>CM034471.1:6041663-6531927 GCA_019925255.1 Litchi chinensis
CATTGCAACTTTGAAACTTCATCTTCTCCACAATCAACTACCGTAACTGAAATAAAAATCAACCACTTACTAAAAAATCAAACCCCACAAACGCAAACAATGACAAAATCATAACTTCAACCCAAAGCCAAATTCATCACAAAACTACCTTAGAAAATCACTAACCAAACAAGCAGAAGCTCACAAAGTAAAATCTGCGTGCTAAAACATTTGGCAAACCCAAATACAAACATTATGCTTAAACGAAAACATAAGGCACATCAAACAAAGAAAAAAAAAATCAGTTACACCAATTGAACCAATAAACAACTCCCTTCTCTACTTCAGTTGATTCTCAAAACAATTAAAAGCCCATTTACATTCCGAAAGCCACCTCCAAAATCAACTCTCACATTAACAATCAAGAGAAGCCACCCCACCAAAATGAACTCTCACACTAAAAATCTGATACCAAACTGCCACCGTTTCGACAGACCACCAAGAGAAAGCATAAAAATAGAGTTGAAATATATTAACTTGAAATTTTTATTAAAAAAATTAATTCAACATCCATAGGATTGTTATCTATCTAAAATTATTAATTTTTTTAAAAGCTAATATCGAAAGAGTTAAAAGATCTATCGAATTACTTACACGGTTTGAATATCTACTATCATAAATAGAGACAACTACTCACATAATAAAAGGTGAAAACTAATGAAAACTACTCACAAAAACTGTAATACGTATTTGTTGGATGAAAACCTCCAACTTCTAAGAGGATGAGAAATTTCATAACTATCGAATGTAAAAGATGATATTTATATTCGTTCATTTTTTTCATAATTAAATTAATTGAAAATTAGTGAATGAATATAAGGTGTTTTTTTTTTTTTTTTTAAATATCAGTTAAAATTTTAATTCAACATATCTTATTCCAAATCAATAATTTAACTAAAAGTTTGGCGGAAGGACTTTTCAACTTTGAAGTGGTGAAGATTAACAAAAAGCAAACTTAAAAGGACATAATAACTAATCATGGTAAAGTTAAGGCCTATATTTAATTGACAAATGCTGGCCGCTAACATGATTCCATCTAGTTGATGTCCACTTCCTCTCCTCCACGCTCAATCTCTATCATTTGGCACACATTCCATGTGGAAAAGAAACAAGCCCAACTTTTCATGTGGTCAAAGCACGGATTTGCCAGCTGTGTAGATTGTAATTGTTATAATTTAAGAGAAGCAAAACTATGAGCGTGGTGGGTTACCATAAGGATGACAAGCACCCTTGATTTGCTTCTAATACTAAGTGAAGGTTCAATGTTCGGAATCATATTTGTGATAATTTCTCCCTCCACTATTTGTGGGCTTTTTCTTATGTTCTTGAGAACTGATTTTCAAACCACGCTAAAAGTGCAACCAAAAATTTCCTTGAGGGTGGATTAAAATAAAATTTGTAAATGAATTTCTCCATTATACTAATTTTTATATATTAAAAAAATAGATAATATATTTAAAGTAAATATAATAATTCTTATTCACCTTAAAATTCATAATATAAATAAACAAAAATAAAAGTTAGATGAGATTTGAGGGATTCAAAGAATAAAGATAAAAACCTAGATGAGATTATGACTTGGCTTGAGTGGATACTGTCCCATACACTTTTGCGTATTGCCGAGAACAATCACAGGGTTTAGATGATTTCTGGCTCAAGCAAGGTGCAGCACTGTTGCTCAGCTTAATGCAGAGCTCACAAGAGGATGTTCAAGAAAGGGCAGCTACGGGACTTGCAACTTTTGTTGTGATTAATGATGAAAATGCTAGCATATAAAGCTTCAGTCAAAGGCTGCAAACGTAAATTCCTTTATGGAAATACAGTGATACCCCATCTACTCTGTAGTCCTGTCATGTCCACAATATATATAATTTTTTTTTATCCAAAGTGGGCTAGGATGGACTTGATCTCAGTCTTAAAAAAAAAAAAAAAAAAAAATCAAAGCTATAATTATTGGATTGTCAAATACATATAGCTTTGCTTTTGTAACTCTCCTCACAGCAAAGCTATGATTATTGGATTGTCAAATACATATAGCTTTGCTTTTGTAGCTCTCCTCACAAGAAGAAAATAAGAAAAAGAAAAAGTAAAACTTTCGTTTTATCGATTATAATATGATAACAAGAAGTTGCTTTCTTCAAGCTTCTAACCGAATGTTTATTTGAACATAACAAGCAAAACAAGCGTAAATCAAATCTTATTTAAACGTGGAAGCAAAGAAAAGATAGTTTTCAGTTCACACCCAAAAAAAAAAAAAAAAAAAAAGCAATAAAGTCACAAATATAATATAATAGATTACTCTTTTATATCTTTTACAATAAAATAGAGATCTAGAAATTAATTCCCTAACCTTAAACGGGATTCACATTACTAAATATACTTCTAAATATTAAAGTTGACACAATTATTTTATAAAAATCATTTCATTAAGTAGTATTAAGTGACCGTTAGGACTTTAAATGTCTAATTTGATGCTTTGAATCTAGATAGATGGTACTTTGCTTGTATAGTTTTTGTGCAGCTGCACTGGCCTTTTGAAACCTATCCACCTTTTGCAGACAGTTCTGCATTTTTTAAGTTGAATCTTTAGTACAGATTAAATGTGGCATATAGGTATAAATTAATAAATAATAAAACACATGCACCAATTAGCATCAGCTGAGAATGCAACATTGCTCCTAAAAGCTATTCAAATAATTATTAATCCAAAGCCAAAGGGGTCCATGCTGGCCTCACAATTGGTTCAAGTCAATTACGGCATCGAATAAATAATATAACACCCATTTCTATTTCATTTTAGAGCCAATCTTGATCCAAAGGAATTAAAAATTGCATTGTTTTTGTGTAGCTTGAAAGACATCTTTTCAAGCCAAATCTTCCATCAAATTCAGAAACACAATGGTTGCTGTGTTCAAAAAAGAGCTCTTGAGTTGGTATCTAATAACCTTGAAACTCAGAGAAACTGTAGAATCTGGAATCCAAAGAACATCTGCTTCTAATGGATTGCCTAAGTTGCCAGAACAGCCTCAAGAACAGCTCCACAAACAGCAGCAAACACCCTCAGATAGCCTGCATATTGTGATCAAAGATGATGGTGAGAAGTGTGAAGAGCAGAAAGAGACCTCCGCAGAATATGAGTGGGTAATTTCCATCAAAGAGAAGCTGGACCAAGCAAACCAAGACGATGCAGCTGGTTCATGGGCAAAGTTGAGTATATACAAAGTCCCCCAACACCTAAGAGAAGGAGATGACAAAGCTTATGTCCCGCAAATGGTGTCCTTGGGGACTTATCATCATGGCAAGAAACGCCTACGCCAAATGGAGAGACACAAATGGCGGTCCCTTAACCATGTGCTGAAGCGTTATAAGCAGGACATAAAGATCTATCTTGACTCCATGAAATAGCTAGAGCTTGCTATGAAGGCCCTATTAATCTCAGCAGCAATGAATTTGTGGAAATGATGGTCCTTGATGGCTGTTTTGTACTGGAGCTCTTTCGAGGAGCTGCTCTGGGATTCACACAGCTTGGTTATCCTAGAAATGATCCTGTTTTCGCCATGCGTGGTTCTATGCATTCAATTCAGAGAGACATGATGATGTTAGAAAACCAGCTTCCTCTTTTCATACTTGATCGGTTAATGGGACTGCAGTCTGGTAATCCTGATGAGAAGGGCCTTGTTTCCAAGCTAGCACTTGCATTCTTCGACCCATTAACGCCAACAGATGAGCCATTAACGAAGATCGACCAGAACAAATTGGATTCTTCCCTTGGACTTGCCAAGACTTTTGATCCATTATCGGCTCAAGGAGAACTTCATTGTCTTGATGTATTTCGAAGAAGTCTTTTGCGGTCAGGGCCTCAACCTATGCCACCCAAGATTTGGATCAAGCGATGGTCGCATACTAATCGTGTTGTTGATAAGAGAAGGCAGCAACTGATTCATTGTGTGACAGAACTCAGGGAGGCTGGCATCAAGTTCAGGAAGAGGAAGACTGATCGTTTCTGGGACATCACATTTGAAAATGGGATTCTAAGGATTCCCAGGCTCTTCATCCATGATGGAACCAAATCACTTCTTCTCAATCTGATTGCTTTTGAGCAGTGTCATCTTGATTGCAGCAATGACATTACATCATATGTGATCTTCATGGACAATTTGATTAACTCCCCCGAGGACGTTGGATACCTCCATTACTGTGGCATCATTGAGCACTGGCTAGGTAGCGATGCTGAAGTTGCAGACCTCTTCAACCGTTTGTGTCAAGAGGTGGTTTTCGACATCAACCACAGCTATCTTTCTCAATTGTCAGAGGATGTCAACCAATATTATAACCACAGATGGAATACTTGGCGCGCAAGCCTCAAACATAACTACTTCAACAATCCCTGGGCTATCATCTCATTTGTGGCTGCTGTTGTGTTGTTGCTGCTTACTTTCGCACAGACCTTCTATGCAGTTTATGGCTATTACCGGCCAGCTTCTTGAGTACAGGAAGACCCTTTCTTCTGAATCTTTTGATTTCAATTTGAAATTTTGTTTTCGATTTGAAATTTTGTTTTCACACATATGACTTCATACATATAATACCCAGATTTTTGTCCAATTGTTGGACTAAGTTACTCAACTATTTAGACTAGAAGTTATTGGTTGACTGAATTTCTTTGTAGTGTTTGCAATTTTGCTTCAATCTCATCACAGTGGTTCCTCATCTAATTTAGTTCTGATTTGTTTTGTGCCTCTTCAATTCGACAATGCTTAGGCACATTTTCATGGTTTTTAAAGAACTGGGTGGAATGACCAGGCTATAATTTTAACCTGGCTTATAGCACCATAACTTATTGCAACTCCTGCAATCAAGGAAAAATGGAAATATTTGACCTCCCAACCAACACAAAAACAAGCGACTATTATGAGCCGATGACTAATAAGACAAAAGTTTCTCAAGGATTTTTTTTCTTTCTTTCTTTTTTGTTCCTGGTAACTATATAATTTAATTAATTAATGAACAAATAAACAAGCAACCCAAAAGTTGGAAGAACAAACAAATGAGCCATGTAAAGGTTAAAAGAACAACTTTAGTATTGATTCTAAAGTCAGCATCGCTAAATGAGATACAGCGGTTTATACCGAACTAAATAAAAGTACAACTCAAGTTTAACACGATCCAATTGCCCTTTTTAACCACCATTTCCCTTCGTAAGCACAAGTTACTGGGTCAATGTCTAAGCAACTGCAAATATTGCAAGACCCTTCTATACAAAAGGATTCTTTATGGAAAAAGAGAACATTAGCAACCACTTTAATTCTCTATCTAAATGTTCTACCACTGTGCCAAAACTTGGAAAATCTAAGGAAAACAATAACCATCCAATGTGCCAAAACTGGTCATAGCAACAACTTTTACCATCAGCAAATTCTTTAAAACTTCCCACTGTCATCTAAAGAATGCTGATAAAGTTAAGCCACCGGCATAAGTGCAGACTTTACGCAGCACACACAGTTCCTGCTACCCGATGACCTCAATCCTCAGTAAGACGGGCATCCTCAGTTGAAGGCACCCTCCTTCCATCATATCGCTGTTAAATCAGACAAACAACAAGGCGTGATTCACACACTCAAGGATGTAATATGAACTATAAAGCAATTGTTACAATACAAAGAAAAACAGCATATGCAAACCGTGATTGAAATGTTGTATAAGATTACCTGCTTCCCGAAAGAGAACGGAACATATCTGTATTTAATCATGTGCATTATTTGTTTCCTCATGGTGAGAATGAAGAGCATCAACCAGTAGAAAAGGAGTATCGGCCAAAAGACGGGAACATCAAACGCACTGAAGAATGTCATTACAAAAGCAATGCAAAAGGCCCTCGTGATACAGTACCTTCGAAGAGGAAAAACGGAGTAACTTCAACAATGTATTTGAAAAATAACACGCATAAACACACTTGCAAGAATAAATAAGCAAATTTACATATACCTCAACCAGATATGAATCCAATAAGATGATATAATCTGTCTAAAATCAGGTAACAGAATGAATTTCTAAATTGCTATGCTATTTCTAATCCACCGTAATTTTGATTTATCTTCTCATCACAATCAATATTTAAAAAAAAAAAAAAAAAGGAAACCCTAGAGTGTGGAAAATTAGACGCACCAGAACTTGAACTCGGGGAGGCGGCGAACGAAGGGCCGGAACTCGTCGGAGCCACGGATGGGGAGGGTGGGGGAGTCACTGAACTCCGGGTCGATCTGCGGAGACAGGAATGCGATTAACAGATTCAGCAAGTAGATGCCGAGGCCGTACGTGACGATGTAGAAGCCTTCCACAAGGTACACGCGTAGAGCGTAGATTAAAAACACGCCCAAGCACCCCAGCCAACGGTAGAGGATGTGGGGGACCAACTTGTCCAGCAGGTGCTGGTACCGCCGCGACGCATTGTACTTCCACCTCCTCACGATCTCCACCGGCGATGCCGACGGTGAGTCTGATGGGGACGCTGATGACGACGACGATGACTGAGCGTCCAGGGGAACGCCGCCACCGACCGGTAGGGGTTCCATTGGTGTCTCTACTAGCTGTAGATATTTTCAACGATGATTTTTTTTTCTTTTCGGGGTGTAATTGTGTGAGTGTTGTTGGCTTTCCGGTTATTTAGTTTCGTCGGCGTTGTCGCCCACTATAATTGGATTGGCTGCGTCTATTGTTTGTCGAGAGTGAGAGGTGGCCAGTTTGTATTGGAGACTAATGCCCTATGATTTCGGTCGCTGCTTCCTACTTGGCATATTTTCTTTTTCAATATTTTCTCAAAATTAAATATGAGAAGACACGATGGCGTTCGGGCCCAAATCAGGCCCATCTTTTTTATATTATGGAAAAGCCTATTTCTTATTTACAAAAAATTAATTAGAAAAACCATCGAATGAATTTATTTCTCAAACGAATCAATAACAGATTTAAAACTGATATATCCAACATTTCTTATCAAATCAGGCGCAACGTCTCTCGATCTCACTTTCCAAACTGTTTTCTTCTCTGCCCAAAAAGCTCTACTCCACCTCTGGATTCATATCCTGGTAAGTAACACACCACAACATCTAAAAACTTTATTAATATAATTGATTAAATTATTACATTTCAAATTATATATACCAAATTTGTTTGTTTGATTGCCAGATCTCAGTTCCGCCTACTGTTTATAAATTGAATCTTTATCACTCAAATGCATTACCAGCTGTGAATTTAATTTTTGAATATATATTCATATTTGAATAATATTAATAATGTAGTAAATGTTTTGATTAGTGTGTTGGAAATTCTTGTTCTGTTGAGTTTGTTATACTATTAAATGTTAAAGAACATAGTCTTGTGCATTGTTTGATGCCGTATCGATATATTTTGTGATGTAGTTGGGTTGTTTAGTGTTTGAAATAAGACACTTAATTATATGTAGTTGAAGATGGCTCTCATTTCGACTGTTGTGATTATTTTAGAAGCACAATTTGTCAGGGATTGGATTATTTTTTAGACTTGTATTCGGGTGGCTAAATGGATTCGAAACCTGCTGAGTCGACCATTCAATCCTCTGCTAAGGCTTCTGATGTTGAACCTTCTGCTGAAGAATCCAATGCTGAAGTGTCTGTTAAAGGTTCTGGTGTTGAATCTCCTCCTGAGGATTCCTCCATCAGTAATCATGTTAGTTCTGCACCTGAATCTTCACTGTCTGTGTCAACCACTTCCAAGATATCATCTTGGGCTAAAAATTTGACGTTTCCAAAACCTGTGCCACTGCAAGAAGATAATAGTTCACAAGCGGGAAGTGCTGCAATGTCAACATTTGCACGTTTTACTAGTGAACTTGGATTGCGTCTTCCTGCGGTGACTAATGTGCAAAATGAGAATGCCGAAGGCACCTCAATGATGACACAAGGCGGTGCAGTTCTCGGGTCTTTGACAAAGGGCTTAGTTGATTCATCTAAGAATGCAGTGAAGGCTATGCAGGTCAAGGCACGGCATATTGTTTCTCAAAACAAACGGAGATACCAGGTACCTTATCTGTGTCCTTGTTTAGTTTATTTGGGTTGAAGGCTGTAGAACTCTAATTAGGAGCAGTTACGCAATGTGGTGTTTCACTTTTCGTTATGATGGTTTAGCTTGTATCTTAATTTCTGATATAATGTTATGCATGAATATACAGGAAGGAGGATTTGATTTGGATATGACGTATATCACTGAAAATATAATTGCTATGGGTTTCCCAGCTGGTGACATAAGCTCTGGGTTGTTTGGATATATTGAGGTGAATATAAGCTTTGTGAATTAAAATTAGTCAAAAGCATTTTTATTCTGTAACAAGCTAAACATAAAAACGTGATGCAGGGCTTCTACAGAAATCACATGGAAGAAGTTATCAAGTTTTTTGAAACTCATCACCAGGTATATCTGGTTGTGAATCTGAAGGCTGTGAATATGGGAACTATGTACTACAAAGGAAACTGAACAAAGTTTTGAATAGGGTTTGAATTACTGTAGTCACTATGAGAAGATAACTGGAATTTGAAGTTCATGTTAAAAGTTGCATTCTTTTTAAACTCTGTGAAGAATTCATGGGAAAAAATAAGGAGTTAATGAATATGCAAATACTGAGAGGACTTTTGGTCGTTTCACTGGAGACTATTATTATGTGCCTCCATTTTTTTTTTTTTTTTTTTTTCTTCTTCTTCTTCATTTCATTTTATCATACTTGCTGGATAAAAAACTGGGGTTGATACATCGCTATGGCCTGGTGAACACCAAAACTCTCAGCTGCATTGTCAAATGACTGCAGCACCTCCTTATTACTGCTTAATGCGAATAGATTACAAACATTTGAGTGAGGAAGGATGATTGTGTTGCCTCTCAACCGCCTACAGTTGCGGTGGTTATGTATATATGTTGAGTATAGGAATACATGATGTAGAATTCCCTCATGAAATTGAAGAATGTTGTGTTGTGTCCATTGTATTATTTGCCTTTGATTGATAAGAAAGATTGAATGAGTGCTTCGTACCTAAAAGGTGAACTTTTTATACTCAAATAATGGATATGGCAATCAACAGATTCAAAACAGTTGGGCATAGAAATGTAGTGTAAATCTCTATAATCTTTTCTTATTTTAAACAATGGACTGAAATTTTTGTGACTTGTCTCTCAGCTCTATATTTTCCTTCATCAGGGCAATTAGATTTTTCTCAAATTAGTTCTAGGTGTCTTTAAGTAAAGGATCTTTTAGTTTCAAGTTTCAACAGAATGATTTTTTTTTTCTCTTTTATATGTGTCTCTCTTTGCTAGTAATTGGTAATGGCCTATTCTGGTGCTTCATTTGTTTAAAAGTAATTGCTAGTGGCCTATATCCTTCATGTGTTAACTTCTTGAATGTGGTTTCACATTTTGCCAAGCTTAATGCAATGCTTGTAACTTCAGTCATTTTTTATTGGGAACAAGTGTATATTAAATCCTCTTTTGTGATGCAGGGAAAATACAAAGTATATAATCTTTGTTCAGAGAGGTTGTATGATGCAGCGTTATTTCAGGGGAAGGTGTGACTGTCTTCTTCTTTTTCCTTTTAAAATTATCGTATTACTGTGGATCTTGAGACATGTATATGTATGTTTGTATGTATTTTTGTATGTCTAAAAATTTTCAGAAGCTTGCATTGTCATCCAAATAGGTTGTCAACTGAATGGATTTGTTCAGTTGCTATAACTCATGAGACATTGCATTTGGTTCTGAGTTGTTCGCTGCTAATTTTTTTCTTTTTTTTCCTGGCTGTTCTGCAACCTTTATGCTGTAAATTTTATTTTTTTTTTCCCTCTGGTGTGCATAATGAACTTTTGTTATTAATCTATGTACCCTATACAAAAATTGGGGTATTGACAGTTGCTGTTAGAGGAGACTTCTTACAGTGAGACATCACGCTCAAGTTAATTTAATCAATTAAATATGATCTATTTTTATTAATAGATATGCATTTGGAAACTAAGCACAGATAAGTTGTATAGCTCACCTAACAAATATAAACTTTAGTCACTGGAAATAATGGCTACTTCTTTCTTCCTGCTTTGTGAAGTGATGATCAAGTGTATACTCTTTGCTGTTGAAGAAATAGGGAAAGTTTGTGTCAATAGTAAAGCTTATTTTCTTGAATGCCATGGTTAAATGTAAATCTCTCTGTGCTTGAATCTTGAATAAGTTGAGGATGGCCTAATAACAACCAACAGTGCTTGTTATTTGGATGAGGGGATTACTTACTGATATATAATTCAATTTGTCACACCACAGATCGTATGTCACAGTTTCTTAAGTATGCTGTTCAGTTATTGATTATTTTTTTACATCATTTCATGTTACAAAGATGAAATATCTCGGCAACCCAAAAGAAAGTGAGAAAATAATATGAATGACATTATTATACCCTTGCTCTGCTGTTGGGTTTAAAATGAAATGATCAGTGAAGGATTTGATATACAAATGTCAGTCATTATCTTTGTATGAAATGAACTTAGACTGAGGCACAAGTAGTATATCATCATACATGGAATATCATTTTCCAGCTTCTTTAATGTTTAGTTTTTTGATGGATCTCAGGTTGCAAGCTTCCCATTTGATGATCATAATTGCCCTTCTATTCAACTCATACCATCATTTTGTCAAAGTGCATACTCATGGTTGAAGGAGGATATTTCAAATGTGGTTGTTGTTCATTGTAAAGCTGGTATGGCAAGAACAGGTTTAATGATTTGTTGTCTTCTTCTATTTCTCAAGGTGAGTTTTTGTTGTCAATGGCTTAAAATCTGGGAAAGGTGAAAGTTCATTGCTTCTTTTGATTATATGAACCCATTTTATGATTGATTATTATTATCTTTTACATCTATGTGCAGTTCTTCCCAACAGCTGATGAGACCATTGATTATTACAACCAGAAACGATGTATTGATGGGAAAGCTCTAGTCCTTCCAAGTCAGATTGTCAGTCATTATTTTATGAAATGCTGTTAGCTTTAAGCGGTTAGGCCTTTATTTGCATGATTCTGATGTGTAATTATTTTTCTGTTTTCCTAGAGGTACGTCAAATACTTCGAGCGGATTTTAACATATTTCAATGGAGAAATTCAGCCTGGGCGTAGGTATATCACTGATCATCCTCTCAAATGGCTTCACATGACCATCAGAAGGTTACTGAAATTATGTTTGTACAGGTGCATGCTTAGGGGATTTCGTTTTCATCAATGCCCTTATTGGATTAGGCCCTCTATAACCATCTCTAATCATAGTGGTAAGCCATCATATTTCTTCCAATCCACAATAATTAAGTTTAAAATATTATGATATTGCGAGCCACCAGCAAGTTGAATTATAGAAAGTTATATAGCAACAATCTTCAACTTTTGTGGACTTTTTTTTTTTTTTTTTTTTTTTTCCATTTAAATTATGGTCAAGATCATTCATGGCACATGTAACTTTTGGCAATTTCACCTGTGTTATAACAAATTCTGGATATAATGCCTGTTCCAAGAGGAAAGATGTTTCATGTAACTCCTTACGATACGATTCATACGAATATCCACATTTGCTAGTTGTTGATCACAAATTTTCATTTCTCCGTTTCTTTTTCCTTTTATTCCTTTCAAGTAGGGAACATTTAACTAGAAACCATACATATTTGCCGCCCATGTAAGATTAATGTATTACAACTTTCATTGATTTTATATTAACATTTGTTTTTCCTTAATACACAGGAATTTTGTTTTCAACAAGAAAGCATCCTAAAACTAAGGATTTAATGGTAAACTCATAATTTAACTATTTCTTTACAGCCGTTTCTTGTTAATATAACTTCTTGATCTGCATGAATGAATAACTTTGATTTGGGGAATCTTGCTAAAAGGAATTTATTGTCATTAAATCATTGCTAGAAGATATGATATTTACAAAATTGGATGGGATTCAAAGGAGATTTTAAAGGTTGCAGCCACTGTTTCTGGACCTATATTTTTTCAAGTTTCTAGTTTGTTTCTTCGTCATGTGAAATTGCAGACTGGGATTGGCAGGAGAGTTATGTTCTGGTTGGAGAGATGAAGCAGCCTTTTGTGTATTGTTTCCTCACCTCCACAGATTGTCTAGAGGGCATAATTTTCTCATTGTTAGATTCATGACTGATAATGAGGCTGGAATAAGTTGGGATCTTATGTTATCTAGAAATCTGAATGATAGAGAAGCCGAAGAATGTGCTGGTTTGCTTCATAATTTAGAAGGGGTTAACTTTCTACATAGAGGAGAAGCTAGAAGACTTTGGACATTAGAAAAAGTGAAATTTTTATGGTAAAAGCTTCATAGTAGCCTTGATTGACAACCCAACTCGTCCCGTCTTTAAAGCCATTCTAGTTTTTGGAAAGCTAAGTTCCCTAATAAGGTCAAGTTCTTGGTATGATCAATGACTCAATTGCTGGGGGTAGAGTTAATACTAATGATTTTTGCAAAAGAAAAGTCCAGGGATGGTCGTGTCTTCTAATTGGTGCATCATGTGCAATAGAAATCTTGAATCCTTAAATCATCTTTTGCTTTATTGCTCAATGGCTTGGTCCTTATGGTACAAATTGTTTCAAGAAGACAATGTAAGTTTTGACAGTTCCTCTTTTTTTTTTTTTCCCTCTCCTTCTCTTTAGAATGTGGTTATCGGAAATTAAAACTGGTGTTGGTGGAGGTAGGAAGGTTAAAGTTCTTTGGGATTGTACCAAGATGGCTGTCTTTTGGGTGTTGTGGAATGAGAGGAACAAAGGATGTTTGAGGATCTCAAAGGTGAAGGGGTAGAGGTTTTGTGAGAAAAGATTAGATTTTGGGCTTCCCAATGGGCTATGTAACTTCTGAATTTAGGGATACCGGATACTTATTTTTTCATTTTTCATAATTGGAAAGCTGCACTAGTGTAAAGTCTAGGCTTGGGAGGTTTTGCATTTTTTATTCTTGGTACGGAGTTTTGTAAGCCCTCACATTTTGGATTCTGGGTTGTTTTCTCTTTTGTGGATTACTTGTTAACTCATGCATGTGTTTTTTTTTTTACTTGTTTATAATATTTTGTTTCTTATCAAAATCAAAGAATACTTAACTTTTGTTTCTTATCAAAAACAAAGAATACTTTGATTTCTCATTTGAGCCTACTGGTTCTGAGTTCAGCCAGAAGATTTCTGGATTAAGGCACCAAAGAAAGGGATTGTGGTCTTTGCTTTGCCAGGGGAGCCTGGTCTGACAGAACTGGTGGGAGACTTCAAAATCCATTTTCATGACCATCAAGGAGATTTCTACTGGTTAGTAAATTGTCTCTTCTCTTTTACATTGTTGTTAAGTTTGTCATCTTATAAAAGAGGAAATCCTCTCGATGAAAAGCATTAGGATATGCAGTGTGCTTAAAGGACGGCAGTTTTCCTTCTTATTCTAACCATTATCAATATTGCAGTTGTAGACACAATCCTCTAAATTTCTTGTTCCAATCATTATGCGGAACCTGAAAAACTGAATATTTTGTTTCATGTATAATTGTGTTTCTTTACAGGATTTTGCTTTCTGCTTTGAATTTTATATATTACCTTCTTCTTCCCACACACTCTTTTCATATGCACTATTTTACAAAATCATATTTTAATTTTCTTTTCTGCTTCGGTTGCAGTTGGTTAAATACAACGATGACAGAGAACAGAAAAATATTGGATGCATCTGATCTCGATGGTTTTGACAAGGTGAATGATACTTTACACATAGTCACTAGATGCTTTTGCACGTTCGAAAATTCATTTTCACTCTTTTTCATTTCTTTTTGCTCTGCTTTCCCCCATTGTTTTTGGCCTTCTTTTAATGAACTTGAGCTATGATTTGCAGAGAAAATTGCCTTCTCCTGGATTCAAGGTTGAGATTGTGATGGTAGACTATATTAAAGCTCCACCAACAAGCTCTGAAGCTACTTCAGCCAGCCAAGGATCTGATGGCAACTCAGCTTCTGTTTCAGTGGCCACTGGTGGAGATTCAGGTAGTTCCAACCAAAGTAAAGTCTCTAAAAATGAAGATGATAATGTATTCTCTGACAGCGATGGAGAGGAGAATGGGGCCTCAAAGAGCCGGCAAGGTCATGCTTCTAGAGGGGATCCTAGTAAACAATCTAACAGCATGGCAGGAACTGAGAAATTGCCCCTCAACAGCCAGGAACCTAATGCTTCTAAAGAACCAACTGCTGACGGGAGCAAAAACCCTGGTTCGACCCAAGCACTTCCCCATCTGGACTCGGTTGGGGCGAGTGATTTCAAAGCAATTGCTGCTGATGCTTCAGTTTTCACCTTTGGAGATGAAGAAGATTATGAAAGCGAGTGAGTCTGCTATAGCCAATAGTTGTATGAGAAACAACTGTACATAGATTGGACTCTTGTGTGACTTTTCTGGGGGCGGCAATATGAAGTGTCATTTAAATTTATTTCCTTCTTTTTTTTTTCAATTCATTCAAAGAGGTGCAATTTTTCATTGCTTGGAGCAAAACAGCTGTGCTGTATATTGTATTAAATTCAAATTTTGAAAAAGATGAGTTACGAGAATTTTAATAGTTAGCTGGGCTGTAGGACGAAGATCAACTGTGATCTTACCATCCAATAATCTCTGTTACTGCCAGACGATTTTATCAGAGCAAAGTGCTACCTAAATTCGTTGTAAAATAATTTTTAAGTCCTTAAACTTAAGTTGTTTATCCAGATAGAGTTGTTTATCTTCGAACGCACGTATATATAATATAATATATGTTTTATGTTATATATATATATATAATATACATATATATATTATTTTGATGAGTTGTTCATCTTCTAACGTTGGTATATGCTTTTTTTTTTTTTTTTTTTGAACTTAACATATACATATTCTATATTATGTATATTATTTTAAGTTTCTAATATAATATATGCATTATTTTGATTGAGTTGCTTATCTTCAAACATACATATGCACACACGCAAGCGTAATAGTGTATACTTTGCAAGTGATAAATTAACTCTTGATTATTGTTCAAAAATATTTTTACTATTCACCCCTCTTTAGGTTCATCTCGACGATATTAACTTTATATTTTTCCAATAGCGGAGGCCACCTATGTTGGAGTGTAGGCTACCGACGATCACGATGAAGGAAAAGCTCACATTGCACCTCCCAACGGTGCTCAAAGTGGTGATCACCAGAAAAAGCCAAGGAAGAATGGAGCAGTTCACATTGCATTATTCATCACCAGAATATTTCGTTTTATGGAACCCCTAAAACGCAATGAAGAAGTGGTTTATTAGATGTGTTCAAAGAAAGCTGAAGTAATTGAATTATGCTAGCACTATTAATTGGGTGGGTTTTTGTCTTGTCACAAAATCATTACTTTGAATTAATGGTACCGATTATGTGTTTTGGACAAAGTTGACCATGTATATAAATTAAACAAAATAAAGATAATTTTGATTTTAAAAAAACATATGCAACAAGAGAAAAATGCAAAAATAATGTTTGAATTTGAAAATATGATAGTAAAGTGTTTTATTCTACTCATCAAGATGATTCCAATAATATATTATGGGCTCAAATTCTACATTATTTACCCTCTCAAAAGTTTTTAAAGTGTAATCAATTCGGAAATTAGTTCTCGAATAAAGAAAATAAGTCTTATGCAAATTTTTAAATACTCACAAGCTCATAGATCTATTATGGAGTTGATTTGTAAATGCGAGGTCGAAACCACATGGATTGATGAAAAATTGATTTAACTCTAAAATTAAATTGATTAATTAGAAATAAAACAAAACTAACCAAGGTATCAAAATTCATTGCTTTTTTGACTTCATAATTTCTTAGATAATATATTAATTCCCCAAATAGAGCGATAATTATAAGTCAATTTATTGTCATCTCATGAATTTAATGATTAAACTCATTTATCAAAATCTTAAGTTGATTTTTGTTTTTTTAAAAAATATAATTCCTAAGGATTATATGTATTCAAACATATGAAAAATAAAGATGGTGTTTCTTTTATCCTAAGCCTTAAGTTTTTTTTTTTTTTTTTTTCAGTAAATAGCTAATAAGACCTAATATTAAGGTACTATATTTTGTTTGCTTTCTTTTTCGAAATCCATTGACTTAAACATTAAATGATGATACTAATATCATTATACCCTTATCTCAATTACATATTTTGATTTATTTTTAACCAATGATTATTTTCAGTTAAATAATATTTATTTTCATTTATAATTACTTATTATTTAATATAAATAAAATATTAATTCAATATTATTTATTTAAAAATTTAAAATAATTAAAAAAAAAAACATTTACGTTATTGAAACTATCACTAAGAGTGAAAAAGGTCGCGACCTTCTCCTTTCAATCAAGAGGGGACCAACCAACCCCTTCCCATCAAACCAGTGGAGAAGATCAATCTACCTCCTTTTAATGAAACCTAAGAAGGAGACGACATAGTGCCGCCATCACCTTCTATTTCGCTTATCAATTTAGTGTTAGAGATCGGAGTTGATGAATTAAAAGATTTTTCAGATGAATAAAATATTTTTGATAATAATTTAATTATACAAGATTATTCTATAAATTGGTGTTACTTAGTAAATTATGATTAAAATAAAATAAATGAAAAGTCACAAAATCTGAGTTTTTGAACATAAAATAACACAAAAGCGAAAATGAAAATTCATTTCACTCAAGTTAAATCCGAAATCAAAATCTTAAAAATGTGAAAAATAAACACCCACTTAAGTCTAAGGGGATTATCAATTGTACCATCGGGGCCACCACAGTGCTGCTTATACCATCTTATTGAGCTATGTAGACAACTCTGTCCCAGTGACTTGCAGGCGGTTAGCATCATCAATGTCCATTATATTGTTTGAAAATGAACACAAGAACATCATAGTACAGACATGATCCCTTTAAATACCGAAAAACTCATGTGGGATGACAGCAACGGAATTGAAATATTTGAACAAAGTAGATAACTGCAGGTACAAAAAGAATAATCAGAAACCAAAACCAGGAAAATTGACTGCTTTAGAAAAGTACCCCGAATGCCACAATAAACAAATGCAACTCAACAAATTCAGCGACGCACAACCACCCTATATCCCCTTTCTCATTGTTTTTCTCTAACACTCAAATTAAAATTAACCTTACATCACCCCAAACGCCAGACAGAAACATTGTTTCACTTTGAGCAGGATCAAAAGCATCTTCCTAGGACATTTATAGCCACATGACGCTAGACGTCTACTCCTCAATATTCCAAAGCTACACCCCAAAACTTCTAGGCAGAAGTAATTCCCTGCAGAGAGCAAATTAGTGATTAATTTCACTTCTTCTTTTTGTCTTTCTTTGTATTTTTAACTTTCTTTCTAAGTTCTGATATCATCTTAGCCTGCATAGATATTTGAGAATCCTTTTCCTTCAGTTCTTGTCTCAATCTCTCAATTTCCTTCAAGTGATGGTCACAATTCATCGACTGATTCGAGTATATCATTATCTCCTCTTCGATTTCATGCTCCGGCTTCAGTTTCTTTGATTCACTGGAGTTCTCCTCTACCGACATTCCTTTGATGTTCTCCAGTGTCTTCATTTTCTTCGATTCACCTGAGTTCTCTCCTTGGAAAGCCCTCTTCTTCACCAAAATTTGGTCAAGTGTATCATCACGTGCCATTTTACGAACATATAAGCTTGTGGATATCCCCGCATTGGATTGAAATTTAACAAGCTTCTGGGGCCGTCCAGATGAGTCCTAGCAAAAGAAGGAATGATAATGTTAAAATTAACACTAACAGTTAACTAGTGAGGAGGAGACACTACTAGAGGTGCTTTCCACAGACTATGAACTAGTCCTGTCACCCACCATTAGGCGCCTCTCATCATGTTAGGGAACAAAGAAATAAATGATTTGTTAATACAGGAAATCAATTCCTCAAAAAGTAATAACCAGATGGAAAAAATGAAGTAGATATCTATACATTCAATACTTCAATTATATATACCTTTTCTTGGTTGCCATTCACACTTTCAAATGCTTTATCTGCCTCTTGCGGATTGCTAAATATAGCAATGGCACAGTAATTTTTTCCTTCGGCCTTTTTGGATGGCTGACACAAAATTATTTACCACATCAGAGACTTAACAAGGATAAGAACACAGCATGGAAATAAATTGATGCATGTATATATTCAGTAAGAAGCATCAGGCATCCCTTTGCTTCCTTAATATTGTGAAAAGAGGGCAACAAATCAAACCAATTTGAAAAATGATAAAATAAGATAATACCCAACCTTGACTTCAATTGTGCAGTCACCAGGAACAACTCTATGTAATTCTTCACTTGGCACACTAATTGGTATTCTATGAAGAAATAGCTTTGCTCTTTCAGTTTCCGGCACCTGCAATTTCTGAAACAATGAGTATCCCATCATATCAAGTAGAACTAGAAATGACCATAAATAACATGGCAAAACTTACTTCTTCTCGCACCAATGAAATTAAACAATCAACTCCACACTCTATTATAGCAAGAACTAGTTTCATTGCTCCACGTGCATCATCTACACAATTGTGTGGAGCACCCTGCTTCCGGATTTCATAGCCCAGTATGGCCTGTTAAAATTAAAATTATAAAAATAAACATAAATTTCCTTAGCTGCTTGCCTTTCATATTTGTTTTAAATTTTAAAGTGATCTTACAGAATCCCCAAAGGAATTAAATAACAAGAAATGATGGGGCTTGTTCACAAGTCTCCATTGGTGACAATCATACTTAGCCCAAAGAAAATGCTTAATTCGAGAGAGAATACAAAGATGACAAGAAAAAAGGCCCTCCCAAAACACACACACAGACTAGAAATTTTTATAGTAAAAAATATAAAAGTAAGGATGCTTCTCTTAAGGGCACAAGTTGCAGAAATAAAAAGGCTGATGAAAATATACATATTAAAAGAATAAACATAATGCAGAAGCATATCCATATGCACACAAAACATTATGTAACTTACCTTGCACAAATTATTCAACGAAGGTCTTCTATGTCCATCTGAATGTTTGAATATAAAGGAGGTGTCTATCACTCTTGCATGGTCCAACTTTAGTGCTGCAACAAAAAGAGATGCAAAAGGCAAGAGATACAGAGTTATAACTAAATCAATGTTATCTCATTGAAATCAAAAATTTATACGTCATTCAATAAAGCATGCTCAAATATATAGTTATGATGCTTAACTTTACCTTGTAGGTCATTGTTCAAACTGTGGCCCACTAAAATAGTTCCATGTGACAATAGCTTCTTCATTCTTTTCTACAAATTGCAGTATATAGTTTCAAATGAAGGAACTAAGAATAACCCCTAGAAAACAAGAAAAAACAATAGGATGTTACCTGTATTTCCACTAACGAACAGCCAATGCCAACCAGATCTTCTGCACTAACTCCAGTAATGTCAGATCTATAGTCAGCAACTGCTTTTTGAGGATTCACAAATTCATCAATTATGACCTGAAAAACCAAACACCAATTTCTCATTTTTTACAGGTGCTTACTTAGTGATCATCATAATTAACTCAAACAAATATTTATCTTACAGTCCTAACCAACTTAAAGGTTTGACAGCTAGAACTTCCTAAACTGCCAAACAAACATGCTCTAAAAGAAAATTTCTTTCCCTTTTTCAGGTGGTGGGTAATATGTTATTCCAAAGGTTGAAAGCAAAACAATACCTCTAACTTGCGATCCACAACACACACTCTCACCAAAGCTTCACTGCCATCTTCACATAGAACCATCTCACAATCAACAGCATACATCGTGTTTGATGTCATCACCTTGGATTTTTTACCAAGATTTGTAACCACCCAGTCCTGTTTCACCAACCACAAGCTAACATCTAGTCTAGGCAGATTGGCAGGTAAATAATGAAAACACACAAAAAAACATAAGCAACTGAAAGCCTACCGTTTTAACGAGTAATTCAAATTCAATTAGCACATATAACTCATTTTGCTTCCAGAGCTTTTTACTTTGTACCATCTATCTACGCTAATAGTTACACTAACAAAATGTAAAAGCATATTTAGTCCACAACAGAAATCGGAAGCAAGAATTATAGGCAAGAGCCATAAAGCTACACAAAACTGGTCAACATTAACATTGAATTGATTTTGTTATCTGCTTTTGCAATAGAACAGAGAAAGATGATAAAACAAAAATTTTTAAATCATAAATTAGAGCAGCATATAAACCAGTGCAACAAACTGATGTGAAGAGCCAGCATAAACTTTTACAAGAAAAGGCCAAGAGAAGAATCAATGAATTAAAAAGGAAAAAGATAGCATCCTTGAGATGCTAGAGGGATCACCAACTATAATAGTATGAGTCGAAGAAAGTTTGTCATGTGAAATCAAGACAAGAAATGACAGCACCACTGAGTAATAGCTTGGTATAAGTGAGACAAGGAACAGGGGAAGAAAAAAAAAGTCAGGTTTAAGGCCTTGAAAACTCTTAAGTCTTAAGAACAGACGTGACAGTTTAAAAATTAGGAATCAATTAACAAATACCATTGATGGAGCAAGTAGAACGAAATGTGATATGCAGCCACAAGTATATTAAAGTAATGTCAGTTCAACCCAAGAATAGAAGAGATATTAATTACAACGTCTTGTTTAACTTGAATGTAAGGGCGAGAAGCAGTCATTTTTGACACAACTCGTTAACATGAGTCAAACTACCCAAAATCAATGCATTTAGTTTGAGCTGACCAGCCTAACCTATCTGCAATCTCAATCCAATTAATTAATATGTTTTGCAACTGAAACCCAATTTATGGTAACTCGAAAGAAATTAAAGATATTTACTTCATAGATTATTCATCAAAAGCTGAATATAAGAATTTTATTGTACTTTACATATCAAATTAGTATGAAAATAGTAAAAGTATTTATCAAGTCAATTTCTTATCAATAAATTGTGTCAACCCAAATGAACTTAATTAGTATGAAAATAACTAACAACAACATATGTCAATAACACAAGTTGAAAATTGAGAAACCAACCTCATCATATGATGGGAATATGTAACATAATGGGTATTGTGGATGTTCAAGAGTTAAACGGACCAGCCTCTGCACTGCCATCATCAGAAATTAACAAGGATTACAAAATAATCTTCAACAAAAGAATAAATAATAACAGAAAATTTATAACTTATCACCAAATTAAGTGGTAGCTCAAACATTACTTAAGTTCTTGAGTTACCATATGTATAAGTTAAGGGATTATGACCATAGTTTCAAATTCAATATCAACAGTATATTGTTTCTTTCCTTACCAAAAAAAAAAAAAGTATTTTGTTTCTTATCAAACGTGCACACACATATCACCTACACCAAAAGATAAATTTGGAACATAAAGCACCAGACATATATTGCAAAAGGAAACAGAAAGATGGCAGACAGCAGAAAGTGCATCATAAATTGATTTGCAACACCATCAACCAAGCTATGAGTTAATTACTCTTAAACCAATTATACATATCAAAAACCAATCAATGAGAAAATACTACTTCACCACAAATAGGCCCAATTCATCGATGAGCAAAAGATGTACCAGATCATCATACCTGCTCAGGGGATTCATCAGCCGGAGAAGTTCTTTTAGATTCCTCCACCAAATCACGATTAAAATGGCATTGCAATACTTTCGCAAGAAACTACAAACAACAAGAAATCATACATATTCACACTCATCAAGAAGTTTACCAAAATGACATTTCAAAAGAATAAAATGAATCCTATTTAATCCACTCACTACCTTCAAATCCTCCTGTTTAGTGAATGTCTTTAGAAAAGATGCCAACGCATCATGAGACCTCCTAGCCGGATCACTTAAGCTAGAGCCAAACTTTTTATCGTATACATTTAAAAAATCCTTCCACCCTCCGGAAGTACCTTGCATCCCTCGCTTTTGGACCAACTTCACAAGATCAACAAGAACCTAATACCATCTCAAAATGTTAAGTATATGCACACATATGATCCTGGATTATAAGACAAATTGAAATTTATAGTACAAAATTCGACCATAGATATGAAATCTTAAGCCACCACAGTGTACGCATATATAAAATTAAATCCAACAAGTTGTTAAAGTTGCGGAGGATGAATTGGAGCTTGAAATTTAAAAATCTTAAAACTAATAGTTGACTACAATTTCCTACAACAACTAACTGTCATAGCTTGAGCAGAGAAAGTAACGAGCATCTGATAAATTAAATTTAAACGGTTTCTAGCTTACCTTCTTCTCCATTGTGTCGAATTTCTGGTCCATTTTGTTGTATTGCAGTTACAGGTTACAAAGGATGCGACCGGGAAGGTGATGGTTTTTAGGGTTTACGGTTTTTTAAAATTTTGTTTGTGGTAGTTTGGGTATTACGTATTTGAATGAATTTACTTTTTTGGCCTCCAATTTGTATGTCGAAGGAAGCCCCTAATGGGTCTGAGTTAACGCCTTACTGTTTTTAATAGAGCCCCATCAGGAAGCTAAATGACCCCCGCCTGTAAAGTTGGAGTCGGATGGCGACGTGAAGATCATCTTCGGTTCTTCCTTTTATTAAGGATTTGTCGAATCCAAGGTTTTGTATTGTTCCACTGGAACCTAAGATTATAGAATTATTGATGATTGACTTGTCCGTTGTGTGGTTACTTTTCGACGTTTCTTCTTTTTCATTATTTATCATGTTTGTCTCTTAACTTTATTCACATTTTTATTTTGCTCGAAATAATTTTTCTTAATTTATCATGTTTGTCTCTTTAAATATTATAAGTCTGACGTAGCTCAATTTTTTTATTCAATAAAGAAAGCTCAATTTCAATTATGGCATGGTAAATCATAAAACAAACAAACAAACAAACAAACAAAACAAAACAAATCTTTATTAAATTTCAAGATTCTCTGATATCATGATGTATGTCGCATAACATATAAGCAAAAATGATTGTGAAGTATGGACGAAAACAATATGCTATATTCTCAACCTATAATGTCAAAGTGTGGACAACAAAAAAGAGGTATCGAATTTGGGTTTTCACGAAAGCAGCACCACAACCCGAAAATTGTTGTCGGACAAATCTGGCCATCAACATCCACACAAGAGAAACTGTTACCAATCTACTCGCACCTGTTAAACCACAAAGCAAGAAATGCCAATGACCAGCCAAGGGGATCCGGGGACCATTTCATGAGTAGAGGCCATTTTCAATACAATTTGAATTCATACAAAGCAATTTACAAAATTAGACTTTGGGACACAGCATCATACAATTCAGAAAAAATAACAAAACGATATATATATTTTTAATTTGAACTAATTTAAAAGTTTATAAGAAAAATTATTTGGTAAACAATGTAATCAAACAAAACTTAAGTTGATTGATTAGATATTGCTTCCTAATGCTTTGCATAATAACATAAATAACAAAAAGTTACAGTAGGCTTTACTTTTTACACTGAGAAAAGAAAAGGTGTTAAGGCGGAAAAGCAGGAGACACTACATCAGCAAATTGGAGGACCCTAGAAGTGCTTTTGTGAAAGTCACCATTAAAGCTGGTAAACAGTAATGACTTCCACATTGGCGTCCATCGTGGACATCAACCCCCCCAAATCACCACCAACTTTCCGTTTTGTTGTCTTTAGGTCCTTTCAGTCAATTCAAGAAATGTCCACGAAGAAACTCAGAAATTTCTTTTGGAAGTGTTGACTCTCACACAAACAAAGAAAGACCTAATCAAAGATCAACTATTCAAACTATCTGTGCACCGTAGATTCTCAATGACTCAACTCATATTGAACTGTAAACAAAAACCAAGTTGTAAAGATAAATACATATTGATTGAGAGCTTTGGAATGAAATTATAACAAATCAGCAGTTGTGTTTAAATTCAGGTTCAACTCAGAAGAACATAAGGATGCATTGATAACATCATATCTCTTATTTTACAATCTATGTTCCATTTGAATTAAAATGCATATCAAACTCATGAAAGAAGTTGCTTCACTATGCCCACACAGCTGCAGCATAAACAGAATGAACACAAGAAGCCACAAATTAATCATAAGAAAATAGAATGTACAAAAAAATTAGACAATTCTAATATCCTGCCAAGCAATTTCTTTGCGTTCCAAGTTTAAACCAAGATACAGAAGATGGGAAGGGAGAGGAAGCAATAAAAATAATCTTTTACAATTTCATTTTCCGCCACCTTAAATTAGACAGCTTACAAATTTCCAACAGATGATAACTGAAACAAAGAAACCAAAACAAGCTTGTTGAAAAAAAAAAAAAGATTCAAATCTATCAAAACACAAAAGCAGTTATAACTAAAGCAAAAGTAATGTTTCCAACTGTTTGATAGATCATTCATAAGTTGTCATTAGAAGTGCTGTCGCCATTCGACCATCTTCTAAATGAGCAAGGTACTAAATTCCTACCTGCAAAAAGTCCCAACTTTACCCTAAGAAATGCCAATCGACCATTACCATTGGAAGATGCCTCTGCACCATTTACTTGGCCATCAGTCACCGGAAGAGCCAAACCACGTTCTTGCACTCCACCACCATCACTAATGCTAGTAGCATCCAACCCTTCAAGCTCACCAGCATCCAAATTGACAACCAATGACCCTCTACGTCCTTTCAACCACCCTGCAACTTCACTACTAACTCCTCTACATTTCTTGACCTTAATTTTAACCAAACTGGGACATCCCCAAGCCAGCGCTTCAATCCCAATGTCCGAAATAGCACACCCCTTAATGCAAAGCTTCTTCAAAGCCAAGCATTTTGCTGAAATGCAAGCAATCTCTGCATCACCAATCGTCCCACTCCCACACAGCGCTAACCTTTCCAATTTTTGGCAATTACAAGCAATAGCCGTCAAGCTCAAGTGTGTTGCATTGACACCAATTAAAACAAGTTCTTGTAAATTAGGGCAGTGTTTGGCTACAGCAATTAACGCCTCGTCCCCAATCCTATTACTCCTCCATCCATCAATATGAAGCTTCCTTAATAAGCTACATTTCTCAGCTACACAAACAAGCCCCATATTCGAACACTCGGGGGCCTTAACAATGTGTAAATTTTCAATATTGGGACATTTCGAAATCGTGGTTAATCCAATATCACTCACTTGAAGCCTTTCAAGGTGAATTTCAACCAAGGAAGTGTTTTTTTCATGTCCTATAATTCCTAAAACTTTGTCCCAGTCACCTAAACAACGAATAATTTTCAAAGTCCTAAGTTTTTTAGCTGCGATTATTAGGGATTCAAAAGACTGACCGTAGACCAGTTCCTTCAAGCAAATAGATTTCAGAGACGAGGCGGCGGCGGCTCCTGGCCCGCTCAGCTCGGCTCCGTCGTGGACTCCTCTGAGACGCTTGATCGAGATCTCCTCCAGAAGCGTGCAGTGATCGAGAAACGAGTTGATAGCTTTGGCGCCGAACATGCAGGAGCCACAGGAGAGTTTCTTTAGAGTCTTGCAGTTTTGAGCAAATGTGATCATACCATGATCGGTGATTTCACGGCAGCCGCGGAGCTTGAGGCGCGTGAGCTTCTGGCAACGGAGGGAGATCAGAACCAAAGCATCGTCGTTCAAGCTGATGGACTTGCGATCGCATCGGAGAGCGAGTTTCGTGACGGCCTCGAAGCGCGTGAAGAGAGCAGGCAGGGCAGAGAGTATCTCGCTCTGCGCCTTGAGAGACAGCCTCTGGCGGCTGTAGCCGTCGACGTGCAGCCATCGCGTGCACACCAGCGAACATTGCTTTCGATCTCCTGACCCTAGGAATTGAAAGATATAAGCCAAACAATCATCAGGCAAATCACTTGTATAGTCGCGACTCTTGACAGCTTCCTCTGAGAATTCAACGATTTCATCGGGAACAATCGCCGTTGGTAGGAAATTGAAGCGATTGCTCTGGTCGAGAGCGGCAGAAGGGGCTTGGCCCATCGGCGAGTGAGGGAGACGCTCTAAGAGAAAAGACAGTTATTTGTTTCAAGTTTGTTTGAGAGAGAGAAAGACAGAAAGAGAGACTATTATAATGAGAAAATGCGTGAGAGCTGCCTGGTTGCGGCCGGTACTTCGCGAATTCTGGCCCCGTCAAATGGGGTGCGTGTCATCGTTGCAATCGCCACAGCCGACTACTTAAAACCATTTAATTTATTACTCCTTTTATACGTACACGACTTATATGACCATTCCCTAGGCTTCCGAAATAATTTATCTAAATTCGTGTCTAAATAATACGTTTCGAAATAATTTATCTAAATTTATACCTAAATGATACATTATTACAATTATCACAGCCGACTACTTAAAACCATTTAATTTATTGTTCTTTTTATACATACACAACTTATGACCATTCTCTTTACTTCTAAAATAGTTTATCTAAATTCATACCTAAATAATATAATATATAAATTATCAAAATTTTATAAATCATGAAATTATATAATAATTAATAAGATTTTAACAACTCATATATCATATTATTTTAATATAGATTTAAATAAAATATTTAAGAAGTCTAGCATTACTCTTTATTACAAGTTATGCTCATCTTTTCAAATTTTTTATCGAAATCATGTGATATAGGAGTTGGTCATATTATTTGAAAATGAATTTAGGTAAGAAATTTAAAAAGTTTAGTATTATTCTTATAATAGTTATAAAAAGAAATTAGTAATACTAGGTTTCTCATTTTTTTTGGTCTAAATGCATACACAAACGATATAACATATGAGTTATTAGTATTTTATAAATCATGAGATTATATGATAATTAATATGATGTTGATAACTTATATATTATATCGTTTGGACGTGAATCTGAATAAAAATTTTGAAAAGTTTAGTGTTACTAAAAAAGAATTGCGCATGAACTAGCTAAGCTATACAAAAGATGAAATTTTACAATATAATAATAGTTATTACCTCCGTTGATTAGAATTGGTAAACCTTAATGTCTGACTATTTATCATGGTTAAATGATTAAAATGCTTTTCAATAATTTTAAAAATTAATTTTGAAAGATATGATTAAAAAAATACAAAATTATTAAATGGTCATTGAGATGGATGGTGATGATACAGAAAATAAAATAAAAAATGACAAAAAAATTCTAAATTGGATCTCCATCATCCAAAAATAGATCTCTATTTAAGATTCATCTTTGAATCTCCATCGCTTATCATCAACCTCCATCGCCAATGGTGAAAAGAGTCTCCGGGGAAATCAAATCTAGTCTTCTTCATACAAAGGCTAATTATAATCTCCATCACATGGATAACAATGAGTCTGTAGTCTCCATATGATGGAAACAAAGATGGACATTAAAGATCCAATTTTGGATATTTCTACCTTCGGGAATTAGGGATGAAGTTCTAATTTTCATCTTTATCTCTTTGGAGATGGAGATGAATGGATAGAAATTCAATCCCTGTTTTTAATATTTTTTCAAATTTCTTTTTTAAATTTTTATAATTTTTTTTAAAAAAATTCGATTTTTTTGAAACAATTAATCTTCATTGTCCATCAAGACTATTAAACTACAACATCCTATTTAGTTAATTTTTACATTTTTTAAAATTTTGATTATAATTTAGTTGTCCTAATTCTTTTAAAGCATTGGTTTTTTATTTGATGTCCATAATTATTCTTTAAGATAGACGATAGAAATCTATCTTATTTTTGTTAATTTAGTTTTTAAAATACTATTTTTGTGCGCAAGAGTATTTTGGTCATCGTAGTTGAAAATCCTAGTCAAATATTAGGGTTGACCAACTTTGACTACCACAGGGGTTCGGAGGGGCGGGTATGAACACTCTTATTGAAAGATAAAGTTTTAATTTGTTTGTAGAAGAGCAAACCTCAAGTAGGTAATGTGTAATTCCTTCTAGTTTAAAACAAAATTTACATTCTTTCAAAACAGAAAACAAAATTAACATTTATTTATGATGAATTCATTTTAATCTTTATATTTTGATGATTTATACCATCCCAAATATTTTACACTTCATCAATTTTATCATTATGTGAGTAAAGGTGAGTCAACATTAACACTCTTATAAGGAAAAAAAAAAAAACATGTTGTCTAATCTCCAAAAATAATAAGTAAATTAAACAGGAGAAAAAAAATTAACAAATATCTCTAATCTCCAAACATGTGTCTTAAATAAAAAATTTAAGCAGATTCACTTAAAAAATAAGTTTAAAATAAATAATCTATTTAAAAGTAAAAAATAAAAATACTATATTGAGTAAAAGAAACTTCTTTTTGAAAACAAAAAAAATCCAACTGATGGAGATTAATCACCAACAATGAAGACACATAAATGAATCTCCATTGATCAACAATGACGGTCCACCGACAAATTTCAATTATTGCATAGAGATGGAGATTCAGTGCCTATCTCTACCACAATAAAGTGGGGAACTCACCAATGAAACAAATATTGAGAATTGATCTCCATCTCTGCCACAAATGGAGGCTCACATGAGCAACCATCTCCAATGAAAGGAGGCTCGAGCAAGTCTCCATACCATAACCATGTGAAGACTTTTTGGAAGGATTTGGTTAGAAATCTAGGAAGTTTGTGGTGTTTGGATGTGTTTGCAAAAATGGCTTTTCATTTTTAAAAACGAAAAATGGGTTTGGATGTGTTTGGTGGGTTGTTTTATAAAACGTGTTTTTGAAAATGGAAAACACTTTTTTCAAAAATTATAACTAAAAAGTAAAAATATATATATATGTTTTTCATCATTTTCAAAACATATTTTTGAAATAAATAATTAATTTTCTTTGCAAACAACTATTTTACTCATTTTTAAAGACAATACCAAACACATTTATATTGTTTTCTATTTTTAAAAATAGTTTTTAATAAACCTACCAAACACATTGTATTTTTAAAAACATCATTTTAAAAACATGTTTTTTATTTTCAAAAATATAATTTTAAAAAGGGAAAAAAATGCCTTAGATTTTTTTTTTTTTTTTCATTTTAGTTTTGTTTTCATTTTCATTTTAATTTTTTTGGATTTCATTTTTTGCAAATTTTTATAAGTATTTTAGTTGTTTTTTTTTTTTTTTGTAAGTATGTGCTTTTATGAATAGTTTAATTTTTTATTTTAAATTTTATGTCATTTGTGTTAGATTGCCATTAGTTCATAAGTTAAATTATTAAATTTTAAAAAGGTTATAGAATAAAAATGGCACTTTTATAGAATCAATTAGAGATGATAATTATTGTAAGTGCACAAATGTTGGTTTTTTTTTTTATTTTTTTATTTTATGGTGGGGAGGAAGGATTCAATTCATATAAAACTACCAACACCATAAACAAAATTAAGATTTGAACTTTTAACTTCCTAGGATTAAAAGAGGTACTCAACCATTCATAGTAAGAAATGATGTGTACATAACTGTCGGCATCGTTTAATTGTTGTTTGAGCAAAACTTAAGTTCATATATTAACAGTTATGCTTAATCTTGTGTTGTTTTATGCATACAAAGGTTGGATTAAAATTAAACCAAGTCTGATCGTAATTATCTTTGTCCATGATTATCAAAATTAGACTAGTTTTATATAATAGACGTATATTGGTACTTAAGATCAGATTATAACTAGTTCCAAGTACCTATGAATTGGAATGTATTATTTCAGTTTAAATGAAATCTAGTCATAATTATTTCAAAAAAAAAAAAAATCAAGTCTCATAATTATATCTGTTTCATAATTATCACAAGTTATTAGATTCTATTAGTTTTATGAATTAGAGATTAGACTTATCTTAATTAGTTATTAGGTTTATCATTCCGTTATTATGTTTATCATTCCAGTATTTCATTATTATCAAATTAGTTCTCAACACAATTAAATTATTTTAGTGGTCTATCATTATAGTATCTCATTATTATCAAATTAATTCTCCGTACAACTATATCGTTTCAATTTAATGCAATAAGAGGTATTTCATTGCTATCAAAAATAGTTTTTAGTGCAACTATATTATAGATTAAAGTGTATTATATTATTTTCTCATATATGTGGATACTATTAACATTTGTAATAATACCTATAAAATCTTTGATCATTAAATTTTGTTGTCAAAGAATTAAAGGGATGAGTTTTCTAAAATGTTAAAAGATAGCAGGTTCCAAAAACGTATCCACAATAAAAAATATAAATGAACATTCATTAAAAGAAAAAAAAAAATATTTACCTTATTGATTTGATAAGTTTATCTATCAATAATAATATTTAATTATTTCTCACTTAATTAATAAATAAGTTAGTAAAATTAAAATAATAATAACAATAATAATAACGTTACTTTCTCCTGCACATGGATAATATTAACATGAGTCATAATACTCACAAAATTAGGTGGAATCCACGAACAATCAATGTATCAATTCGTTCATTTCCCTGATTTTTTTTCCTCTTTTTTTATTTTTTTGGGACGTTACAGGCGTGCGTTTACACGGTCATTTTTTCATCGGTCTAACACACTACGGTCATAGTTTGAAAAAAAAAATTAAATAAATAACTTACTGCAGTCATGGACGCGCTTTTGTGGTGAATGCTTTGAGTTTGATGATTGGATCACAGCCGTCTTCATGATTACTTGTGAGACTACACACTACTTCACTTATTATACGCCTTTTATATATATATTAATTAAGGTGATTTCTACAAACTTATTTGCGAAGACGATCATGAAATACGAGTAAGGATTCTCTATCATTTTTTTTTATTAATTTTTTGATAATTTAATGATACTTCAACATTTAAAAAAATAAATGATTAAGATTGATAAATTTTTTTTCTCTTATACATCACTCAAACTTAAATTACTCTCATAAAAAGATTAGCACTGTGTTAATATTGACAGAGAATCATAATCCAACACGAAACACACAGTTGACACAATGCGTGGCCATATTTGATGCTGTGAAAGCTTTTTTTCATTTTCTTCTTTTTTTTGAAAAAGCTGTGAAAACTATATTGGTCTTAAATTTCGATGTTTAAAATTTGAGTTTCAAATAGAAAATATAGATCGAGACAATGTTTTGACATTATGAACATGTAGATCTACTTAGTTTGGTTGCGTTTACTAGGGGCTGCCTTATCTAGCCACATTTACCATGATTAACAACTACTAATGTGGTTTCAATATTCATGTTTAGTGGAAATTGAATCGCTAATCTTTTGGGAAATTAGGAGGTAGACAACCACATGTATTTAGATGTGGTGTGTATCTTTTTTGTTAATACACTAGTGGTTTGTTTATTTTAATTGTAAGAATCAGAATGATTTGAAATCGGAATGATTTGAAATCAGAATGATGTATCAAAATAAAAATAAATTCAGGTGTAGAAAACGGAATCAGCAGTACTCTCATTAAGTTGTTTACATTACTTTGAAATCATAATGAATTAATTATAAGTTATAAAAATACCATTAAATAACAATAGTTTATACTCCATAAAAAAAAATAATAAAAAAAAAAAAAACTTTATTAACAGTATTATTGTAAGTGTATTGTGTAAGTATATTTTACTTTTTATTTTTGTTAATGTTAATAAATTTCAAACTATCTATAATATATGACATCATATTATAATTTCTATTTTTAATGTTTTTAAACAAAAATTAGATAATATTATATTCTTTCTCAAATAAGAATATGATGGTTATTTATATATATGAAAAACAAAAATGACCACTATATTCTTATTTGAGAAAGAATATAATATTATGAAATTTTTATTTAAAAACAATGAAAAAAGAAATTATAATGTGATTTCCAATTATGTATTAATTTTAGATTAACAAACTATTGATATCTTCAAAAAGTTATTTTTAGTAAGGGGTATTTTTAATTTGAAAAAGAGAATGAGAATGAGATTCTCAAATGGGGTGGAAGAAATATAATTTTCATTTCACAATCTCAAATTTATATGAGATCTACTATTTCATTCTCATTATGAAATAATTTTAGAGCAAATAAGCATCATCAATCATTTTCATTCCCCATTATCATTCCACAATCCATCAAATAAACACACCTCTATTTTTCCATTAATTTCAAATTTGAACTCAAAGGGAAACTATTGAATGCTTTCAAATTTCAACATGAAATTATTGATAATTAGAAAATGGAATTGTTTAAATCTAAATTCAAATTTAAAAAATTTTACTTTTTATCAATTATGCTTAATCTCGTGTTATTTTATGTACACATAGGTTGGATTAAAATTAAACCAAGTTTGATCGTAATTATCTTTGTTCATAATTATCAAAATTAGACTAGTTTTATATATCAGACCTTTCTTGGTAATTAAGATCAGATTATAACTAGTTCCAAGTACCTATGAATTGGAATGTATTATTTCAGTTTAAATTAAATCGTGTAATAATTATTTTAAAAAAAAAAAAATCAAGTCTCATAATCATATTTGTTTCGTAATTATCACAAGTTATTAGATTGTATTAGTTTTATGAATTAGAGATTAGACTTATCTTAATTAGTTATTAGGTTTATCATTCCGTTATTATGTTTATCATTCCAGTATTTCATTATTATCAAATTAGTTCTCAGTACAATTAAATTATTTTAGTGGTTTATCATTATAGTATCTCATTATTATCAAATTAATTCTTAGTACAACTATACTGTTTCAATTTAATGCAACAAGAGGTATTTCATTACTATCAAAATTAGATTTAGTACAACTATATTATTTCCGTTTAATTCAATAAGAGCATGTTTGGCGCATTGTGTTGCGTTGCATTTTAATTAGATTAAAGTGTATTATATTATGTTGATATGTTGTATTGCGTTGTCTTAAGTTCCATGACTATCCATGACCATATTGCATCATGTTATAAGACATAAAGTGATAAAATTTATAAATAAAATGATATAAAATACATAGTTTTATATTAAATTTTCAAAATAATAAATATTTGGTGGCTTCTCTCAAAACCCATTTACTCTTCCCCCATATTAAATATTTGAAAATTAATATTATGCTTTCTACACCCTTTAAAATGTAAAAACTAACCTTAAATATGTTGATGATTTTAATTAAATCATTTCTATGTAAACCTATTTTATTAATTTTAACCCTAATTAAATTCTAAAAAACATCAAACAAACGCAACTCTTTATTGTTTAAAGAGAACTGAAAGGTTGATTAGGAGTGCATGAGATGGAGCTTATTGCATTCAAATAAGAGACTGTTATATAAAATCAGTTTATTGAATTACCAAGTAAAAACTAAAGAAAAACGCATTTGAATTGCAAGGGTTGCAGTCTGCTTGTTCAAGGCTACTAACTTACATAAAGCGACAATTTATGTGACAAAAAAGTTACGAAAAAAATTGTAATTGAGTGAACCGTGAGTGTTATTTGTATTTATCAATACGATTCATATAATGTGCAACGGTTAAAAAAATGTTTGGTATATTCTCTTCCAAATAAGGGATGATTCTCGGAAATATCACTTTCTAGAAATTATTTAACACTATTTGGCTTATTATTACATTCTATTATATGATGAATGATTCTATGCTTAATTTTATTCAACCTATATTAATATATTAAAAATTGAGTAATATTACACTATTCAAAAATTTACTTATACTTATTGCCCAAATAATGTGACAACTTATGTATAATTATCATATCATCAATAAATCATCTCAAAATTAATATAGTAGCTACAAATTAGTTTTCCTGAACAAAATTTTTAGATAAATTTTTAAAAAGTATAATAGTATCTGTTAAAATTTATACACAAAGAGAATCGAATTTCCAATTTTCCTTATGAAGGAGTGAGATTGTCCTCATTTAACCATAAAATCCTCAAATCCTTTAATGGATGGGAATGAGAATTCTAATGATCTCTTTGTATCATCACATATGTTAGATCATTAAGATAATCATGCCAAATATGAAAGTCTAGCATCCAAAAACTTTTGGTTCATATTTTTAAAAATTTCAATTAAGCGGTATAACTATATAATATAATCCTATCGAGTAGGCATGAAACTCCTTTAGATTTAAAACTACTGTTGCCTTGACGCACTAGAAATTATACGAAGATATTCCATAATATAATAATTTGTAACCTCAATATGATATATATTATGACTAATAAATTTTAAAGTAAAGTAAAATTCTTTTTTATACTTTAATATAAATATATAAGTTTATTTTGCTTACTAACAGCTTTATAGCTTTTTCAAAACCTTTCATTAAGCCCTCAAGACTTGATAACGTATATCAACTTTAATATTTGAGAAATATTTAATAAAACAAATTACAATTTAGCTATCCAATTCAAACTTTAATTCGAGCGAAGCAACTGTTAATGGATTTCCATTAGAATTAACTGACCAACGAGTAAAATTGTCTTTTGATTGAGTGGATGAGATTAATTTGGAAAAAAAAAATAATTAAATAACAATTACATGAAAATACAAATTAAATAATCAAATAAAAATTTTAATTAGATCTCCACCATCTATCTTAAAATGGACGGTGAAGATTAATTTAAAAAAATTAAGAGATTAAATAAAAATTAAAAACAATTTGTCTCTCTCTCTCTCTTTCTCTTTCTTTTTCATCCCTCAGACCTCCCCTCTCTTCTCCATTTCTGTCATTCTCTTTTTGTCGTCCTTCTTCTTGTTCTTGTTCTTCTTTTTCCTTTTCTTTGAACCCCGATGTTTGAATCCAACCTAAAAATCTGGATTCGATTCCTAGGCTCATTCGAAACTCTAGATTTGATTTGAAGTGAACCTCATTTAAGTTAGATTTTTAGGTTTGAACTCCAATTTCATGTTTTTTCAAGATTTGAACCCATGTCTTTTACCCCACTTAGGTATGCTTAAGCCATCGTTAGAGATGTCATCTTCATCCAACTTGTGTTTTGGTTGATTTTAGAGTTGTGTTTTGTTTGAAAATTACAAATCTAGGTTGTGTTTTGTTTGAGAATGGAAAGAGAAAAGGAGATTGGTGATGGTGATGATGGGGATAAATCTTATGAAGAAGCTAGGGTTTTTTTTTTCTTTTTAGTTTTGCTTAGATGATAGAAATTCTAGTTTCATCCGAATGAACCTAGATTTCTGCAATTTTTTTTTTTTTTTCAATGTCTTTTTTCCAATTTTTTTCTTTTAATTATTTGGGTTAAACTAGTGATTTTCATTTTTTTTTATTGATGGTGTAACATACTCTCCCAGCATTCAGGTAACCCATTGAACTTTACCCCTATTTATGGAATAGTAAAACTATTAAAATATTCGAATTTGGATAAGTAATTAAATTTTCGTAAAATTTTCAAATGGGTCCGGGGACGGTTTATGATTTTGAAATCCTAAAATTTATTAAAACGAACGGATCCAAATAATTAGTTGAATACTAACGAAGTTTTCAAATTTGAAATTGGATTTTAATAAAATTTTCAGATGAACCCGAGAGGATTCTGAATGCGAAAAGAGACTTTTAGGAGCTTGGAATAACGAAATAATTCAAGTGGTAAGGAAATAATGCATGGATGACAGTTGTAAAATATGTGAATGAAATGGATGACAAGTGGTTGGAGATTAAAAGTGATGGAGTGACAAGTGTAAGGTATAAATTAAAGAATCAATTTATTATAAAGGTACATTAAAAACATAAAATGCAAGAAAGAATCTATCCATAAATTCGGTCAACTCACGTCTCTCATACACATTTTTTCTTTCCATCTCTCGGCCTCACTTATTCTCTCATTTCTCTCATCTCACTCGAACTCTCCAAGTTCTCTCATCGCTCATTCTCTCATTTTCATCTCTCTTTCACGAGCTCTTTCACTCTCACTCAGACCTTCCATTCGATTCTCTCATCTCTCACGAACTCAACTCTCTCAATCATCTCTCTTTCTCGGTTCTCTTCTTCCCTCTAGCTCACGATCAATCTCTCACGGTTTTGAAGGAGATCTAGAGGAGGTAAATGGTTTTGAAGGAATAAGAAGTAAGAAGCAAGGTGATTCAAGCAAGAGAGGGATTCGGTTAGACAAGGGGGTTGGAGGCCGAATGCATTCACTGAGGAGATGGTAGTGTTTTTGAAGAAATGAGACACATTCAAGAAGGTTGAAGCCATTTAGAAGGTGTTTCCAAGGATTTTGAAGGGTAAGTTTTAATTTTCAAGAAATTTCATTAAGGTTTCGGAAGGATTTTGTGAAAGCATATTTGAGTTTTAAGATTTACACTCTCATTAGTGTAGAGGTTGATTGTGGATGAATTTGATATAGGATTGATTTCGAAAATTTGTATGCATATGGGTAAAGGTTCAACCATAAAGGGGTGTTGTGGTTTAATTGGATTTTTTATGGTTTTGTCATGCTTTGGATGTGTTTTGAATGAATTAAATGCTTTGGAATGATGATTTTTTTGTGTGTATTCATATTCGGCCAAGAGATATTTTGGTCATTTAAAAATGATTTCGATTGGTTGATGTAATTTTAGGAAACTTTTGGATGATAGAATTAGCATGGAAATCGAAAAAGAAATCGTTGAACATTAATTGATCACTTCGCGATTTAATGTATCGTAACCGCTTTGAAATGATATTTAGTAGTTGTAAATGAGATTTGCGTTAATTCTTGATGTATTTGAATGTAAATTGATGTGAAAACATAAAAAAGAATGATAATAAGGCTATGTATTGAATTCAGTTAAGTGAGGAAGTAGGGGTGGGCATCTTCAACCCAACCCGATCATTTTTTATTGGGTTGGGTTGGGTTACATCTAAAAAAAATTTGATAGGTTGGGTTGGGTTGGGTTGGGTTGAAAAATTTTCAACCCAACCCACGTTGGGTTGGGAGATTTTCAACCCAACCCAACCCAACCCGAACCTGAAAACGCCCACCCCTAACCAAGTCTTTCCTATCTAGAATCTCTCCTAGACATACTCTTTTACGCTACTACATGAAATCCATCATAGAGGATTTATAAATCTAGAGTAGAAGAATGAAGACACAAGAGAAAAAATCAAAAACCTCAAGTGATTTATAAATCTAGAGGATTTATAAATTCAACTCGACAGATCCAATCCAACCCGATCATTTTTTATTGGGTTGGGTTGGGTTACATCTTAAAAAAAATTGGATGGGTTGGGTTGGGTTGGGTTAGGTTATATTTTAAAAAAAATTAGATGGGTTGGGTTGGGTTGGGTTGGGTTGAAAATTAAATTGGGTTGGGTTGGGAAATTTTCAACTCAACCCAACCCGAACCCGAAAACGCCCACCCCTATGAGGAAGTGTTAGTTCGAAATTGTTGTTTAAATTCGTTCGCATGAATTTAGTTTCGAATTGAAGTGTTTATAGCATTTAAATAATTAGAATTACGAACGAATGTTAAACACGAGTAATCGAAGTTAAAATGGATTAAAATGGGGAGATTTGAAATAATAGATTGGTTGAGTATTTCATTGGAATGATGTGTTAATTTATTACTTGCGAATTACGTTAATCGAGGCGTAGTCTGAAAATAAAATGCGGAAATATGTAGGTTATTCGGAGGTAAAGTAAACTATCCGGTTGAATTAGAGTTTAATAGCGAGTTAGAAATGCAGATGAGTGTCCTAACGAAAATATTTTGAATTGTTATTAATAATATTTATATTGGCATTGTATGTTAATATATATTCATGCAGTTGTGGTTTGTAAATTGATTTTTATACGATAAACAAGTTTTTGTACGAGAACCAAATTGCATGAATTTTTAAAGTTTGCATGGAATGTGAGTTTTAAAATCGAAAACAAGTGTTTGAAATGTTTTATAGCATATAGTATATCTTGTTGTTATTTCTGGTGTTGGTAGAGTACTCTAAGTGATGTAGGAATCTGCTTGGGAGACAATGTAAGATTCCGCTCCCCATAAGGTACATTAGAAGCTAGCTTACTACCTAAGACGATGTAGGATTCCGCTCCATAGCGATGTGGGATTTCATTACATATTACCGGACACGTATGGCCTGAGACGATGTAGAATTCCATTCAGTCGTACTTTTATTTTATAATACCATATGGATTGAAAATGACAGTAATTGGCTTGTTTTATGTAAAAGTCTTTCGAAAATATAAATTGTCATTACTTAAGTGTTTTATAACTGAAAAGTAAATGAAAGCATGTAAATCATTGGGTCACTCACATTTCATTATTGAAAAGCATTCAGAAGCGAATGTGATATTAGAATGATTACTTTTTAATTTATTATTTCAAACATAGTGTATGATGCAGATATTGTTATATTGTTATAAACGATTACTCATGTTTTATATTACCTATGGTTTTCGAAATATTTATTAAATTGATATAGCATGATTCTAGTTATGAATTATGTTTATAAAAATGTTTTGGGGAGAAAACTTTTAAAATGGTTTGAATAAAAATATTTAACACTCATTAAGCTTATTTTGCTCACCCCTAAATTTGTTGTTTTTAAAAATAACAATCTCCTAGGATCAAGTACAGGTGTAGATACTCCAGCAGTAGGGACTTCGCATTCGGAATAGATAGATTTTCGTCGGATGCAACTGTGATTCTCTTAGTATATTCTTAAATCATGTAAAATATTTTATATATAAACATATCCTACTTTTGATTTATGTATATATTCGTGCATACCATGTTTTGGGACATGAAATTATTTTTAAAGTTAATGCATGTTTGTGGATGGTTGTGAATTATGGAAAAAGGGTCTGAGGCCCAATAGTTGAGAAATGATTGAATTAGAAGTGTGCATATTTCTTTTAAATGTGATTTTACAGGGTGAAATTTTTAGAAAAACAGTCGTTGTGTTGTCAAAATTTTTATAAAATTCTTTTAATAAGTATAAATTTTAAATTGAAAAAGTTCTCACCCAATTTCACTGATAAATAAGTTTTAAAAAAAGATTTTCAAAATAAAAATTTAAACAGGCTTAACTTCACGAAAATCTTTCAGTCGGAGAGGACCCCGACTGGAGAGCTACCGTGAGGTTGCTGGATGGATCGCCTTGAGAATAGAAGTCGGGGCCCGTTAGATGGGGTTGAACTAGTGATTATTTGAGTTGATGATTTTTTTGACTAGTGACTGTTAATGATTTTTTTTATTGTGATTATTTGGGGTTAAGTTGGTGATTTTTTATTATGATTATTTGGGTTGATTTTTTGAACCAATGATTGTTGGAGATAGATGGATATGAGAGGTTAAAGATGGTGAAAATGATGATAATTAAATAAAAAAAATTATTTAATTATTTAATTATTTAATTTTGCAAGTGAAAAAAATTTTATTTAAATTATTATTTAATTTATAATTTTTATTTGATTATTTAGGTCAACTTCAATCACCAAGGGTAATTTCGTCTTTGGTTCTGTTTGAATTAGAATTTGAACTGAATAACTAAATTATAATTTACTCTATTTAATAACGTATATGAATTTTAATATTAGAAATATTTATCTCGAATAATTTTGTACGTTATCATGATATAGTTTACGAGACATTCTCCATATCCTCATGGAATAAAGAAAAATTTTATATTAAATCCACATCCTTCCCTAATGAAAGGATCGATCAATCTTTCTTTGTGGAGAAAATATTAAGAGCATGTTAATGACTTTATACAAATATCAAAAGACGAGACATAAAATATGTCAAAAATGTCTATTAATTATGAAAAGATCATAATATAAAAACATCGGTTTAATTCTTAAACATAATAAGAACTGCAAATTCAAAATCCATAAATTGAAAGCATCAAGTTCTTAATATAAACTTATATTGAACTTTATAACAAGTTCAAACACGAGTAGAAAATTCATAGTTGAAAAGTATTCAACATTCATGCTTATGCTTTATATTGAGAGTATTTCATATTGTAAATAAAATAGGCAGACCGTGCACGTACATAATAAGAAGAAATGGCAAAGTCATATTTAGACAACAATAAATAAAGTAGACATAGACAGGGCATAACAGAAACAAAAGAGCAAAATGTACAAAACCCTCCTGAGGTAAGGCTTTAAAGACTCATAGTCAAAGTTTGACTTTTATAATACAATGTCTCAAAGTTAACAGTCAAATATGGTTAAATCAAACGGTTGACTGGTTTTTAATTTGTAAGGACCAAAATACTCTTACTGTTTGAAATAATTTAAAATTGTAATTTAAAATATTATTAAAATAAAATAATAAATCAACAAAAATTATTAAAACATCTCACTCTCTCTCTCTCTCTCCACCAGCCTCCACCAGACCAGATCACCATCGTCCCTTCGCATGCCGACCTCTTCTTCTTCTTGTTTTCTTCTTCTTCTTCTTCTTCACCAAGGACATCTGGGTTTGATTCGAACCCAGATCTGGGTTCGTCGAACCTAGATGCTGGGTTCGATTCAAACCCAGAAGCATCTGGGTTCGATTTGAACCCAGACGATCCATCTGGGTTCGTTTGGGTTCTGGGTTCGACGAACCCAGATGTCGAACCTAGCATCTGGGTTCGTCAAACCGAGAACCCGGACATCTCTGGGTTCAAATCGAATCTAGATTTATAAAATTTAGATTCGATTCAAACCCAGAGATGTCTGGGTTCGTGAATAGGTTTGTTGATGATTTTTTTTGTGATGATTCTTGTGTTTATGTTTTAGTTTGATTTGTTGTTGTTGATGATGATTCTAAGATGAGTTTGAGTTTGGTTTTCAACTAGAGTTTTGGAGTTGATGATGGTGATTCTGAGATGGAGTTGATGATGATTCTGGGTTTCTTTTGTTTAGTTTGGGAACCCAGTTGTGTTTGTTTTTTGTGTGTTTCTTGATGATGATTCTGAGATTGAGTTGATGATGATTCTGTGTTTGATAATAATGCATCATCTGGGTTCCCAGATGATGTTCACCATGTCTGGGATAAACCCAGATGATGAACATCATCTGGGAACCTAGAAGTTCATCATCTGGGTTCCTAGTTTTTTTTTTTTTTTAAAATTCAACTTTTTTTTTATTTGTTGCAGGGATATTGAATCATTAAAAAATATATATTTTTTTCTTTTTTAATTTTTCTTAAATAAAATAGGTTCATAAATGACGAAATTACCCTTGGTCAACCAAATATTGACTAATAGACACTAATGACTTGGGGGCATTGTGTTATAAAAGTCAAACTTTGACTATAAGTCTTTAAAGCCTTATCTCAGGGGGATTTTGTGCATTTTGCTCGAAACAAAATAAACATAGTCATATAAATATAAATATATATATATATATATATATATATATAACATGCATAAATATAAACAATGTGTTAGAAACGTGGGTGTCAATCCCACTATGGGGAAAAAAGAAACAAAAAAAGAAGTGTGTTTTTTGGAGACTATAAATATAGTTTAATGTCTTGGTTTCAAATCACTTCAGTTAAATACATTTTAAATATTGTATTTACCTCTAGTTAAAATTTCTTTCTTGTTTTTTTTATTTTAAAGTGTAGAAAGGTATGAGTCGGTGTATGTTTTGGAGAGTGTAGGTGTATTAGGGTTGTATATTGTGAGAGAATAGTCTGTGTAATTGTAATAATTTTTCATATAGTGAGCTTTTCTCTGAGGGTCGTGGTTTTTCTCCTATTTTGGAGTTTTCCAAGTAAATTTTTATGTTACAGTGTTTGTTATTATTTTCTATTTTATATTATCTATTATTTTTGATATTCTTATAGAAGATGGGTTTTAAAGGAGGTCTTGGGAGATGAATTTCTTCTCAACATCTAATATCAAAGTTCAATTGCCTGGTTGGTAAGATGTCAGATGTTTTAGAAAATTCTTAATATGCTCCGTGGTTGCAGCATTGTCTGATCTTCCACATCAGAAAAGAATTATTCTTAGTGAGGTTAATATTCATATGAATAGTAAATTTTCTTAACAGTATTCTAGGAGTTTGGTAGTAGCCTAAAAAAGTTTTGTCTAAAGAGATTGGATTTTAAATGGGATCACGGTGACCCTTCCAGTCTTTCATGAGAATTTTTCTAAAGTTTTATCTAAGGAGGTTGGACTTTAAGTGGGATCATTGTGACTCCTCCAATCTTTCCTAAAAACTTTTTTGACAATTTAAAGCTCCGGGTGAAATTTTACAGTATTTTGCAAAAATCCTATGGAACCAAATTTGAGTTAGAGCATTGACAGCAAACGAAGGAAAAAACATCAAAATTGAGAAATTTAATGGTGAAGATGGAAGATGTAAATTGAAGATTATCTATATCAGAAGGGTATACATTTGCCTCTTTCGAGAAAAAGGCCAGAAGATGTGAAGGATGTAGAATGGACTATACTGGATAGGTAGGCGCTTGGTATTATCTGATTGATATTATCTCGTAATGTCGCTTTCAATATAGTGAAGGAAAAGACCACGAAAGGTCATAGAACAACTCTCACTAACATATATGAGAAGCCATCTACTTCAAATAAAACACACTTGATGAGGCGGTTGTTCAATTTGCGAATGACAGAAAGGCGCGTCAGTGGCAGTTCATATCAACGAATTTAGTACGATCACAACACAACTAAGTTCGGTGAAAATCGATTTCGACGATGAAGTTTGAGTGTTAATCATTTTATCCTCTCTATCGAAAAGCTGAAATGCAATGATGACAACAATGAATAATTCTACTAGGAGTAAGAAATTGGAATTTAAAATGTTTGAGACCTAATTGTAAGTAAAGAGATACGCAAAAAAAAATTAGCAGAAACATCAGGTTCTGTCTATAACACGGAATCCAAATGTAAATCTAATGATAGAAACTTAAATCGAAGCAAATCAAAATCAAGATAGAGTAAGTCTAGATCTTGAAAGAAATAGTATAGCTATTTGAACTATAGCAAGAGCAGTCACTTCAAGAAGGATTGTGAAGCACTGAAAAAGAATAATGGCCAATGTAAAAAAAAAAAAAATCTACAAATGTGACCAAAAATCATAGAGACATTTTAATCCTGAGTCTCAATAGTCAAATCAAATCCTGGATTTTGGATTTCGGTGCATTATTTCACTACACATTGCATCGAGAAATCATGAAGAATTATGTCAGTGATGATTTCAGAAAGGTTCATCTGGCTGATGATGAAACCTAAAAGATTATAGAGAAATGTGATATCCAAGTGAAGCTATCAAATCAGACTATGTGGAAATTGAAAGATGTGAGATTTATTAATGGTCTAAAAATGAAGTTAATCTCGATGAGTCAACTTGACAAAGAAGGTCATCGTACAACCTTTGCAGGTAATGAATGAAAGATCACTAAGCGAGCTATGGTCATAGCTCATGAAAAGAAAAATGGTACTCTCTATGTTACTTCTAACATAGAGAAATGTGATATCCAAGTGAAGCTACCAAATCAGATTATATGAAAATTGAAAGATGTGAGATTTATTAATGGTCTAAAAATGAACTTAATCTCGATGAGTCAACTTGACCAAGAAGGTCATCGTACAACCTTTGCAGGTAATGAATGAAAGATCACTAAATGAGCTATGGTCATAGCTTACAAAAAGAAAAATGGTGCTCTCTATGTTACTTCTAACATGGAGAATATTGTAGCTATTATGAAATCATATGACAATTTTAAAATCTAGCACTAAAGACTCAGTCATATAAGGGAGAAATGATTAAAGGTTCTTGTTTCAAAGGGAAAGTTGTCAGATCTGAAGTCCAAGGGCGTTGGTCTATGTAAGAACTGCATTTTCGACATTCAAAAAAAGGTCAGTTTCTCAAAGATCGGCAAGCCACCTAAAGCAAAGAAATTAGAGTTGGTTCATATAGACGTGTGGGGACCATCACTAGTTCCATCAATTGGAGGCTCATTATACCATGTCACCTTCATTGATGACTCCATAAGGAAAGTATGGATTTATTTTCTAAAAACGAAATATAAGGTGTATGATGTTTTTAGAAAATGGAAAGCTATGGTAGACAATGAGACGAGCTTGAAAGCAAAACAGTTAAAGTCTGGCAATAGAGGAGAGCATAGGGACAAGAAGTTAAAACAGTTTTGTGCGGCTAGTAGAGTTAAATTAGAAAAGATTACTCGCAAGACGCCTCAATAAAATGGTGTAGCTGAGCACATAAATAGAACTCTGAATGAGCGTGCTTGAAATATAAGAATACATACAGGCTTACCTAAGATGTTTTGGGTTGAAGCCGTCAACACAACAACCTATCTTATCAACCATGGGCCCTCTATGCCTTTTGGAGAGAAGTTACCTAAGGAAGTATGGATCAGTAATAAGGTAAACTTTTCACATTTGAGAGTATTCAATTGTATTTCTTATATTCATATTGACTCATTTGAAAGGAGCAAGCTCTACCTAAAGTGCAAGAAATGTGCTTTTGTTGGTTATGACATTGATGAGTTTGGCTACCGATTTTGAGATTTCAAAAATTGAAAAATCATCAGAAATAGGGATATCATTTTTAATAAGAAAGCAATGTACAAGAATAGATTATTTGCAAAATCTACTAGCACAAAAGTTGAAGCTAAAAATAAGGAGTTTGTTGAGTTTGAAGAGAACTCTAAGAAAGAAGTCCAATCAGGGGACCACCAGAGTCTTCAAAATAAAGTCCCTCAAAGAGAACCACATACTCCTATAGTAGAAGTAAGGCGTTCCTCTAGAATTCCTAAATCGATACAATGTTATTCACTTTCTTTGCATTATTTCTGTTGATTGACAATGGAGAATTAGAGTATTATGATGAAGCAATTCAAGTTGAAGATTTGGTCAAGTGGAAGTCTACCATAAAAGATAAGATGGACTCACTAATGTCAAATCAAACATGGGAACTGACTGAACTACTAGAAAAGAAGAAAGTTTTACATAAAAAATGAGTTTTCAAGATCAAAGAAGAACATGATGGAAATAAAATGTTACGAAGCTAGACTAGTGGTCAAAGGTTTTCAACAAAAAGTAGATATAGACTACACTAAGATTTTCTCTCTAATAATGAAAATGACAATGATCAGGTTGATGCTAAAAATGGTAGCTACATAGAATTTACATCTTGAGTAGTTAGATGTAAAGAAGACATTCCTTCATGATGATTTGGAGGAAGAGATTTATATGAAACAATCAAAAGGTTTTATGGTAACAGGTAAAGAAAGCATAGTGTGCAAGCTGAAAAAGAGTTTATATAGTCTGAAACAAGCTCCAAGACAGTGATATAAGAAGTTCAATAGCTTCATAGGTAGCAGCGGTTTCACAAGATGTCAAGCAAATCATTGTTATTATATTCAGTGGTTTGACAATAACTTTATCATCTTACTTTTGTATATAGATGATATGCTTATTACAGGTTCTGATATGCAAGAGATAAATAATTTAAAGCGAGAATTAGCAAAATAGTTTGCAATGAAAAATCTTGGCGCTACAAAACAGATTCTTTGAATGAGGATTACAAGAGATAGAGAAGAAGGAACTTTGATGTTGTCACAAACAGAGTATGTTAACAAAGTACTATTCAGATTTAACATGCAGAATGCTAAACCAATGAGCACTTCTTTAGGTGTCCATTTCAAACTTTCCAAGGATAATTCATAGAAGACTGAGGAAGAATGTGATCAAATGAAAAAGGTTCCTTACACCTCAGTCATTGGGAGTTTGATATATGTCATGGTTTGTACTAAATCAGATATTGCACAACCAGCATGAGTGATGAACATGTACATGAACAATCTTGGTAAGATGAACTGGGAAGCAGTTAAATGGATTCTCAAATATGTACGAAGTATCACAAAAATGACACTTTGTTTCAAAAGTGGAGATATGAAACTAGAAGGCTTTGTTGATATTGACCTAGCCGAATATGTCGACAATAGAAAAAACACTACAGGGTATACGAATACTCTTGGAGGAACTATGGTGAGTTGGGTTTCTCAACTGTAGAAAGTTATAGCTCTCTCTACTACTAAGGTAGAATATATTGCAGTTACAAAAACTAGTAAAGAAATTATTTGGTTTCAAGGTTTCTTGGAAGAATTGAGAAAGAAACAAGAGAATAATGTTCTTTATTCTGACAGTCAGAATGTAATCCACTTAGCAAAGAATTTTTTTTTCCGTGCTAAAACGAAACATATTCAGATGAAGTATCATTTCATTCGATCTCTTTTGGAGGACAAAGCTATAAGAACTTGAGAAGATTCGTGAAAATTAAAACCTTGTAGATATGCTAACAAAGACGGTAACAATTGACAAACTGAAGTTATGTTCAACTTCAGTTGGCCTACAAGCATAGAAAAGAAAAGATGAGCTGCTGGATTGATCTTATAAAGATATAACTGAAATAAGTCTTTAACTGAGAGATTGTTAGAAATGTGGGTGCCAATCTCACATTAAAAAAAAACACAAACAAAAAAACAAAGGAGAGTGTTTTTTGGATAATATAAATAGAGCATAATGTCTTGGTTTTAAATCGCCCCAATTAAATACACTTTAAGCATTATATTTGACTCTACTTAAAATTCATTTCTTATTTTTCTTATTTTAGAGTTTAAAAAGGTATAAGTTAGTACGTGCTTTGAAGAGTGTGGGTGTATCAGGATTGTGAGTTGTGAGAACATAGTCTATGTGATTATAATAATTTGTCATATAATAAGCTTTTCTCTGAGGGTCATGGTTTTTCTCCTGTTTTGGAGTTTTTTATGTAAATTCTTGTATTATGATGTTTGTTATTATTTTCTATTTTATATTCTCTATTATTTCTGATATTCTAACCGTAAGCAAATTTTTAGGGGGGTAAAGGTGAATTTCTTCCCAACACAACGTTAGCAAATACACATATTTGATGCATAATAATAAGTAAATTTGACATTATCAACATATAATACGTTGTAGTAAATGAAATAAACATAGTTTTTGCATATAATGTATAACGGTAAATGAAGCTAACAAAGTATAATGCATAACAATAACATTAAACATGTTAGCACATAATGCATAACTGTAAGTCAGTATAATCATACACATGTGCAAGCACGCACACACACAAATATATATATATATATATTAAGTTGACAAATCCACATTGGTAGAGTCATACATTCATTGAGTCCTATAGCCAAACTAATTTGGGTTAGTAGAGCTAGATGTATAATTTTAGGTTAGCACGGCTGGATTTATAGGAATAGTTATAGATAAATAAACATAAACGGTAAGTAAATAACTCATAATAAGATTCTATTTTACGAGAATTATGTTGATAATATGTTATAAAATAATATAAAAATAACCATGAAACATATAAAATATTAAAAAGAGGCCATAGCCAAGAAACTGGTTGGAGATAAACCAAAAGCATGCCATGTAATTAGTCGACTACTAAATAAATGGACATTATTTTTTTTTACGCTAACATCAAATATGTGATAAGAGGAAGAAAACTACACTTACAAAGTGTAATATACGCTTGGTGGAGTTTTAACCTTCAAAAAATGTATATAATGTTTTTATAATGAAGACCTCTTAACTTTTTAAAATTAGGATAAACTAATTAAATTCATCCATTATATTTGATTAAATAAGAAAGAAAATTTGTTTTAGGAAAGATGATGTAATGGATGAATTTGATTAATTATTCTAACTTTTAAAGTTATAAGATTCTCATTATAAAAGCATCATATATATATATATAACAATTGCTTTGACCGATAACCGATTTCGTGTACACCAAAAATTATATGTTATATAAGCTACCCAAACCGATTTCTTTAATGACAGGGTAATCCACCCATTACTACACCAAAGTAAATTTACGAAACATATATGTATAGTTTTAATATTGATTTTGTTAAAACAAAATTAAAATCAAGATTTTTAAAATTACAATCACCTCAAACAGGATGTAAATCAGAAGATCAAAATCAACCGCCAAACTTCCAAAGCAGAACACGTGGTCAAAAACTCTAGAAGCCGTCGTTGTGTTGGTTCAACTACTATTATATAGGAATTTTCCACAACAGCTTCTCAGTCTTCCACTAAGAAAATTACACATCTTCAACGTCCAATACGCCAATTGTGCTGTCAGTGCTCTGTTAAAACTAATAAATTAAAGTTTTTTATAGTTCACATCATGCTTTGATTGGTCTTCTACTTTCTGGTGAACGCCAATGACCACTTGGCCCAATTGCCCGCTTGTTTGTTTTGAAGTCAAATACAAAAATGTAGTCTCCCTGTCAATTGGCTTGTAGTGCGGTTTGAAAGTATATGGACAGCCTTGATTCATAAGGGGGATTCAATACTCCACCTCCTCCAATAAATATGAGATTTTTTCTCATATATATAAATTATCTCTCATCCTGATATAGATGACTCTCATTCGTATGGAGGTAGTTAATCTTAATCGTACCACTAGGATTTTATCAATCTAGTTCCGATTATCTTTTAGATTTATCTCAACATCTCAAAAAAAAAAAAAAAAAGCAAGAAAAGTGACTTTACTGTTTATTCTTTGATTGTCAAAACGTTCCATTTAAAGGATCATCTTCGAAAATCATTGAAGTAGAATAATACTACACTTTTATATACATTTATGCAAAATTAATTTCTCTCCATTATCTTTTGTTAAAGAAAAAATTCTTCCAATACCCAATTACTTCGTACACCTAATTTACAAATCTATAAATTGATAAGTTACTCCTTATAAAATACCAAAACTCATCATAAATAATATTAATTACTTCAATATAAAAGCAAGGGCAAATCTCACTAAATGCAATTCAAAATTTCCTTATATTACAAATAATCAAGCAAAAACTTATTTAAAATTAATTTGTGGCTCAATAATAATTTTATTGATTATAATAAAATCTTGAGTTATGAGAAATAATTTTAATATAATTTTATTAAAAAAATTTATTTGAATAATTTTGATAAAAAAATTTATATGCATCATAAGAAAGTTAAATATTACAGCTTTAAAGAAATTAAAAAAAAATTAGATTCATTCACTATTTTCTCAATATTTTACCTTTTTTTTTGTGAAACTTAATGAAATATAAAGAAAATGTCAGAAAAATAGTTTATGAATCCGAAATTTTTTCAATTTTTTTTGTTTATACTGTTAGACTTTCTTATGATGAATATAAAAAATCTCATAAAAATTATTCAAAAATATTTTAATGAACTTATATTCAAATAACTTTTCATAACTGAAAATTATATAATAATCATTAAAAATTATTATTAAACCTTTTATTAATTTCTGATTTTTTTATTAATGATTTATTCTACAAAGAATCTACGAATTGTAATTAACAAATTTGTTTTTGTTTTCATATTAAGGTGGTTAATATTATTTATGATAAGTTTTGATATTTTATAAAGAGTAGATGGTTAGTTTGTAAATTTGTAAAGTGCGGCAAGCAGTTATTGGGCCTTTTCAATTTTCAACCGTATTTTAGTTCCATTGGTCAGTCTGCAGTATAATCATATGGGTCTAGTTGAGTTTTGGGCTGAGTTTGAGTGTGCATTATGTTATGATTTCCAAATGCAATCCAAATCTCCCACCTGAAATCCAAATGTTAAAGATGAAAAATAAATAGTTAGATATAAAATTCGTAAATTTAGGTTAATATAGCACTGCCCGATTTATGAATTCCCTTACTCAGTAGAGGCTTGGCATCAGTCATGGATAATATCTTAAAAGTCGGATTCACTTTTCCTTTTGATTTGATTACTACAAGAATCCAGTTATCTTCGTTCCATATATAATCTTCTTATTGTTGAATAGGATCTGGTTTATCAGAATTCGGAGCTTTTTTATCTTTTTCTTGTTTGGGGATTGCCTCCATATTAGTCTTTCCTCTTCTGTTGAATTTCATGTGGCGTGACAAATCAAAACTCAAAGGATCCTTGTCTAAGGTTTTATTGCGTTTGACATTATGAGGCGCAATTTTTTGAACCATAGTTTCCTAAAACAAAGGGTTCTCATAATGACAATTTAAGGCTGATTTGCAAACATTTAAATCCCCAGCGTTAACATGAGATATATATATAGATAAATAGAATTATATGTTTGCATTAGCTAGACTACATTTCTTACTTTCAAAAAAATAAGAAATAAAAACAAACAAGGCTATGTTTCTTGGCATATGAGATAAAAGTTAGACCCAATCACAACCTTATAGTTGACACCCAGCACACTAACTATATAAAGAATTAGCAAAGAAGTTGTGTAGGTTCAAACAACGGAGTATGATGTCCCACACTTCTCTCACAATGTTTGATCTTTGAAACCTTGTTCACTAAAACATCTGAAATATGAGAAAATCTTTCATAAATCCGTTTCACAGCTAATGTGGTGAGCGGATTAATAAAATAGTATTAAGTATTTTTCTCTTATATTTTTTATTGTCTATTTCTTTTTCTTTTAATTTTTCTAGTAATCTGTCTCATCATATCAATTATGAGATAGTCTCATAAAATATTTTTTTTCCTTAAACATGGCGTTTGTTACTCGATGTGGGCATTTATAAGTCAACTTTAGGGAGGGGTTTGATTCATTTTAAGGCTAGTCAAAGGCACGCCATCATTTGCTACGGTTTCTAATGATATCGAAAGGATGTTGTTGGTCAAGTGGATGAAAAAGCAATCTCCTGCATGGTTGTCATGATCTCTCAAACGTAGGCGTTATTGAAAACAGCCATTAAGAGCGATCCACGAGTTTGCTAATAAGAGAACAACATAATGGCCGTTTTACACCTTTATTATTTGTCAACAATCACTGCATGATCAACTTCTAGAAGTTTTGCTTAGTTGAAGTGTTCGTTTCAGAATCAGTTATTCATTAACTCAAAGATAAAGATCGATAATTAAGCTGATTAAATTGTCTCGTAATAAGTTGCTTTGTTATAATGTTGGGTTTATTTGGCCCAAGATTTTTTTTTTCGATGAGAGAAAATATCATGTGTCATGTTATTATTAAAAAATCACACCAACATCAACACGACACGTCGACTCAATATCTCATTAAAGATTTTCATCTTGGTTGAATTGATCCCACTCATGCCAAAGCGAGCCTTTTAAGAGAGGACTCATATGAGAAGGAAAAATATATATAATTGTTAACTTATAGCACAAACCATTCGACTTTATTGTCTTTCAAAAAAAAAAAAATAACTTTATTGGATTGGATTAGATTATATATGATGAATACTTCGAATGTGATTGGATTTAATTTAGTATAATCATTTGTTTGGTGTAGAATTGGATTACATGAGATTAATTAAATCTGAAATAAATGTTAAATCATTTTTAAATTAATATTAAACTTAAAATGATTTTAAGCTATATATTAACAAATGAAATTAATAAATCATTTAGAAAATATTTTAGAAAAATATAATTATTTTAAAGTTTTTGCTGAATAATATAATATCTTAAAAATAAAATAATTTAACTTACAATTATTGTAGAAAATCATGTTGTAGATCATGTTATAGATGGGTTTGTGATGCCAGCCAATATTGTTCACAAACATTACTCCGAAAAAGTAAACAATCTTCAATCGAATCGTCCAACTTCACCACATCTCTTCAAATATAACCCCAAAAATTTGACTTAAGAGGGCCTTATTAAAACTCCATACAGAGAAAATGTGACTGACAAACTCATAATCATGATGTTAACGATTCAATTAAATTCATTTATTACAATCTCTTATCTAAAACGAATTATCTCTCTTATTTAATTCAAATACAGTGGATAAATTTAATTAGTTTGTCCTAATTTTAAAAAATTAAGAGACACTGATGGTAAAATCACTATATATGTGTATTAAAGTGAGGATGAAAAAATAAATTATTAATAAACCTAAATGAAAGCAATATGGTTGAAAAGTATGTCATTTAAAACGGATATATTATTATATATAAAAAATTAGAAAACAAATAAATTATAATTTATATATTAAGCATATGATTATGTACCATGTTGAAAGTTGAAACCATTTCTTACCGGAGAAATTTTAATTTAGTTTCTAACGTTTAGTAAAATATTATTTTTTTACTAACATTTGTATTTCGAATTCCCATTATCCCTAACGTTTCGTAAATTTATCAATTTAGTTATTTTGTTAGTCAAATGTTAGTCAACCTTAATGGAGAGAGGGTTAGTTTGTTCATTTAATTCCATTGCTTGATAATGCCATATTTGTGGATGTTTTATGGATGTAATAACACTCAAATTATTGCACAAAAATGAAATAATATGAGTAAACAACCATGAATGTGAAAAATGAACACTAATAATTTTTAGAGAAATGAGAGATTCTAGGAGATGAATGATTTTTGGAGGAGAAATATGAGAAGTTTAAGACAATAAAGGTGATCACAAACTTGGGTTATTTATACATGTATTGGTTATCGTAGCTCAACAATAACAAGTGAATGTTTTGTTTAATTAATATTAAACTTTTTTTAGAAAGAAAACAATGGGGTCAAATGGAAATTTTACATATACAAAACACACATCAAACCGGTCAGTAGCAACACTTCCATTTTTTACAATTAAAAATAATAATTCAATGATGCGCCACAATTTGATTAAAAGGTGATCAATGGCAATTTTGTAACAATGGAGATGATTATTTTACAATTGTCAGTTTTTAAAAAGGTAATCACATCATTTTAACTACCTTAAATTATATCAAGAGTAAATTTGTCTTTTGCCACTTCTGTCATGTTTGATCGTCAAATTTTTAGTCAAAGAGACTAAATTGATACATTTTCGAAACATTGGCGATGACGAAAATTTAAAATGCAAACATTAGTAAAAAGATAATATATTGCTTAACATTAAGGACTAAATTAAAATTTTCTTTTCTTACTTCCTATGTCCACTCATGTCACAACGGCAACCAATATTTGTTTGTTTATTGATACCCGGAACACAACTATTGGGTTGGACTCCCTATCACTCATAAATGATCTGTATTTTTTTTTAGCACAGGAACTGTGATTAGGATAAACTCAAAGGACTGTCATGACCAATTAAAATAGAATACTAGTGATGCGATCCAAAAAACTATTCCTGATTAGAAGGGATCCACCTACACAGAGATGGAAGAAAAAACTCGAACTAAAATAGGAGATTAACCTACATATAATGATAAAAGAATTACTATTATTATTATTTTATATTTGAATTTGACGAGAGTGTCGAACCTTGCCACACACATTGGAAGGCATGGGGTTGTTTGTGCTTAAAGATATAAATGATCTATACTTGTTGATGTGAAAACTACACCATCTCCATACAAATATAATAATGAAAAAATTAAGTTTTTTTTTTTCGGCTAAATCTGATTGGTTTTTCTCTTTCACTCGCCTAATCAAGCGTCCAAGTGACCTATCAATCGAACAGCATATCATTACTTCGGCTTATTTCCGTTTGCCTGGGTCTGGGTGATCAAATTCAAGAATCAAGGCATGACCACTGCAAAGTAAACAAAAAATGCTAAAACTGGCACAAAGGGTTAATGTAGATGCTGCAGCTTAAGGACTGTAGACAAGACCGGTACTAACTTTGATGTGTGCGTGCGAAAGGCCAAAAAAAAAGGAGAAATAAAGCTGAAGAGAGAAAGAGTGAAAGAAATTGACTTTTAACGAAAATGATGCTAAGAGGCTTCATGATATTTTTCCGGTTGTTTTGTACGCGCATGATTCCACCAAAAATCTCAAAAAGAAAAGACGATCAAAAGAATGCACACGCAAACAACACGACACAGTAACATTGTAAGTGTACGCTTGTAACCAGCTTTAATTGTTCTGTGTTTTCTTTTTTTCCTTTATTGCAAAAAAAAGAAAAAAAAAAGAAAAGAACAGAAAGTTGGGTTTTGCTGGACGACACTGCTCTTTTCTTGCACCCACCACTACCACCAATAACCCATCTCTCTCTGTCTCTGTCTCCCTCTACCTCGCAGCTCGAGCCATGAAGGAGAGAGACTAAAAATGTAATCCTAATAGGTAACCCTACATGAATCTCTTTAGACAGAAGAAAACGCAAACTTCTCTCTCTATCATGGCCTGGCAATCCGGAAACTTTTAGATAGAGTAAACAGAAAGCAAACGAGTTTATAAACACCGTCAGTTTTTGGCAAATTCGAATGCTCTCTCTAAAGCATATATATATATATATATATATATGTATGTATGTATGTATTGTAGAAAGAGCAAGAGAGGGTTGTATTCTGAATCCAGACTAAGCTGCGTGCATCGTGAGCATGGTAGTATATAATTAAAGTTATTGGAAACACCAGAAAGTGTGTGTATATATATATACATCTCTCTTTAAATCTGAAAAAGATATGATTATATAATAATTAATAGAAATAAAGGAAGAATGTATATGTGCTGCATATATATAGCTTTTCCTTTTGGAATCTTTGGACACTGGATTATATTTTTGATATTGCGGTATTGCTTTGCTTTCACATCTTTTACCAGTGCCTGCAGGCTGGTTTCAGAAGTGCTCCACGGCTCATGAAAATTTGAAGCCGTGCTTGCATCTTTTTGCTGCTTTAGTGTTTTGAAATCTTTTAGAGAAAATGTACGTTTGATTTGATTTTATGGATCCAGTGCTGATCATTTTTTTTTCTATTTTATGTTTTGTAGATACGATACCATTATTAACATGCGGCGCACTTTAAGATTTGTCTATCTTATTTATTTTAATATTTGGTTATCATATTGATCGAGTGAGGTTGTCCATTAATAACACTCGTTAAATATATATTAATAATTATTCTTATAATCAATCTAAGGATTATTATTAATAGATAATCTTATCCAATCAGTAAAATAGCTAAACTCAACCGATATATAGTTAAGATTTGTCTACTTTTTTACTCTTTCTCTCTCCCAACTTTTAAATACAATATATTTTTTTTATTCTTACTCCTCTCGTATTAAAATATCAACAAAAATTGGATTAACACCGAATCCAAAGATCTGATTTTATTTATAATTGTTTTTTTTATAGGGTTTTACTAATTTATCGGTTTATGGTAGGTTATCCAAACCAATTCTTTCAATAATAACTTTAGATTGGTTATATTAATGGTTATTAAAGAATCTTACAACCAATCTAAAGGTGGTTATTGAAGATTTTTATTGGATAACTTTACCTAAAAGTAGCTAGACCTTTTTTTATGTTATTAATAAATTTGTCCAATATCTCTAATTTTATTGTTTTTGTCAACAAATACTCATGTGAGAATCAAAATGCCTATTTTATCAGTTTAATATAAAATTAAATAAATAAAAGATTACATCTCCTCTCCCACAACTCCATCTTTGACCTTTATCTTCATCTTTAGTCACATCTAAATCTATCTTGATCATCTTCTCAGATCTCTTAACTAACAAAATCTCTCTTTCCTCCATTCGGTATTGCTCATTTATGTTCTTTTCTTCTTTGATTTGAACCATCGCTCTCTCACATTACTTATTTTCACTCACATTACTTATTTTCAATCCTCATTGTTGGAGGGCATTGACTCAAGCTATGTGAAGAGTCAAACCCGACTCTTTTTGGAAGGTGGAAGATGAAGAAGAGATACTATTCTCCTCGAGGGGAGCAGTTTTTCCCCTCGAGGAGCATGATTCACGCTCTCTAACGGGGAGTCTATGCTCCCTTGGAGAGGAGCAAATTGAGTTTTATATTTTAAAGGAATACAATTAAAATATCCTTGAGAATCAAAATATTGCCATATTACCCCTTGTTTTCAAAATATTTTTCAAAATACCGTAACCTACAAAGTAACCCTTTTTTTTTTTTTTTCCTCAAAAAGTAACATTTGGTATTAATATGAAAGGATAATAAGGTAAATGGACTCGTATAGATTAATTAATCATGAATTAAATTTAACTAAATTCAAAAATTAAGTGATATGCCTTATCGTCCCCGTCCATTATATCTTTAGCTCCATCATCACTGTCCATCACAACCCCAACATGATTCATCCCAACCATCACAATTCCATCATCATTGTCCATCCTTCATCACCGTTCACCATTCATAATTTCATCATTGTCCTTCACAACTCCATCACCATCCCTCAAAACAAAAATGTGATACGGCAGTCAATTTAAAAATAAAATAAAATAAATAAAAATTCAAAGCAAAAGAATTATAAAAAATGGAAGAAAATTTAATTTTTTTAATTCTTCATAAAAATTAATTTTTTTATTCTTCATCACCCATCTCTATAATGTATGGTAGAGATAATTTAAAAAATGGTTCTTTTTAAAAAGATAGAATAAAAAAAAAAATGTCAAGATTTTATGTGCATTTAGAGCAATATTTATATTGTCAAGAGGCCACGTTAATATTAGAAAAATGTGATTAACTTCTACTAGTATGTATTTGATTAAAAAAAAAAAGTTAAATGTTTTTTTTGTTTTTAATTAATTGGGTGAGGGGATTGACTTTGAACCTGTGTAATAATCAACTGGGCTTATATCTGCTACCATGTTAAGATTTATTGGTTCCATTGTATTGCCTGATATATTGTATAATATTTAAATGTCAATTAGGCCTGTTTGTTGGGAAAGACAAGTTTATCCAATCCCACGTTCATTAAAGAGTTAGATTTGGGTTTGAAAAATTTTAATCTTACATCCCCTTTTATATTATTTAGTGAAATAAATTAGTCCCAGTCTGAAGGGTAGGACTAATTTATTCCCCTATCATGTCACTTTTAATTTTTTTTAATCTTTATTTATGTATTTATTTATTTTAATAATAATTTATTTTTAAAATACTTATAAAAGTTTATTTCAATACATCTTGTTAATAATTCAATCTCAACTGTACAAACCATATCACGGCTATTTTTAATTTAATTCTATCTAATTTGATCATTAAAAATCATTCAATTTCATCCCACACGCAACAGGCCTTAGAGGAATGGGGTCTACGAGAGAAATTGGGTAACGGAAGCAGCATCTACATGACCTACGATATCAGGTCTATGATATAATCTACTAAGAGTCCATGTAGAGTATAATATCCATATTGACCCCATAAAATGGAATATTTATGTTTTTGCATTATATTAGAGAAAAATAGATGATAACAACAATGATCATGCCAATCAATTACGTAACAAAGGGCCGAGGATGAAATTAAACAATGTTGGTAACCTGATAATAATTAATGACTTAGCCGTCGATGAAACAATATGATTTTGGAGTTATAATTAGTCCATACCTTTTTTTTTTATACAAAGTACATACCAATTATTAATCACATATATATTATTATTATTTTTTTTTAGATCGTGCCTTAATATATATGAATGTTAAATTTTTCCATTAAATATTTTCTAGAAATCCTCTCAGTAGGAGAGTTTGGCAACAAAAACACAAATTTTATATTCATATATGATTTTTCTTATTGTACATGACCATATCTTTCTAATTTTTATTTTGTGTTCCAACCTTATAAATATTCATAATCCAGCCATATTTAAATATTCAAATTTAAGATTAGATCATTGTAATCCTAATTCATATGATATTTGCACAATTCTTTCATTAGTACTATATTATTGATATTGTAATTGATGAGTAAGAAGGTTGTAATTGTAAAAATCAATCTAATACAAGCCCAATTGGTAGATTAGAGGTAAAGCCGAAGTGACGGCCCAAGGGTTGGGCCAATAATCAGTCTAGCTCTCTTAAAGCCGAATAGCCCTCGATTAATATTAACGTTCGAACAGCTCAGACCTCTTTAATGAAATATTTGACCACATCAATGGAGGATTCGCTTATTAAATGATCAAGGGAACAAATCCCTTGATCCCAATTGTTATTACCCCTCTACAATGGTCTACTCCCCATTTATAAAAAGAAGCCCTTAGTAAGGAAAATAGATCTCAATCAATAGAACGTTATTATGCCAAAATCTTCACAGATGCTCAACCAACATCATTGTCTACATTGCATATGATAGTCGACTACTGTCTTGCTCAAATCTCAACAAACCATATCATCCTCACTCATTGTATGTCACCATTGCAATCATTAGTCATACACTCTTACCCTCTTCTATCTATCTATATTTATTTGTAATTATAATTTGAGCGTCGAAGTGTTTTTAGTCAACACCACCTCGGTGTCAAGATAATTTATTACTATCGATTAACTTTCTACAAATTGCTAGGTCCTAGAAAACTGATCGTAGAGTTGAACCTCCACATTAGTAATTGTAAAATCCAACTCTCTATAAAGACGTAGCTAAATATATTCACATTTCTCTGCATGTTTGAACTTCTACCTTTACATGAATCATTTTTATCAACTCTCTTGTGGAATTAAGATGTACATATGGTTAGGCCTAAATAAAAATAGATCTTGATCCTACTTTGCATGTTTTGGATTAAAAAAAAAAAGATTAACCATCACACATTTGTACACTTGTTCAAATCTTGAGTAATTAGTCCATTTTCTCTTTATATTCATAATAACAGTTCAAATCCTACTATATATATTTATTAGTGTGTGTGAAAGTTTTGTCTCTTTATTGTAAGAATAAATATTTTTTTACTGAAAATAGATTTTTTTGAATTTTTGGGGCTATGTATAATATTTAATTTTGATACATTTCAACAAACTTTTAACTATTAGAGTCAATAAATTTTCAATTATCTTGTAATTATTGAAAAAATAAACGGACATTTAATGTATAATGTCAACTGCAATCAAATCTCTTAATACCAAATTGGGAAAATCTACAAATAACCGGCTGTGGGAGTGGAGTTTTGTTGTGCTGTTTTTTCTGCTGAAGCACTGAAGCACAACTGCAATTTCCATACCTAAATTAAATTTCGCCTCGCATTAATTATTGAATGATTTGTTTAATTAATTAATTTCTCTAGGATATTCAAGCTCTGCTCTGTCCTCGATGGGAATTTGAGTTATTGATGCACTCGTTCAATTTTGTTTAGTACATAAGAAGGGAGAGCCTCTAAATTCGTGGCACATTTGATTATAATTGGGTATTTATGTATTCATGCTTCAATTATTGGGAATTTTAATTCTTTAAATGAATTAAAGAACGCCCATCATTCAATGTACTCTGTGTTCAGATGGCAGACAGATACTTGATGGACATGGGCCTAATCTCGATGATATTTTTGTCTTCATAGATTAAATTCATGGCTATTAATTAACAAGAAGGTATATCACAATCACATAGTTTAACAATAATCACACATATATTAAAAAAAAAAAACAATAATCATATATGATTATCTGACTTTTACGCAGAAGAAAATCTGAATTCATATCCAACTAGGATCTACTTGGAATTACGTTGACACTATGAAACACGAGTTTAATAATGAAAAATGAATGCTGTTAATTTGTACTATTTGTCTGAGAAGAATCAAAAACGTTTTTTTATTGTTAATTGATATGAAAGCATTTTGGCCTAAAGAGAGTGCGTTTTTGTATGCGAATGTTCTCTATGTAAATTAACAATTTCTCATCCATGTTAATTAAACTGATTTTCCTTATGTTTTACACAATTTGTTATACAAAGTTAAAGTGCTTTTAGATAATAACAAAATTGTGTTTATAAAACCTACAAATTTAAGTCAATAAAATGTCCTCCAAAAATTATCTTTACGACAAACTGATTTTATGAAACTAATATAATTAAACATTAACAATGACATGCTTGACACCTTCCACATTTACAAGGAGATTGAAGTCCCCCAGTGTACATCTACTAACACAAGTAGGAGACACCTCACTTATGAAATCAGCCAAAGCCAAACCCATTAGATTAGCAAACCAAAAATATAGAAAGAAATAGCTCCGGTGCAGTAGGTAAGCACTAACTGCACATCCGCCACTCTCATAAGAGATGTAATCAACACTCAATGGCTTTTGCTTTTTTGCTTTCTTCCTACTGCATGAAAGTAATTTTCTCACCATCTTTCGTATGAGAATCGTTAGCTGGGCAATGTCATCGATATCCAATCTCATTCGGTTTCCTTTATTTTTTAGATAAGTTGCAGTAATATAATATAATTAATTAAAAAAATACAGAAACGAATAAAATAATAAAAATAGGGAGCAAGCAGGGCAGAGAGAATGAGTAAAAGTGGCTTATAGAGATCGTAGAGAGCATTTAGTAAGTTTAGGTGAAACGAGTAATAGACGGCAGGTAGCGTATAAATAAAAAGAACGGTTTACGAGAAGACACTAAACATAAACATAAATTTTTTTGAAAAAAAAAAGTTGAGAATGATGAGGTGGTAGAGGAAGAAGAAACAGAGGAATGGGAGAACGGAGCGTACGGCGAGTGACTGACTGACTGAAGACGGCAGCAATTATGATAGTTAAAATTTTAAAAAAAGACTTTGTTGGGGCCTCTCTGTCTTATGAGTTGTCCTTTTTGTACTCTCTCTTTCAAACTCCCCTCGCATTTTTTCTCTCGTGATATACACGTTACTCCTACCTCTCGCTCTCCCTCTCTCTCATTCGCGCCTTTTCGTTTTTTTTTTGAAATAATTGTAAAAATAGCTTATTTTAAATATTAGAGTTAAAAAATAATCTTTTTTTTTTAAATTACTTACTTCTATTCTTTATATTAAAGTTCAAAAACAAATTTTAATATTATATTTTTTAAAAAAATTTAGCGTTCAATTTGAACTTGAAAAATAAATTATATTTGAAAAAAACCTTTTTTTTTTTTTCCTTCTGTTTTTAAAGTAGACTGAATTCTGACCCAGTCACACAGTGCTTTCAAATATGTACAATAAGTTTTTGAAATATTAAAATGTTTTTCTTTGTTTTTTTTTTTTTTTTGATGAATCATTCTTTACACTTTTCTTATATTAAAATTTGGATTCAACTTACCACAATAGTATCGTAACATGTAACAATCATTTTATTGCAATTATCTAGTTGTATATAAGATAATGATTTGTGAAAGATTTATTGCCTTTTTTTTATGTTCATTGAGTTAAGAATTTATGAAAATAAAACTAGATCAATTATTATAGGTATAATTATGTAAACATTGATATTACATATAAGTTGTCATATTGATCCTTAAAAGTTTATATATTGATAACGTACTAAATATGTTACAAGTGTGATCATAGTGGAGCCCCCAATGCTTACAATGTTTGAGATAAGGAAAGTAAACTTCATATTAACATCCCTTTAGTTTAATTCAGTAAGCACCTTTGATAAAATTTTTATGAAACCTTATGTAAGAAGAAAATTAAAATACACATTTGGAAAAAAATAAAAATTTTGGGATGTTTAACTCTTTTTCTTGATATATTTTTTATTTTTTAAATATTTAAAAGTTGAAAAAAAATCAATAAACTCGAAAAATTCTCAGTTTTTTTTGCAAATTTTTTTTTTTTTATCATTGAAAAAAAAAAAATCACATGAAAATGCTAGATTTCAACATACTTAAAAGTGTGCATTATAAATAAATCCACAGCAAAATTGTTCCTAAGATACAGAGACAAAATAAGTCAAGTTGCACGGCTGCTACTTAGGCCTAATAGCGAAAATACATGTGGACCCATTAAGATGGGGTACACGTGCTTGAAATTGAGTGAGGGTATCCCTCCATCGTAGGAGCTGTCCCCAAGCAAATTTATATTTTTTTTTTTTTTTTTAAAGTGAGATTTATATGTGAAAAATACATCAATTTTGGTAAGTTTTAAAGATTCATTTGTTTGATTTTAATTTTTTAAAATAAATCAAAATGATATGTGAATCATCTCACTTGTAATAAATTTGAATTAGAAATTTCCACAGAAAATGTTGAATTGGATTTTTTTTTCCTAAACAAAGTTGAATTGGAATTTTACTAGGGTTAATTGCACAAATTTTCCTTGTATTTATGGGATAAGGCAAAACATTCAACTTTTACATAAAATTAAAACAAACCTCCTTCCATTTAACAGTTGATTGTGAAAAAACAATATACCATTTGATTGGAAAAATGAAAAATGAAGGGATCTCACTATAGGTGGAGCTTGAATCTTCTCTAAAAGGGAAGATCGATCTCCTTTTGAAGGGGATCCAAAATGGAGATCGAAAGTGAGATAAACAATCTCTTCTGTTAGAAAATATTTTATCTCTCGTAGTAGAAATCAATGATCTTCTCCATTAGAGATCATTTGATCGCTCACAATGGATGTCAACGATCTCCACTATTGGAGATTGTTTTATCTCTTATAAAGGAGTTTGTTTGATCTCTCCCTTGGACGAGTTGATATCTTTTATGATGGAAAAAGAGTTCCTTCTATTGTGAAGGTTAATATTATTATTATTATTATTCAATTTCTTGTAGAGTTATTTTATAATTAAGTATAAATTGGGCACTTTCTTGTAATATGTTTTAGGCGAAATTTGTTTTGATAAAACACTGTAGATTTAGAGTTAGCCTTTGTCTTTTGATCAGTAAATGACGATTTACCCTTATCTTCAAGGTCAAGGGTTAAGTTTAATGGTTGACCACTAAATGAAAGGGGGTCTGCTTTAATTTTTAGTAGAAGTTGAATTTTTTGCTTTATCCCCTAAATACAAGGGCAGTGTGAGCAATTAACCCATCTTAATAAAACAAAATATATGTAAAAAGACAAAAACATACCCAGTCACAAAGGCCAGTTGTACAAATCCAAACAAATATCCATTTTCCTTTTTGGTCCCGAGGAAGCTACCTCTGATGTGAGCTGTCATTTCACAGCCAAAACGTCTTTCAAGTTTGATATGTGAATTATTAAGAAAATCTATTTATGTTTCTTTATTTGGTTAGTCCATCTCTTAACTCAATTTCCTTTTGAAGCAAAATCAGCACCGTCTCTTTTGCTTTCTACTCTTTTCTTCGTGTTTTCGTATTTTGGTTTTATCTCTCACACATATAGGAGATAATAGTCACGATTTAGCATTCAATAAATTAACAAATTTTATAATATAATAAATTTTTTTAATATGATTTGGACTAAGGAGATTAATTAATAATCTTGGTTATATCATAAGATAGTATATTTATAATTTTTTTTATAAAAATATGTGGTCCCATTTATTTTATAAATTAATAATTTACTAAAAACTACATATACTATTGACTATGATAATTTTTTAAACCACGAATCTTTTTTTTTTTTTATCAAGTTTAGTTTGATTTCATTTATAATTTTTCTTAGCGTTTTTTAAAGTTTAGAATTGTACTAATAAAAAATTATTAAGTGAAATCGATACTTTGAGTTGTTTTTTTTTTTTTTTTTTTTAAACCTAAAACTTGTTGTCTCATCATCAATTTTATAATTAAAAAGAACTTTAGTGATGTTATCAAGATTGTATATTAATGTCATCATAAATCAATAATTATAAATTTATTACTAAATTAATATCCCAATTAATTAATATATATTTTTATGATGCTAACATCATTAATTTATAGGGGTTTTACAATATTAATTTTGCTATTTATATGTAGGGATATTTGCAAAAGGGACCTTAAGATTTGATATTTTTAAAACAATCCTTCAATTTGGAATTTAGGTAAAGCCTCTCTTACTATATATTAAAATCATCTTGTAATTTCAAAATTTAGTTACAAATTTCATTATTTTGTATAAAAAAACTCATATAACAAAGTGTTTTTCATCTAAATTCAAATTTAGAGACTTATTCTTGATAAAAGGTTAAACATTAATAGTCCTTTTGTATATATTGTCAGCTCTAAAATAAATTCATCCAAATTAATTTTAGTTGCATCAAAATTTTTGTTAGTGTGATACTTCATGTAAAATTAGATAGAATATATAAAGTTGCCTATTTTTGTGGATTTATGAAAAGTTTTTAGTATTTTATTTACTCCAATTTAAATATATTTTGTAAGTTCAAAAAATTGAATTGAATATTATTTTAAATTTAAGATTTACTGTCGTTAAAATGTGGATGAGATATAAATCGATAAAAATGTGCAAGGATTCTTATTTAAAAAAATATTTCCGTAAATAAATAGTTTGAATTCTAATTTTAACATCTTAAAATGAATTATTATCAATTTAAATACAATATAATTTCTCTTTAATTAAATCTATTAGAACTTTTATAGTCAAATAATGATTATTATTTAACTAATTACTCTAATTATTTGAAAAACTTGTGTCAATATGATAAATTACTATTTTTATAAATAATTAGATTATGAAATTAAAGGCAACTGATTATGGCTATAAGTAGAATTCTAAATACCTTAAAATTATATCTTAAATATGTACCAATTATAATTTTTTTAACAATCGATTGAAATTTCAAACAATTTTTATGGAAAATAAAACACATCAAATCTAGTAGGATTCTCATCTGCAAGAACAGGTTCCAATAACAAATCAACACGTGTAAGGCCAATTGTTCTGTAGTAATAAAAAAAAAAAGAATTTAGAGAAGAATCAGTGGAGGAGGCCATGCTTTAAAAACCGTTTTAGGTCATCCGGTTGACCAATAAGGAAGTGTGATTGGTCCACGTATCACATGTCAGAAGACCATGATGCCACCAGTCATCCTATTAATGATCCCCGTTCTTTGTCGCTAATGTTATATTTTATCACAGTAATAAAAATATCTAAGGATCTATGTTCCGCGAGTCGCACGTTTTTCCATCAAAACATGACAAGTGTACCGCTGAAACGGTCAACGTTTTTTTACCACGTTTATGGACCACTCAAATCCCTCACGAGGCGCGTGTGTGACACCCTCCGAACACAATCATTTATATGTTTTTTTTTTTTTTTTTTTATATGTTTGTTATCGATTCCAAAATAAACCAGTAATGCAAATATGTAATTTCGCCAGTAAAGATTAACTATAAATATTTATTCATTACTTTTTTTTTTTTTTTGTAAAACCATATACAATAAATCATATAACAAACTTATTATATAAATATCTTATTAATAAATTAATTTTAATTTTAAATTGTTAAAATTTTGAATTTGAGGTATGAAAATAGAAATTAACAAGTAATTTTGTTTTTGTGGGCTATCATTTGTGATAGGACCGACTGGAGTTTGATTATTATCCACGCTAAATAAATGTTTTCTGCTACTCAAAATTCGTTCAGTATAATTTCTCCAAATAGATATTTTGAAAATAAATATTTTAAATATAAATCAATTTGCATTGTTTTCATTCTTTAGTCGGTTTTGGTTTTTGTCAGACTAAGCGGATCAAGCCCTCTAGTTTGGATTGGATCAGGATTTGTGTCACTCTTAGTCTTTTGGTTGTTAATTAAAAAACTATTTTAGATAGTAATCGTTTGTGGGAATAATTTTAAAAGCTTTTTCATAAGATTATCAAAAAGAGTATTTAAAAAATAGTAAAATATTACATAACAATTTTGAGAAAATATAGTTTTCTATAATCAAATCCAAATGCATTGCTTTCACTTTTTAAATCAATAAATGTTATATAATTTACAACATAATGTTCATAAATTTGCATCAAAAATAATATTCAAAGTAAAATAAAAATTCAAACTAAAAAGTAAAAGCATATAAAATTCAGAAAATTTGTTCAAATGAATAAGTAAAGAGTGAAGCGTTCAGTATGTTAAGGATATAGTTATTAATAATTTAAGTTATAATGGTTCAATGAAATTAATAAAATATAATACAACTATAATAAATATTTCAATGTTTTTAAAATAGCTTAAAAAAATCTATTTAAAAAAGTCTAAAATTTGAGTTTATCCTAATACATATAGTTAGCATTTTTAATTGTCTAAAATCTCTAATGACAAGGCAACCAAATGAGGTAAAACAAATCTAAAAATAAAAAATACTTTTGATTAAAAAAATTCTTTTAAACAGTAAACAAAGTTTGCCATACGTATCCTAAATCACATTAGAGGTTCGTTCTAACAATTACCTCATTTATATTTTTTATTTTTAAGGATATTAGCCCCATAATTGAAGTATTTGAGTTAATATATATTTAGTCAGTAGGTCATATTTTACATTTTTAACAAAAAACTTAAATTAGTACTTGCGAACCAAATATTACGTAAACAATTGTGAAGACTTTTACACTTGCCACACTATATAAAAATGGATTAAAAAGTTTGACATCACACGCAACACTAAACCGTTTGATATCAAAAACACATGCAACATTATATTATTAATCATAATATTTAAATCTTACAATAATTCTACTTTATAAAATGTTTTCAATTTTAAAATTTCTCTTATCTCGTTAACTATAAAATTAAAAAAAAAAAAAGAAGAAAAGAATTGTTATTTTAAACATAGATACAACCTCTACAAATTTGAATAAAACACAGACTAAGAAAATCAATTAATATTTATACATATACATATTCTTATTTAACAATAATTTTAAATCCAAATCAAATGAATAAACCTGCAACTTTAAATATTCATTTATTGCAGTGTACAAAATAATTAAGGGAGTACAGAATTAATTAGCTGTGAAGCACACTCACTTTGAAAGAGAGTGATTTATAAGTAGAAACCAACAAGCACAGTCATGATACGCTTTCGTAGGCGTAGCTAATATACGAAATATTACCAGATACGTAGTTAAAACGATGCAATAACCAATTTGCTTTTGTTTTTTTTTTTTAACGTCCTTTATCTGCTCAACGCGCAGAGACTCTTTATTTCCAATTCTATTTACAGATTTCATTTTCACGATTTTTTTTTTAAAAAGAGTCTCTGTGCCGTTGCATCATATTTTCTTGCGCGCCACACACTAAAAAAATCAATTAACGCAAGCTCTTGTAATATAATAAATAGCAAAGAAAATGAAAGAAAAAAAAAACTTGGGCAAAAAAAGGACAAGCGTAAAGTTGCCTCAAATAAAACCATTCTCTTGCGCACTATTTGTCTCTCCCTTCCTCTCACTAGTGTGTCCAGAGAGAGTGAGAGAGAGGAACAAATGCATATATTTGGTTTTGTCATGTTAGAATGAGAAGAGGATTAATTTTCTTCTTCAATGAAGAAGATGGGTCTGCCAGAGGAGAATACTAAAGAGCTGCAAAGTCCTTCAGTGTTTGTTGATGGTCTATATTGTGAAGAAGAAGGTATTGAGGACTGTGAACTTGGTTTGGAGAGTGAAAAATGTGGAAAGGAGTCATTTTTACCATCTGTTTTGCTTGAACAGGACCTGTTTTGGGAGGACAGTGAGTTGTTGTCTTTGATTTCTAAAGAAAATGAGACAAGAGTGAGTTGTGATCTAATCTCAGATGGGTTCTTGATGTTGGCTCGTAAGGAGGCTGTTGAGTGGGTATTGAGAGTTAAGGCACACTATGGGTTCAATGCTTTGACATCTGTGCTTGCTGTCAACTACTTTGATAGGTTCATTTCAAGCTTGAAGTTTCAAAGAGACAAGCCATGGATGGGCCAACTCGCTGCTGTCGCTTGTCTATCACTGGCTGCCAAAGTGGAGGAGACACAAGTGCCACTTCTTTTGGACTTGCAAGTATGTGTGTTGTCAAAAATGCGATCTGGGTTTTTTTGTTAAATGTCACTTCTTTCTTGAATGTGGGGTGTTTGGACAGTGTTTGGTTTTGTTTCTCTTGAATCTGTTATCGGGGCAGTCAATGTGAGGTTTTTTGTGCTTTTTTTTTAATGAATTTATTGAATTTGTTTAACAATGTGGGGTTTTTGTGTTGTGTTAGGTGGAGGATGCAAAATATGTTTTTGAGGCAAAAACTATACAGAGAATGGAACTTCTGGTACTTTCTGCTCTCAAGTGGAAGATGAATCCGGTGACCCCACTTTCTTTCTTTGATCACATTGTTAGAAGGCTTGGATTGAAGACTCATTTGCATTGGGAGTTTCTACGCAGGTGTGAGCGTTTGCTTCTCTCCATCATTGCTGGTAAGCTATAAAAATGGTACCTTTGTTCTTATCTGGGATCTTAGCTTATCTATCACAGAACACAAAAATAGAAATTTTGTTTAGATCGCCCTTTTGCTTTTACAAAATGTTGATTTATATATTGGATTTCATTTTCAGATTCAAGGTTCATGCTCTATCTTCCTTCTATATTAGCTACTGCAACAATGATGCATGTTATTAAGGAGGTGGAGCCTTGTAATCATTTAGAATACCAAAATCAGCTGATGGGAGTACTTAAAATCAGTGAGGTTTGTGTTTTGTTACACGGGTTCTTCTAATACTGTATCATATCTTATTTTGAGCTTTTTTTTTTTTTTTTTAATTGTTTTTATTTTTTAAATTTGATTGGCTAATAATTGCTCTGATTGTGTTTAATCAGGGTATGGTAAATGAGTGTTACATGCTCATCCTAGAATTATCAAGCAGCCATGGAAGCCGGAACCCTCACAAACGCAAGCACACGTCTGTACCTGGAAGCCCAAGTGGTGTTATTGATGCATCTTTCAGCTACGACAGCTCAAATGATTCATGGGCATTGGCATCATCCGTTTCATCATCACCGGAGCCTCGATTTAAAAGGAACAGAGCCAATGTCCAGCAGATGCGGTTGCCTTCCCTAAACCGTACGATTGTGGATGTGATTAGCAGTCCTCGTTAGGTCTTTCCTTGTCCTAATGTCTACTGTAGAACTTGTTATTATATAATCCCTCTTTCAGTCTGTTGCATGTTATTGGCAGTATGTGTTATCAAGGTGAAATTACTTTGTTTAATGAGTATTATTGCATTTCTAGCCAAAACTCTTATATGGAATTAGTCAGAGATAATAGAAAGTCCACTCTGCCAAGATGTTTTGAATTGAGTTGCGAGCTGACAACATCCGAAAAAGAAAAGTAGAAATGGGTAGTCTTTTTCCTTGAAGTTGCATACCATATCTTAAACATTCTTTTAAACATGGTTAATAAATATGAATCAAAAGAATCCTCGAAATCTATAACGTACATAGTATTATTTGCCTATCACTCCCATTATTTTAGTTGCAAGAACAGCAGGTGGTTGCGGATAATAAAATTCTTTGGTTGTTTTTCTTGAGCGATTGTATCTGTGATTTGGGGATCCTAATGAAGGACAGGTGGATGTTGGGCATTTTGCTTTTTATATGTTTATATGGAATGTAGATCAAAGATACAGGGACAGATTAATTTATACTCTTCATTTTTAAATGTCATAAAATCCTAGGTTGAAGTCATAGACCAAAATCCGATTACCGACTAGCTGACAATCTCATTTTGTCTTAAGGGCTCTACTTTTGAAAACTATTAAGTTCTTATTATTTCCCTGTGTTAAATAACTTATCAGTTACCTGCATTCATATTAACCCTGTTTATGATGTGTATTAGTTGAAAGTGTCAGTTGTCGCTCAAGTATTAACTGTAACTATGGTTATCTAAGACTATGTCAAGCATTTAGCTGGCTTGATACTCACACAAATGTCTTTTATGGTTTAAAGTTCTGTATGCTCTGATATTTTGCCTCTTCAACTGTGCCTCTGTTATCCAGCCTTTGTATCGATAGATTATAGTGAGTTGTCACTAGTTTTTTTGGCTATATTGTACCCTTAACATCGTGCACTTTGTGCGATAGTACATTTGCGGTTTCACAAGTATTCACTCATTTAAGAACAAGCTTTCTGTAACATGATTGTTGCAGGGAAAGAAATATGAGTGCCTGAATGGTCTTTATAGTTTCATTATAACATAATATCAGCCTACGACTGTGTTGTAAGAAAAATTTAAATTCATGAATGTCCACTCATTAAGTTCAGGAAATGAGATGGTTAACTGCTGTGTGTTACCTAATTCTTGTCTACAGCTCATAGTCGGTGGACTCACGTAATGCTATTGTAGCAATTAATATCAATAATTTTTTTTTTGTTAGCTGAATCATACTACTTTTTGAGTAAGTGTTTTACAAATGGTTAGATATATTATAAACTTAAGGAATGTTAGTACTACCCGAAAGAGCTAGAGCAGGATAAATGACGATTGGTGATTGCATTTCATATTCTCCGACACTTTCACAGCCTTGGAAGATAGATGTGAGGTTTATAGAGTCGAGTTTCTGGGTTTGTGAGGATTTGTGCGTTAATGCTTGTATCAGAAAGAGCCTGAGGGAAATTTTTATTACAAGAAGATTGTGAGGGAAAGAGGAAAAAAGGCATGCCTATAACATTGTGGTACTTCATAATCACCACCCATAAAAGCTGAAGTGAGCAGAGGGTGAAAGATGGTGAAGATTTTTAGTGTAAAATCTATCATCACTGCCCATGTAATCAAGACTTCCGGTATGGGAAGAGGTCTTTGTTCCTGTGGTCCTCCTCCTACTTTTGTTCTAAAGTCAGTGTTTTTTGACACTAATGTGCATTATGTCTTGCTTATCATATTCATAAGGGAGTTAAAAATAAAACAACCAAGGCTGTTTGGACCCACGAACAATAATTTTGGTTTCTTGTAATTATTACATCCTACTAAATGTCTTGTCAATTTACTGGTTTAACTAGTGATTGACATTTTCATTTGGTGTGTCTATTATCAAGTTATATCAAAATGAATTGACAAAATTTTGTTTCATATTGGGAAAATACTTTATGTGTGCCCACTTGTTTTTATGATTTATTGGAGAGAAAGTATTCCTTCTCACCTTATATTAATCTATTTCTAATTTTGAACCTTGAGGCTCTCATCAAATTAGCCTTTTGTATTATTAGAAATATATTGTACTCAGAGGCAATGAGTATGGCCAGTTCTGAACTTGTGCATGTACAATTATGAACTTTGAAACCAGAAGATTTAGAAGCCAGAAATAATGCTATGGCAAAATCAACTTGAAAGATACTACTGCCACAAGCAGAAGGGGTGATGCTCGTATCATTTTTGCAGTTTGAACTTATACAACAATCTCTCTGGTCGGATTTGCTGAAATGTAAATCTGTAACATCAGAGTTACAATTTCAACTCTTATTTCGAAGTATTGCACGGTCAAACTTATATTGTCATGGCATGAACCTAGGCAATAATAAGTTAAGGCTTCTTCTAATCTAATCATTGATAAAATCCATGGTTTGATATCCGCTAAACAAGTCATCAAAGGAGTTAGATATGCCTAGAAGGAACATGTTTTGTCTCTCTTACATTACTCACTTTGTCTTAACTTTCCTCAAGGAGAAGATGTCTGAGGAGAAGCAAGAAAGGAAAAAGGATTGATGCACTAGAGGTCAAAGTTGGATGAAAATCAAAGTATGGGGTGACTAGTGCACATGTGACTTGAGAGAGAAACAGAATTGAAGTGGTTGAGAACAGCTATGGATTGCTTGTCCTTTTAATATTTTTGGGAGCAATTGTCAAAAGTTCAGTGCCCCGTGTTTCTCCTTGGTGCTGATTTTGTAACAGGACCGTCCAGATTGTCAAATGACCAAAAGAGGTTTCAGACACTTCACTAGTCATGCCAGTGCTTTCAAGTTGAAGTTTATGCAGTATAAGGAAATTAATGAAATGAAGGCCATAGATATGTTTTATGCTTCTCAGCAGACATCAATGAGGAAACCCTCCAAATTAAGTTGTGAAATTAATTACTGCAGCAAATATTTTGCAGAAATTGTGCCCCACGAATAGTATAAAATGGACACACCTCCTTTGAAATTTTATCATCTAATTAATGTTGTGCCTACCGACCTTAAATAAATCTCTCTGGTATAGATATTCTGATATCAACAGTCATATGCTTGTTTTTGAAAGAATTCATCTGTCATCTAGTTAGATTTGATGATCTATTGATGCAAATATTTACCAGCCTGTTAAAATAGGAAATGTACACATTGATATTGTTTAAGGTTATTACTTCTTAAAAAATATAGTGCAGGTACAATTGAGCTCAAATGCAATTTATTGTAGTGTTAAATAGCCGTTAGCCCCAAAACATTAAGTTTGCCGGTAATTTTAGATAGCAAAATGGTGAGCAAATATCCATACAATACAAGACCTCGTAAAATTGTCTCAAGTATCCTTTTAGTTAAGCTGAGACACATAAGTCTAAAATCCTATAGGTAAAAACCGAGAAAATTTTCCTTAAAACCGTTTCACAGTTGATGTGGTAAAACATATCAATTTTTTTTTTTCTTTTATCTTTCACATTGATTTTTTCTTTTTTTTTTTTTTTTTTATTGATCTGCTCATCATATTAGTTCTGAAATAATTTTATAAAAGATTTTCATATAGTAATATTAATTCTCACATTTTGAGTCATAAAGATCCCTTGCAAATTAATTTAGGCTTGAGAGTATCTAAGGCTCTGTCTATCTAGATGAATGTGTCATTGAAATTTGTTTGACGAATGACCAGCTCAAAGGACACAAGTCAAGACAGAAAATCCATGATATATATATATATATTTATATATATTTGTTTTATAAAATAGAAAGACAAATACCTATGACTTAGTAAATATGTTAAGTCTAACAGCCCATTTAAAATAATATTTGTACACTGATCTCAATTATATTACTTTTCAATAAGTTTAGTTATGTTATAGGGATGGTTTTACCATAGAAAAAGTAGCATTAATACCAACATTTCTCCAAGTTCAAAATTTTTTCATCTAACTAGAAACGAGAAGTCAAAAGGGAAAGAAAAAATCCAATAAAATTAAACATTGCATCTTTGCCAGGACAACTTGTCTCTAATTAAGTGGACAAGTAACTAAAAGAGAAGTAATTCATGCAGTTGTGTGATTAAAATAAAGTATTCTAGTATTTTCAGTAGCCATCAATGAGAGTTGGCTGTCTCCAAACCTAAACCTGGCCTGTTTGTTTTACACTTGTGAATTGTGATGTCAACAACAACCTCACCTACTAGTGAAACCCAAAATTGATGGCATTTTGTTGACATCAAGTTCCAGACCATAAGTCCCCAACACATACCTAACGTTGAGAACATCATAACAAGCATGATTCAGTTCAACAGTACTAGAATTAATTGGATTAAAAAATCTCCATAAATTTTGAAATGTTGCCACGTTATTGTGGTCCTTGTGTATGTATACAATGCAATTATTAGTCGTAGATATAGAATTTTAATAGGATAACTGATCTTTTGTACTGGTAGGAGTCCTATGAGATTTTAAAGGGTATTTAAAAACGTGATCTAAAATTAATTTTTGAAAACTAACATATAACTTATATTGTTGAGAAAAAAGGTGCAGATGTTCTCAAGTTAACATGCAAAACAACTTTTCTAATGCTTGAACCTTGAAACAGTTTCTATAATTAATATAGGAGTTGCAATTTCCACAATTAGCAGTCCAATTCTGTTTCTGTCTTACGATTTAATCTAAGGAAACACTTCTCTCTCTCTCTCTCTCTCTCTTCCTGAAATATTGATAATTTTGGACTCTCTAATCAAACCAGATAATTGAACTTATGACTGTAAGATTGATTTGATTTCTATTCAGGTTGATTTGATTTCTATTCAGTATATAAATTCAAATTTCACTTATTCTTATGAATTTATTTGTTCTTGTTAATACCTAGTTGAAGTAAATATTTGCCTAGGATTATTACAGAAGGAAGAAAAAATTCATCAGAGCCTTTTCATAGTAAGTGCTGCCTGCAACAAAGGACTGCAACAATAAAAAAAGCCTTGTGAAAAAGAGCAGCCACCTTTTATTAATAGCCAAATTATGATCATTGATCAGAAAGCCGCACCTCAATTATTTGAGTTTATTAGATGAAGAAAGAAATGAAGATGACCAATGGTTTATTTACTCTGTTTATTTAGTAGAACAAAAGTATCAAAGTTGAAGTAACATGCTGTGAGTCACTCATATGCATTTATATCAATGAAATTATAAATTTGAGTTATATTTTCGTCCTCTAATCTTAAATTTATAACACTTAAAAAATAATAAAAAAGGGATCATAATTAAATTAAGATATTAACAATTCAATTAGCTAGTATCCATATACTTACTCATAATTTACATGAAATATGAAAGGATTCTCTATCTCTCATTTTGTCACATACCCATTTATCAAACCATGAGTTTTGTATCACCATTAGTAAATATGAATTAAAATACATGCTTTCAGAAATCAGAACTACAAACCATTTTCCATAGTGTGTACAGCAAACATTCTACAGTAGCAATATTTAATCACACCAAACATGTTTTTACATCTATAGAAGCAAAAGTTTATCTTCTTGTAATTATTAATTTCCCAATATTGAAGATGATTCTGACATGTAACTCAAAAGTCTCAGTAGTCACAAAATTATGCCTGCAAAATGAACAATACAAATACATTATTGGTTAGTGGGTTATTCGGCAAAACCCTTAAAAACCAACAAAGCATAGTACTACTACACATTTCAAATTTGATCTTAAATGACGCAACCAAATATATTATTCCATAATTTAAATGACAATTACAAATTATTTGTCACTTCATTAATGACAAGGTTTGAGATAAAATTTAGGATTATTGTATAACTTAGAGCTCAATGAGGGGATTGAAAAGAGGTTGGCTTATCTTGCCTTGGTAGAGATATTGCTAGAAAGCCAATCAAGACCTTCATAAAGTCCTTCTCCAGAAGTGGCACAAGCAGCCTGGATGTACCTGCACATTTCAATTTTCAAATTACTATGGTCATAACAAAGTGATATAAAATAAATAGTAATCAAATTTCCTAGAAACTAGAGAAGGCATTACGGTGCAATTTCCTTTGCTAACTTTTCTGGTAAAGTGAAAAAGAGTAATACTGATATCTTAACTTGTATTTCGACTTATGATGTGTCAGGTGACAAATTATTCTACTTTCATTTATCATATGAATTAACTTGTTACACTACAAATTAAGATATAAGTTAGGATATCTAGTATTGCTCAAATTCAAATTCTGTTAAGCTATTTTAGTCAGAAATTGAAGTCTATATATGAATTGTAGAAAACTTTATGTGTACCAGCGCCGCTGGCGGAGCGAGTGCAGGCCAAGTTTGTCTGTGATTTCTGAAACACTCATGGCATTTGGGAGGTCTTGCTTATTGGCAAATATAAGCAGTATTGCATCACGTAATTCCTCCTGTAACATGAAACAAAGAATTTTAAAGAGTCCCTTCGTAAACATAGATGCTATTGATCACATCAAATTGAGACATACTATTTATACAGGAATCAATGGTCTAAATGTCACTTCATTGTTAACTTCGTGGAATGCAAAAATATAGACATACCATAATGTAATTAAAAACTAGGACATGAATACAAATTTGTTTCTTTGAAAACTCGGTTTAGAAACAACTTAACGTCCCTTCAGTGTATCTGAAAACAGGTGTAGAAACACACAAAACTCTCCCTCCACTCCTCTAACATTGTAGTAGATGTATTATTTGTACATAGAACACAAGCCAAGAATTGGTACATAGAATAATCTTTATCTGATTGATAATTTTAGCGATTTGCATCAAGCTCAAACTTTCTTCTTGCATGCATGCTCCTCCATTTAAGACAGGTTAATAGATTCTTTCTAATACTCTTTGTTAAATGATCTCATTAGAAATCATATAAAGACAATTTCTATTTGATATAACTATCTGTACAAATATTGATATAACTATCTGTACAAATATTTTACGATTATTTCTGTTATAATTATATAATTGGTATAATCCGTCCTATAGATATTGATTTAAGGAGGGACAAAAGGGTGTCACCAATACTTTCGAAGTAAGAATTGTTCTTACTCAGATATTTTATATCAACACCAACGTCCTGTCTTTAACTGAACCCAGTTGCTTTTAAAACACACTTTACATAACATTACAGAACAGTACTAAATTTGAGAAGATTGATAAGGGAAAACAGACCTCACTCAACATTCGATGGAGTTCATCTCTGGCTTCTGCAACTCTGTCTCTGTCATTACTATCGACCACGAAAATGAGACCTTGTGTATTCTGAAAGTAGTGTCTCCACAACGGTCTTATCTGAATATACAAAAATTAGAACATTCTTGTAAGCAACTGGGTTCATTTTAGATTGTAGAATGATATGATACTTGTAAGCAAATGCTTTAAGTACACCTTGTCTTGGCCTCCCACATCCCACACAGTGAAGCTAACATTCTTGTATTCAACAGTTTCCACATTGAATCCTGGATCATCAAAAACGAATTAAATTATTAAATGATATCAATTTTGTGTTTAGAATCTTAACAAGAAATTTATTTATTTCACCGGTAATAATAAATCATTTGTAATATTCAATATAGATATAGTGAAACTAATTCATCCTCGATATGTGTGGGAGAAGAGAATGAACAAGTTTCCTTAACAGCCAGATATTATTGTACGTAATTTTTTTTTCTTTTCTAAACCACCAAAATTAATAGTCCAAACTCAAAATAGTTTGTCACAATATTGTAATCAATAATTAAGGAGCATTCCATCTGTGGTCTAACAATATTCTTAAATCAAATTTAGGATGCAATTTAAACTTTGAAAAGGTTTTGGATTCAATCCTACAAAAACCAACCAAAACAACTTTAGTTTTATACATATTAGAATTAATTTTGTTGTTGTATCAAAAGCCAACTTTTTAATACAATTGAAACAAGCACTTTTTTCTAATTAAAAATATCTCTCTATTATATTTAAAATATATGTATAAATATATATCCCTCTATTAATAAACATAAATTTATATCTGGATAAAAAGGAAAAAAAAACTATTTATTATCTGATGCATACACAACTTTTGGACACATCTAGGTTTTCATAATTAATTTTAATAATGGCTAAATAATATATTTTAAAGTGTTTGCTCAGGAATTAATAACTCAAAAAAAGCAAAATCTTAACAAAACAGACTTTGAGATATAATTATAACAAAATTTGCATGTTTTCTAATATCATAAGCCAGGAAACTACCTAAAAAAATTTGAATCTCGAATCATATAAAAAAAACTTAGAAAACTGAACTCAAAAAATCATACATACATACATACGTACGTACGTACATACATATATGTATTCACTTATATTAAATGAGTAAAAAGGAGGTAAGGGTGGTTTTGAATAAAATACCAATGGTGGGTATGGTAGTGACAATCTCTCCAAGCTTGAGCTTGTAAAGGATGGTTGTTTTTCCAGCAGCGTCAAGACCCACCATCAGAATCCTCATTTCTTTTCTTGCAAACAACATCCTCACCAGTCTTGATATTGCCATACCCATCTCTGTAACTCAATACAACAAAATATTTTATAAAATTATGAAGTTTTCAATCAACGAAAAGAGAGACAAGACTTTGTTAAACTTTCAAACCTGACAATTGGGAAGAGAAATTAAACAAGGTGCTATTCTGCTTGGCTGAAAAGTGTAGCGGGAGAGCAAAGGAGGCACTTCATGCTCAGCATATTTAGAAGACCATAAAAGGGAAGGAGAATAGGATTCGGATGAGGATTAATTGAGAAGAAGAATAAAAGGTGGCGTACGCATTTTGACGGTGGCAAGTGGAATTTTTTTGTTTTTATTTTACTGACACTTTCTTAAGGTCAAACAATCGCCGAATTGAATTTAGATAAGACTCTTATAATATAACTCAAATAATTGTTCTAAAGAGATTGCTACCCAAATAAAATATAGGATTTATAATGTTCGTACTCATAACTTCTATTTCAGAAAATAAAGATATTTAAAGTGATTACCACTAGATCATCCCACTTATAAACGGTGGAAGTGGAAATTGACAACATTAAAATTGCTAGGAATTATGATTCAGCCACCAAGTTGAGCACCGAATAGAATTTTGATGGGTCCCAGATATGTCAACAGATGCTGCACATTATTCGGATTTTGAAAAATCATTTTAATTACTGACATATTTCGTATATATTTATAAAATTATAGAGGACTAACATGTAAGGTTGGATTTATTACTGCTAAGGCAGAACCCGAAATGGAGGCTCCCGAGAGTTGGAGAATGGCTCCCAAGAGAGGGAGGAGGACCCCTACACATAAGAGAGGAAAATTGCCACTAATATTAAATGACGGTGAATCGAACCTTAACATACTTATGCGCGAAAGTCAGCCCGCTTCCACTAAGGTAATGGGCTTTCCTCATTTATAACAGTAATTTTATTTTTAAAAGATAATACAGAAAATTATTTGAAAAGGACATAAGTATTTAATTATAAAATGATGACACACTTTGTCATTACATATATATCTGCTCTTCAGCGAATTTTAATATTCAATTTGAGATTGAACTTTATTTTTTGACAAAAATTTTATTTATAAAAGATAACACATACAATTATTTGATAAGTTCATAAATATTTAATCAAAAAATGATGATATTTGTTGTCATTATGTGTATATCTACTTTACAGTGAATTTTAATATTCAATTTGACATTGGAATTTATTTTTTGACAAAATTTTTATTTATAAAAGATAAAGACATAAAATTATTTGATAAGTACAAAAATACTTAATTAAAAAATGATGAAACTTTTTGTCATTATGTGTATATCTACTTTACAGTGAATTTAATATTCCACTTGAGATTGGACTTTATTTTTTGACAAAAATTTTGTTTATAAAAGATAATACACAAAATTATTTGATAAGTACGTAAATACTTAATTAAAAAATGATGATATTTTTTGTCATCATGCGTATATCTATTTTACAGTGAATTTTAATATTCAATTTAAAATTGAAATAAAATCGATTCTAAGTATTGATTTTCGACCGATTTATGAATTGGAACCCCTAAAACGGAGCTAAAAAACAATAATATAACCAAAATATAATCAATAATATTCCCTCGATTTATTTTAACTGATTACAACCTACAGGTACAGGTAAAAGCTCTACTTTGTGTTGATAATAGAGAAAAACAAAGAGATATTTTGAGTAAAAGAATATTGTAGGTTTTATGTATTATTCAAAAAAGAAGAACAGTGGCTATTAAATAGCCTTACAATAACAACTTTGAAAAAACAAGCCACGTTTAACAACTTCTAGAGACGTGGGAAGACTAAAACAAACAATAAAATCACCCTTAACAATAGGGATATTATTTGACTCTAACAGAACACTTCAACATTTCCTCCCTGAAACTGAATGCTTTAAGCATCAGTTTATATCAGCTTCACAGCAAACTCCCAACGCAGCTCTCATCTTCAAGAAGACATCCAGCTTCAAAGGCTTGGTCATCATATCTGCTAATTGATTGTGTGTGCTGTAATAAATTAACTCTACCGAACCAGTTTTTGTGAGTTCTCGAAGAAAATGAAAACGCACATCTATATGCTTGCTACGACCATGCATTACTAGATTTTTCGATAACTTAATTGCATAACTGTTATCACAATAAATAGCAGTTGTTTGATCTTGATTCAGACTCAACATATCCAACACTCTTTTCAACCATACTGCCTGACATGCACATGAGGCTGCAGCAATGAATTCGGCCTCAGTAGTAGATAAACTAACTACTGGTTGTTTCTTTGATAACCAAGACATAGCTGCAGAACTCAAAAGAAAAACATAACCTGTTGTGCTTTTTCGATCTTCCAGATCATCTGCATAAACACTATCTGTATATGCAACAAGTTTACTATTTCCTCCCTTCTTATAGAAAAGTCCAAAATCAAGTGTGCCTCTCAAGTATCGTAACACCCTCTTTGCAACTTGTTGATGAAGCTCATTAGGATTCTCCATATACCTACTAATAAGACCCACTACAAACATCACATCTGGTCGAGTGGCTGTGAGGCACATGAGACTGCCAACAATTTGCTTAAATTGAGTCTTGTCTACCTTGACACCACCTTCATCCTTCATAAGCTTACATCTTGGAACAATTGGATTATGAACCAAATTGCATTTGTCCATATCAAATCGTTGCAATACCTCTAAAGTATATTTCTTTTGACTAATAAACACATCACTAGATTTTTGCAGCACTTCAAGACCCAAAAAATAACTCATTTTGCCAAGATCAGTCATCTCAAACTCACATTTCATAGAGTTTTTAAACTCAGAGACCATCATTTCATCATTGCTAGTAAAAATGAGATCATCAACATATAAGCTTATGATTAAAATTTTACCTCCGTTTCCTGCCTTGATGAAGAGAGTATGTTCATAATCACATTTCTCAAAACCTTCCTTTATAAAGTATGCTTCTATACGGCTGTACCAGGCACGCGGTGCTTGCTTAAGCCCATAAAGTGCCTTATTTAATTTATAAACCTTGTGTTTATGACCCTTTTGTACATAATCACAAGGTTGTTCAGCAAAAACTTCTTCATTTAACTCACCGTATAGAAAGGCAGATTTTACATCAAGTTGATAAATAGCCCATCCTCTTTGAGTTGCAAGAGCCACCATCAAACGAATTGTTTCCATATGCGCTACTGGTGCAAACACTTCTGTATAATCAACACCATGCTGCTGAGAATATCCCTTCACTACAAGCCGTGCTTTGTACTTGTCAACCTCACCATTTTCATTAAACTTGGTCTTGTAAACCCATTTCACTCCAATCTTCTTTCCACCTTCAGGTAACTCAGTCAACTCCCAAGTATCATTTCGTTTTATTGCTGCCATTTCGACATCCATAGCCTGCCTCCATTTCTCACTTTTTACAACATCTTATAAATGGATGAGATCAATAGCTGTGAACATAGCCAACTAAGTTTCATTTTCTGACTCTGAGAAGCCTTCCTCTGTTACATAATCTTGCATCCAGAATGGAGGTCTCCTGCTCCTCCCTTCGTTCGAACTAGATGAGTTTGCTGCAGCTAATGAATTTGAAGGGAAATCCTCCTCTTCCGGATCATCAAACTCAAGTTCATCTCTATCTCTATCGATATGGTTAGAAATTTCAGCTACTACATGCTCTTGATCGCCCCATTCCAAGTCACAAGCAATATTCTCCTCATGGTTTTTATCCCAATTCCAGCCCTTATCTTCTTCAAACATTACATCTCGACTTATTATGATCCTTTGGGAAAGAGGATCATAAAGCCGATACGCCTTCGATTCCTCACTAACTCCGAGCAAAACACAACTCAAACTCTTATCATCCAACTTTGTTCTTTTAATATCAGGTACATGAACATGAGTAAGGCATCCAAAAACTCTAAAATACTCAACTGAGGGCTTGACTCCACTCCAAACTTCTTCCGGAGTTCTGTTTTTGACTGCTAAAGTTGGACTTCGATTCAGAACATGCACCATCCAATTAACTGCTTCTAGCCAAAAAGTTTTTGGAATCTGTTTTGCTGAAAGCATGCTGCGCACCATATTCATTATGGTTCTGTTCTTTCGTTCCGCAACTCCGTTTTGCTGCGGCGTGTATGAGGTTGTCAACTGTCTCTTGATACAATTCTCATCACAAAAATTATTAAATGCTTGTGATGTAAATTCTCCTCCTTGATCAGTTCGCAAGCTTTTAATTGAAGCACTTGTCTCCTTTTCAACACGAATCTTAAACATTTTGAAGATATCAAAAGCCTCCAATTTTTCTGTCAAGAAGAAAACCCATGTTTTTCTACTGAAATCATCAATAAAGGTAAGCAAATACCTTTTTTTGCTGTTGGAGATGGGTTTGATTGGTCCGCAGATATCAGCATGGATTAATTGAAGACTTTGTGATGCTCTCCAAGTGCTTTGCTTTGGAAACGAACCTCTTTGCTGCTTTCCTACTAAACAGTCTTTACATAATCTGGAGGGAGACTTGAGTTGAGGTAGACCATTTATCATCTTCTTTTGTTGAAGAGTTTTTAGGCCAGCAAATCCCAAATGCCCATATATATAATGCCAAAGTTGTGTCTGATCTTCAACAATTGAGTAAAAACAAACAGATGACAGAGTTTGTGATATTGCTTGTAGAACAAACATTCGTTTTTTAGACATCTTTGTCTCCATGATCAATCCTTTCTCAGAATGAAATACTTTGCACCTTCCATGTTGAAAGATAACAGTGAGCCCCTTCTCTTGCAGCTGTCCAATACTCAACAAGTTGTTCTTCAATTCCGGTATATAGAAAACTTCTGTAATAATCTGTGTTGTTCCATTTACTTGTAGTCTCACATTGCCCTTTCCCATCACCACCAAGCTTGTGTTGTTGCCCAGCTTCACCGTATCTTTGAAATCTGCATTTAAATAAGAAAAATGTAACGCTCCGAATTTTCTTTATTTAAGAGAAATGAAAATATATCAGAATTGATAATATTTTCGGGGTGAGAAATGTTTTCGGATAAATAGTATGTGTGAATAGTAAATTTTTAAAGCATGCAATTAAGATGTTTTGCATCTAATTAGAGTATTACATAGTCGATTTGAGAATTGGATGACTATGGAACATTTTTGAAATTTATTTAGGTATGGATATGAATTAAATATATATTAAAGGGCAAATGGGTCATTCAAACACAAAAATTTTGGAGTATTGATAGAGTTTCAGATGGATTCTCGTAATGTGTTTAAAAAAAATCGTATAATTATTTTGTGGTGTTATTAATGATTATTATTTAGAATAGTGTAGATGTAATTATTCAGAAGTATATAAGTTTAATTGGTGATTAGAATTGGATTGAAGATTTTTGCTTAATGGTTGCCTATATAAGTGTTAATTGTTATTGTTTTATAACGCCCCAACCTAACTGAATCAAAGAGATAAATTGAAATTCAATTTATTTTTATCAATTTGGTCCAATTCAAGTCTTAAAAGTCTAGAAATTTGTAGATAAATAATTTATTGAAGGATATTTTTAAAAGGAATTAAGAAAGTTGGATTAAAAAGGAAAAATATCATAGGGGTATAGAGTGAAAATTTGTAGTAAATGGGTTGGTAAAAATATATCCATATCACAACCGGTGTTTGATTTTTTTTGTGGTGGGCCATGCCCATTTAAAGGTGTATATATATATATATATATATATATATATGTATAGAAATATGTAAATGGTGGGCCATGCTCATTAAATATATATATATGTTGATGTTGCCGATTGAAAAAAATATAAATATATATATATATATATATATATATATATATAGAAAAGTAAAGTGGGTGCCGGTTGTGAAAATAATAATAATAAAAATAAAAATAATAATAAAAAAAAAGTTAAATTGAGGCGGTGGCAGAGGATGACAACGATGAGTGCGATGTAGTGTATATATATATATATTGGTCTTCAAAAACAAAACACAGAAGCTGTTCAGTAGAACAGCAGAAGAAGAAAAAAAAATATATATATATATAGCTGGAGCCGAGAAGGAGGAAGGAAGAAGAAAAGAAAAGAAAAATATTTTGAGGATCCAATTATCCAGATAAGTAATTTATTTTAATAGAATTCGGATTTCAGAAAATTAATTTTTTTTTCTCTAAAGTATGAATTAATTTTTATATATGATTTAGGATGGATTGAAGATAATGAGAAAATCAAATAGGAGTTCGTTTTAGATCTAGAAATAAGTAAAAGAGTGAGGTGAGTTGATAATTTTATGTTTAATTAAACTGATTGAGTTATAGTTATTTATATTTTCGATTTTATTATTTATTTCGAATAAATAGATTTGTTGAGTTAGTTGATTTTATAAATTATCAATTATGTTCGACGATTGAAATAAAAGTTTACTACGAAATCGTATGAGAAATTCAAGCAAGAATTGTATATTTTCTGTTTGAATTATTATTAAAATGATTTTAAGAAGGGTTGAAATTTTGATTATTTATGTTTTTTGTTGAACGAGTTTGATTTCCATTTTGGAATGATTTTTGGATTATTTTGATGTGTGAAATAATGAAAGTTTAATAAATTTTGAACCACTTGTAAATGTGGCTGAATATATAAATAAGGGATTTTATGAAATTATTTTGATAATTTGTGATTTAATGTTCTTTGCATGTGATTTTCATGACTTTCGAATTGAAACGGAAAGGAATCGATAAGAAATTGACAAGTTTAGTGCTTTGATAGAATGTATATCGGGGAGAAAGACAAAAAGGTTTTGATAAAAATTTGATAAGTTAAAAGAGTGAAAAATTATGTTTTGTGATATGTTTGTTTTAGTATATGATTTTGTTTAATGTTAATTAAATAAATTCCATGAGTATGTGTAAATTGTGTTGTGGATGATTTTGTGGTATTTGATGATCAGAAATTTGGAAAGTTTATGAAAAAAAATGGATGTTGACCGAAAATGGTATGAAAAGGGTTATGAATTTATTTTGTTGAATTGTTATAAAATATTAATTGATTGCGATTTTATGATTTTGATTTGAAATGGAAAGAATTGAGAAAGTATTAGACCACGTTAGTGCCTTAACCGTGTACTAGTAAGGTGAAGGGCAATGTGGTCTTTAGTTAATTTTGATGAATATTTGGGTGTAAAATGATGCTTGATGATCTTATGTTTAATGCTTTGACTAAACAAGAAAAAGTGTGATCGAAATTTATTTTGTTGCTTTCCTAACGAAATTTTTATTTGGAAATAAAAAGCGATAGATTGATAAATTATTGGTAATAAATAAAGGTTATAAGGGTCCTAGTAAACCTGTACATTGATAGGTGGGAATTGGAAATTGGTATACCAAGAGAGAAATATTAGCGGTACTGCACCATTATGATTGTATACCGATGTTGATTCAAGGACCTTGCGAGGCACCGAGTGTTCGGTCCAGAAATCGATACGATTGTGAAATTGAGATCTGGCGGGCAGACACCGAGTGTTCGATGCCAGAGGGAAATATGAAACTCATGATATGTGAAATGTGATCCGGCGGGTAGTCATCGAGTGACCGATGCCGGAGAACTTGGCATGCCAATAGGGTGATTATAGCACTACTGCATCGATATGCTTATAAATGTTGATACCGAATTCGTGGACCTTGCGAGGCATCGAGTGTCCGGTCCCAGAATTTGTGTATTATATGAAACATGCCCCGGCGAGTAGTCATCGAGTGTCCGATGCCGGGGAAAACGTGAAACCCGATTTTCAGTTCATGGTATCGTGTCAGTGTTTACAGAGAGCGCTAAATATTATTAAAGAAAAATCGTGTTGACATGTTTGAAAATGAAAATAAATATGTTTATGCGTGCAGTGAATGAAAATTTGAATTATTTGTAAATTTATCTGTAAAAATTCGAAAATTGTAAAATAATGATTTACCACTTGTATATGAAAAAATATATACATATAAATTACATGAAAATTGTGTAACTATGTTGAAAAACGATTGTTATGAGTTTTAGGTACGTAATTATTAGTATGTGCTTTCGTTGAGATTTGTTATAGAAATTGAAAGAAATCATGTTGCTATGTTTGAGAACGTCTTTTATATATATGTGTGTGTTTTTATTAATAAAGTAAATTTCTTACGTAGTATTTTAGTATTTTGAGAAAAACGTAAAAACAGATTATGTTACGCTATAATATATTTTTGTGAAATGAGGAATTTAAAATGTTTGTTTTATATGTGTCATTCTTGATAAATTGACGTAATTGTGAATTTTAATAAAAGTTTGAGCATTTTGGAAGTTTGATTCTTAATATGTTTGAAAACAAATTTCATGTGTTTTATATATGCAATTATTAATAAATTGAGTTATTTATGAATTTTAATAAAAGCTTGAAAATTGTGAAATTTTATGTTATAATAACTTAATTTTGATGAAATGATAAAAGTTTGAGATTTGGGGAATTTTATTTGACAACACGATAATTTTTTTTTGAAATGAGATTTAATTTTTATTTCCTTTCCTTATAAATATGTGAAAAGGGTGACATCTGATTTTGTGAGGTCATATTTGAAAAATGACTTATAGGTATTTCATATATATGCATTTATTGGTAAATTGATTTCTTTATGATTTATTGTGAATATTTGACAACTGTGAAATCTTATTTTAAAATCTTATATTTTTGAAATTGATGAAATTTAAATTTAGTATACACCCACTAAGTAAAAATACTTAGCGCGTTGAATTTTACTACGCGTAGGTTGAAATTGGGCGCTGTAGATAGTGATAAACGAGAAGATAGCTACCGCATTTTATGCGAGTCACATCCATCCATATTTGATAATTTTACTTTTAGTATTGTATAGTGGTATTAAAGTATATGGAAATGCATGTACGTGTATATGGATTTACAAGATTTTATAAATAAGGATGTATATTAATGGTGGAGAAGGGTTTGTGATTTGTAAAGTAATTTTGTAAAGATAATTTTTATTTACCATTTGATTTGTAATTAATTTTGATGGATATGATTTTTATTAAATAATGTGTTTTTAAATGTTTGTGTGGTGAAGTGATTTTGGAATCGGATGGAGAGTCTGAAATGGAAGTTGAGGGAATGAATGCATTTTAGAAGTGTCTCTTTTCAAATTTACAAGGTTTTTATAATTTGAGTTTTTCAGAAAAACAAAGGAAACTCTGTCGGATTTTCGAAGAGAAAAAATTTTTTTTTAGTGCATATATGTAAAATAATAACGAATAAACCGATTAAGGTAGAATCCTTCGACTCGGGTTTCCATCCGAATAGGAATCGGGTGGAGGGTGTTACAAAAAATAATTCTTCACTCCACACATATGATTGCTGCATCCAAAATCTAGGTACCACACATCTTCCGTCATGTCTTTGTTTCCGTCCAGGTATGCCATTAGCAACATTTCTTCTTGTGTCTCAGCATAATTAGCCTCTTTCTCCTTACTTGGACATTCCCATTGAAAATGCCCAAGTTTATGACAACAATAGCATTCCACTGTCGCTTTGTCAAAGCTTTGTTTACCTCTTCCTCGTCCTCTACCTCTGAAATTTCCACGACCTCGACCGCCTCCTCCTGACTGATCTCCATGGGTGACCTTCAAAGCTTGCTCTTCCTCAATGTGAGTGCTCATACGCTGCTCATGTACAAGCAAACTACTTTGCAATTCATCAATACTCAAGGTGTCTATATCTTTGGACTCCTCAATAGAACAAACCACATAATCAAATTTGGGAGTCATGGATCTCAAAATCTTTTCGACTACTGCAACATCTCCTTTCTCCTCACCATTGGCTTTCATCTTATTTACAATTGCAAGTGTACGAGCAAAATACTCATTGATAGACTCTCCTACCTTCATGTGAAGAACTTCAAATTCCTTTCGAAGTGCTTGCAGCTGTGCACGCTTGACCCGACTTGTTCCTTGATATTTTTGCTTCATAGAATCCCATATGTTCTTTGTTGTATCCTTATTAAGGATTGTTTCTAGAATCGATCGATCTAGGGCTTGAAAGAGATAGTTCTTTGCCTTCAAGTCCTTCAGTTTCTGATCTTTAATGTGCTTTCGCTGTGCATCTGTAAGCACCGTACCTTTTGCTGCTGCAGGGATTCCAGTTTCTATTAAGCCTCAATATTCTTTCGAACGCAAGAAATTTTCCATGAGCATTGCCCAATGATCATAGTGCCCATCGAACTTCGGAATTGATGGTTGCACAAAAGAACTTTCTGACGTCAGTGTTGAAGGTTGCTGCTTCAATTTTAGCTTTGTGTGCTCTGATACCAAATGTTGATAACAGAGAAAAACAAAGAGATATTTTGAGTAAAAGAACACTAGAGGTTTTATGTATTATTCAAAAAAGAAGAACAGTGGCTATTAAATAGCCTTACAATAATAACTTTGAAAAAACAAGCCACGTTTAACAACTCCTAGAGACGTGGGAAGACTAAAACAAACAATAAAATCACCCTTAACAATAGGGATATTATTTGACTCTAACAAAACACTTCAACATTTTGTTCCATCAAATCCTACTCACCAAATTAACTTGGCTTTTACCACTTGTTTTTTTTATTTTGCAGCTTGCAATCCCATGACTTTCAATATCATATGAATTTCATAAATTGGTGACTCATTTGAACTAAAATATCCGGTGTCTCTCAAACTATCATTTATACGAGTGCACATAGTTAACAATGATAATGAACTTCTGATTTTGAAATACAATCTAATTCCAAACTTGCTATCTCTTTGGTTTTGAAACTTAGTTGTTGATGTCAGTTAAATATATTTTATTCGAGCACGTAACTGCTATTTCTAGAAAGTGTACAATAGTTAACAAATTCCAAACTTTAAAGACAAGGCACATAAAAAATAGCATATATACTTTCCTGCAACATAAAGGAGATTCGACCTTGCTGTTACATTCTGAATTAACATGCAAAATTTTCACATGTTAGAATTGTAATGATAGTACATGCAGTAAAATGAACAGAATTAGAGTAGAAATTTAGCATCACAGATACAAAAGAAAAGGAATTATTAATACATTTAAGTTAATAGTGCAAATCCAAAACAAAGCATTGAATTCATATAAAAATCCAGAAAGTTATTTCTTCTTGCACAAGAAATAGAGATGCTATATAGTTATGTGGAAACATCATGCAATTATTTTCCTGAGATGGCATGCTTGGCAGATTGGAGGGTATTTTCCACGGCAGCTGCAGCTTCCTCCAAGAGCCCGCCACTGGTGTTGGGGTTGGGTCCAGGACGAGACTCGTGAATCACCTGCAGAGTCTTCTGTCCTTGCAGTTGCCCTGCAGAATTATGATAGTCTGTTGTTTCCACCACCCTTCTTTCAGTTCCGCCTTGCTCATTCACACGTTCAGTTTCCTGTTGAAGAAAGATTGTGAAAACCCGAACATACAAAAAGTAAAATGTAATAAAATTTTCTTTAATGAAATCAGCGGAGTATTTTAATTCTACCGTCCTAGCTTGAATATTCATGTTGCAGGTCTCAGAGTTGGATTCCAATTGAGGTGAAGAGAAATTGAAAATGATAAACAATTTATATTAAATTTTCTGACAGGAAGTTCTTGTCTCCCTTTTTTCATGGTTTATTAAAAGATATGTGGTTGATTGCTTAGTCTAACAGAGGCTATTATTTTGCCATGAGAGCAGGGTCCCGAACCTGATACTGTGGCAAACACCTGCACTTGTCACCCTATTATTTCCAGAAATCGTTCACTGTTTTTTTAAGACTCCAGGGCCGATTCAAGGGTCTCACGGCACGTAATTGGACCAAAATAGCTAAATTGAATAACCTCTAATTAGAATATATCCTACACTAATTTGACATTGTTACATTTGTAACTATATTTCAGTTTTTTTATTCCATTTTTTTTCTTCCTAATTAGAAAATCATAGATTCCTCCAATAAGATAAAATGTACAATTATCTAAGCTCAAGTACTTATATGAAAAAAAAATGCAAATAAAATAAAATCCTAAGCTTACAAAAGAGTGTAAGTCTAACCAAAAATTTTATTAAAACTTTTTTCAATATAATTATGTATCCAATTAATTTCCTTTTTCAGCATCGATAATAAAGCAAGATATTACCCGAACAAATGAAATAAGAGGAAATTAAAAAAAAATGACAGTATTAAGTGATGTTTGCAGGTTAGAGGAATAAGAAAGAACCAAAAAATAAGTTCCAAATTTTAATGATCTGTTTTTGTCCAGTTAAGAATAAAATACATGTGATATAGAAATGTGCAGAAAAATGTAAGCCAGCTAAATTATCCAATAAGACTTCCATTTAAGTTCTCATATGAGGAAAAAAAGCATACAAAGTGAGCATTAAAAGATCCTTAGGGCAAAAAATGTAAGACTTCCATTTAAGTTCTCATATGAGGAAAAAAAGCATACAAAGTGAGCATTAAAAGATCCTTAGGGCAAAATAGGAGAAATTATTTTCACATCTTTCTAAGCAGACACACAACACAAAACATGTATATGTCCTTACCACTTTCTAAGAATACATTGAAATATCTAAAGGGGACTGTGGACAACTAGATATAGTGCAAGAAGTTTACAATGAACCGTCTTGCAAGGCAGATGTAATGTAAGTAAGAAATACATCCTCAAAATCAGGAAGAGATTATCAGTAAGTCATAAGAGGTGACCCACTGCAATGGACATCAGAAACATCGGAAAGTCTTTGCCTTGGAGAGAGTGTTGCAATGCCAGCAGCATCAACATCAAGATTCACAATGTTTTTCCGCTTTTGAGTATCAGAACTTGTTCTTTCCTCCGATGACAACTCAGGGATGGGACTCAAGGATTCTGCTTCCTTCTGCTGAACTGACACCACCATGGCTTGAGCTTCTGCCACCACCGATGCATTATCATCTGTAGCATAAAGGATCCTTTGAATTGCTCCTACAATCTGCAAACAACAAAGGGACATCGCGTTTTATGATACCAGTCTTTCAAATAGTGTTATATATCAATAGAATACTATCAAATACGTGGACAAAGAAAACAGTACAGGTAGATGTTCAATCCCAGGGCTCTGACACAAAATCTCGATATCCCTCAATTTTGCAAAATAGAAATCCCTCTCCTTCTCAAGGCTATCCACCGACAGTTTCAACTCTGTGATCTGCACATAAAGTAGCATTAGAATCTTAACATCATTAAATTAAAATAATTGCCATTGATTACATTGATGTGAAACTATGTACCTGTTCGTCATATGCTGGCACTACAACAGAAGGTTTAGAGGCCTTGATAGGATGAGTTGAAGGGTTCGCAGAAGATGCATCGTTTCTTCGAGCATTGTGAGCGGACTGAGCTTTGGGAGCAGCTGTAGGACCCTTGGTTGAAGATTGTGAAGCAGCAGATTTCTTGCTTGCTTCCTTTCCTCCCTTGGAAGCCTCTCTTCTTTCCAGTGGATTGTAACTAACAATAATAATCAAGAAACTATTTACTGATATATTCCTCAAAACAGACTCTCCAATCCCCTAAAGCTCCTACTAGTGTAGAAAGGAGCCTAAGACGTGTGTGTATTATTGAAGGAATAGCAAACCACAACATCTGTTGCCACTACCATTTCAATTCAAGTTGATGTAATATTTCAAGGAGAAAACAGCAAATATGAACATAACTATCTACCCCAAACAATCCTTAAAACCCTCAAAAGCATGTAAGCATTTGCCCTGATGTGTATGGACAAAACCACAGAATTTCAAATAACATCAATTTGAAAATCAAATGACTCTTCATCCATGAGTGGGTTAGTAAGAATGCTTGGGCCTTGAAGTTTGCTCCCTCAATGTCTAAAGTTCAAACCCTCATGAAGACCTATATGGCCAAAGACTATAGTTTAATAAAGATTCTAGAGTTCAGCGGGAAGCTCCAGTTTTGAATTGGAATTCGCTAAGCAGTTTCGAGGATTGTTAGATTGTCATAAAAATAAAAAATGGCTCTTCACATGCCTTGCAAAGCGCAGCAATAGCCATTCAATTTTGAAAATGCATCCATTTCAGTCAATTAACTGTAATCAAGACTGAGCAAAATCATAAACATTTATAGAAAAAAAAAATCTGAAATTTATGAAATTAGATTTACCCATGTATAAGACCACCATGAACAGAATCGCAGTATCTCTTCATCCATTGCATAAACTCCAAATTGTCAAGCGGCCTTCCTTTCACTAGCTTGCTCACCTCTATGTGCTGTTTTTCATATACCACAACATCATTAAAATCTCAAATTAATGATCATAATAATATAACACGGCAATTAAAAAAAAAAAAAAACAGAATTCCAGGTCTACGACAATAAAAATTGAAGATCGCCAAAAAAATAAATAAGAAACTAAAAGCGTAAAAGCGAGAAACCTTGGTGATCTTAAGCTTGTTGAAGACGTCTTGAAGGACCTTGTAGTTCTGGATCATCTCGTACTCGTTCTTGGCGTCGAAGTTGACCTTGTGCATCGGCACCATCCCTGGATGAACCGCGTCCATCAGCTGACAATGAACCGCTCCCGAACACGCCTGCCCCATTTACAGATCCAAACAAATTCTCCTTTTAACCAAAACAAAATTAAAATATATGTATATGTAAAAGTTTGAATAAAAGAATGGAACCTCTTCGACTTTGGAGAGGTTGAGTTGGAGAGTAGAGTTGATCCAAGTGAGAATCTCCGATCTGCCGACGAAATAAGCGGAGTCCATCATGCCGATATTCGTCGCCATTTTTGTTTCTCTCTGGTTTATATCCCTCTTTTCTCTGTGTCGGTAAATTTGTGTTTGTTTCTCTCTAACGTCTCTTTTGAGAGAGAGAGAGAGTGTGTGTGTGAACGGAGGAATTTAAAAAGAGAGAAGAGCGGGACTTTTTTGAATTCAAAATGAGTTGGCTTGTCCGCTCCTCTCATGGATTTGGGCTTGATAATATCCCTGTAAAGGCTGAACACAGGGCCATTCACATCCTCAAAGGCCCAATTCAACGTCATGAGACTTTATTACGATGAACGAATTACACGAAGGCCCCGAGGTATGTCTAAAATCACAAAGAAACACATTTACCTTTCTATTATAGAACACTCTTATTTTATTAGTTAAATTCTGTTAAAGTTAGTCAAACTCATTTAATTTAACAATAATTCGTCCTTCATATATATATTTTTACAATTTAGAAAATATAATAGAATTAAAAATAATAATAAAAAAATTCTCCACCATCAATCACATGATAGACGGTGGAGAGTAATTTAAAAATAAAAATTAAAAAACTGCAAAAACAGATGAATTTAAAAAATAAAATTGAAGATCTGAATTTAAAACCTTTGATTTTCAAAATAAATAAATAAATAAAAAGAGATTGATTGAATTCAAAAATTAGTCATACTTTAGGAGCTTTCGTGTAATTCTAATGTTATGCTGTTATAAGGAAATTTTAGGGAGGCATAGAAATATGCAAAGACGCTCGAATTCGGATTTTAATAAATACGATTTATAATGTTAAGTCATGAAAATGGATACCATCACCAACCGAATTACTTTGCATATAAGAGGGGGATGAACCATTCCAAATTCCCGCACAGTATGGATGCAAGGGTGGTTATTAGTCATTGAATTATTTCAATGATCCATTAAAATCAAAAGTTTTAAAATTCAAAACTTAAGATAAAAAGAAAAAAAAATTCACCCTCGTAAATGTTTATAAGACTATAATTACACAATGAAATTATAAAAATTGTCTAAAAAAATTAAAATTCATTTTTAATTTGAAACAAAAAGTTATTTGTTTTTAACCTAAAATAAAAAGTTAATCGATATCAACCATAATGAAACTTCAATAATAGTTTATCTGTTTTTCAATTTGTAAAATTTTTCATGTAAAATACGCAGCTACGTTAAAATGTTTCACTGGCCATTGCTTATTTCGACTAAGTTCCTTACTTTGAGTTACAGCTATTTCAAAGCTCTTGACTACAACCGAGCTCTTGCACATTACTCGTCTCACTTTTTTTTTCTCTCTTTGTAGAATGCTCTGGGTAGTTCTTTTTTTTTTTTTTTTTCATGTTCTAGCCACAAAACTTCAACTCCTATTTATGGTGTTTCCAAAAATATCACAGCTGACAGGTGTGTCACTCGTTTAATGCATTGTGGAGAGGAACAAGTGCAACGTCAATTGCAAAATGTTCTTCACAGATCATTTAGTTATGCTGACTTGACTCAGCAATTTACTTTAATGCATTTGATACAGTTTATCTACTGATCAAAAATATTTTTTTAATATCAAAAGTTCTATTTAATTATTTTTGCATCATTTGGTTGACATCCTAGTAGAGCTTTTGAAGAATTAAAAAAGCTGAAAAAGATCTACTTAAAGAAACTCAAAATTGAGCTTCTCTAAGTAGATTTTTTTGAGTTTTTTTTTAAAAGGTTAAAATATCACCTATACCCTTATTTTATTTTGTTAATATCTTTATACCTTTATAACTCTATTATACTTTCTTTATAAATATAGATACATAGCCTCCACTTTCATTCATTTTTTATTTTATAAAAACTTTTGAGAACTATTCTTCAATCAGTAAGTTTTTTATGTTTTATATATTTTTTTTGTTGCAATTTTTTTTTACCTTTATTATCATGAATATTATATGTCATATTTGTTATATATACATATATATAATACAATTGGTTTTGTTATTGGTTCATTTATATATATACATGTGTTATATATATATATAATACAATTGGTTTTGTTATTGATTTATTGATATATATGTACATGCTACAATTTGTAATTGGTTTGAAAATATGTGTTTTGATTAAGGAGTTGTTTGTTTTTTGCACTTAACACTTAATGGTGCTTAATTAGGCCAATTAAGAGATTTTTGTTTGTTTTTTTAAGTGGTCAAACCACTTAAAACAACCCAAAAACCACTTAAAAAATAAGTTACATTTTTTGACTTTTCACTTAATACAAAATCACTTAATGATTCTATAAATATATCATTCCAAATTTATCCTTCCTAAAATAACATATTTCCAAATTTATCATAGTTTTACATTATACAAATTTCTTTTAATGTTTTAACAAAAAATATTGAAAAATAAAAACTTTAAACATCTCCACATCAAATTTTCATATAACTGGATTACTATATTTCTCCAATCAAATTTCAGTAAGAATCTTTATTGATTTTTTTTATTAATCTACTTGTGGAGTAACTCATAATGTATTTATTTGTTAAAGTTTCATTGTGTTATTAGTGTTTTTGGTTAATTCAATTTAAAACCATTTTGTTTATTTTTATTTGAATATATAAATTTAATTTACTCTACTATAATAATTCATTTTTTTTTGTTAATAATGAATCAAAATATTTTATATATATATATATTTTTTTTAATATTTGTTAAATAATTTATTATAATTGTTTGTATCATATTAAATAAAGTTATTTAACAACTAATAATAAAATGATATAAATATCAAATTGTTAGTATTCAAACAATTTTAACTTTAAAAAACAAACAAGATTATTATACATTCAGAGGTAAAGAAAAAAAAAACAAATATGTTTATCAGATTTCAGATTTCAGTCACTATTCAGTCTTTAGTTTTCAGCAGCACTGTTCAGTCTTCAGACAAAAAAACAAACGACCCCTAAGTAATCATTCATTGTCTGATTTGATTAAATTTTTATGATTAAGATTGAAGTCATTATATTCCTAGAATGAATATATTACTCTTTTTTCTCATACCCTTTTTGATAAATTAATAATCTAAAAGTGCTTTAAAAATCATTTAACCAAACAATCTATAATTTAAAAGAGTATTTTTAATTGACAAACAAACAATCAATAACTTTTTTCTAAAAGATATATTTTTAAAAAATCTACTTTTAAAATATCTATTTCTAAAAAATTCACTTGAAAAAACTGTACCAAACGAAACCTTACAAGCGTGTTGAGGTTTGCGGTCCTCAATGTGGCACCTAGTTCTGCGAATGTTTCAACATATGACACTTGGCTTTTTAAAAAGCAACAAGACACTTGGCTTTTGAGTGTTTGGTTGGTCTCATAGCTCAATTTAACGGTTTTCATATCTAACTTCTTGTTAGATTTTGTAAACTCAGTTCAGATTTTCCCATATCCGATTCGTTATTGAATAATTTTTATTTTTTATCGAGTGGTGTTTTGTTTTCACATTTGGCGTTGGTATTTGTCGACGTTGAAATTCATTCGACGAGTAATCAATACCCAATATCTGCAATCAATGTGAGAAAACACAGAAATCGATAGAAAACAATAAAGGATCAAGAACCAAACAAAAAAACAAAGGATTTTTAACATGGTTCAACAAGTATGTCTACGTCCACGGCTGTCTCTCTTAAATTCTGCAGAGTAACAGTATGATATTCAATGTGTCTGTTACAATAATTTTAGCCTCTATTTATAGGGGAAAAGTTGTTACAATTTAGGAAACAATAAAATAGGAAGAGAATCATGAATTAATTACACTTCTTAATCTGTTTGAATAAAATCAGGAAACTGCCATAAATATCTCGAGATAAGGTTGACTGAATTTGAATTTGAATTAACTTCCGTTTCTGGAGAGAGAATCACGATCAGATTAGGTAACTGCCTGTTCTGAAAGATACTTTATTAATTATCCTCTAAACGAGTTATATACTGTCTATTGCCTTGAGCGACCTCGAGCTGGACTTACTGAACAACGAGCTATGTTTATGGAGAATGATACAACGAGCTATAACCTTGCTGTGAGACGAGCTCGTTGCTACGAGCTGAGAGGATTTCTGGACGAGCTGTGGAACTCACTGGGCTTGGAGTTTAAATATGGGTCTTGTCTGATGGGTCTTGATTGAGTTGACTTTATTGGGCCTGAGTTGAGCTTTTATCAGCCCATTTAATAAGTCCGGAAAATACATGTAACAGTATTATTTTTCAATTATTTAATTAGAAGTCTAATAAAATGGTTTTTCTTTTATTTGATTACCGATTTACTTATCCTTTCAAGGCGTCAGTAATTAATCTACCTAATTTTAATTTTGAGTACGAAAGCTGCCTCCTAGACTCTTAATGACAGTGAGACTCTGTCATTGTGAGTTTTACTCAACATTTTATTTTATTATTTTATTCATGGCTGTCCTTCTTAATATTTCTGAGCCGTCTTAAAGATTAATTAAAAGATTTTAATGTCTTGTTATCCTCTCTCGTTACATATGTAATCTATTTATTTATTATTTTTATTTTATAACTACAGAGATTTCATTTTCTAGCACTCTCTACTTTAAGCATGCTTTAAGTCTTCTACACTTGCTTCTTTTGTAGCGAATTTGTAGGTACTTTCTTACTATTATCATTAATTGTGATAATCGAGTATAGCTCGTAGTAGTGGGGTGACTGTATTAGGAGACCACAATGGTGATGGGATAGATTTTTATGGAGTTTTACACGTTATTCCGGAGTTAGATTATCTATTTAAATATCATGCTATCTTATTCAAATGTGGATGGTTTAATACTGATGCAAAAAAGAAAAAGTTACAAAAGAATTATCGTTTCATTTGCATCAATGTGAAAGGAAGGCATCTGAAGTTCAAACACATCTTAGAAAAAATTAACCTCTTTAGGGGCAGCCCAGTTGTCCAGGAGTGGACATAGCCCTTCCAGGAGAAATTTTCAACGTCCAGGACAGTGTATTCCTAAGAGACACACTTGAAGTTCAAGTCCTAAAGTCCACTCAATATTGTATTAGTTGGCAGTAGGAGAAATTCTTGTGTCAACAAATATTTTGTTTATTTTTCGGGTAGATAGTGCACAAATGCACAATGGATGGGTTGCCCGCTTTGTGATGTAAATGAGAAATGTATATGATATCTACACAGTTACATACTGAACATGAATATGTATATAAAGCACATGTGTTTTTATATAGGATTGAAGTCATATTTGAACCATATTTCTAAGATAAATTCAACTTACAGTCTTAATATTTAGTTATGGTTTATACAGGATTGAAGTCATATATCGGAATACAATATTAATTCTCTAAAATATATTAAACTCAAAATGATGATCAAATGTTGTATTATGTTAATGTTTTTGGTTATATGTGACATGCATTAAGTAATTAAAAAAAGTTTAATTAAATACCAATAATATGTATTCTTACACGTTATTTAAGATATGTAAACGTTAATTATATATTTTTTTGCAAATAAATTTTAAAAGAATATAAAATTATGGAGATGAATGATGCTATTTCATGTACCCATGGATAATTTAGTCACATGAGAAAGAATGATTAACAATGTCAATCGCAACGCTGCATTACAAATTAACACCTAACAGTGCCATCTGACTCTGATTAAATAAATGTCGTTATCGTACTGTTTGGTGAAAAACTGAAAACGATTGTCATTTATAATAAGTAACAATATAATGTACTTGATCATGGGCATACTTTATTGTAGTCAATTATTTACACTTTCACGACAATTGAGACCCATCCGATAAACATCGACCGTCACCATCTGAGTCGTTGCTTTCACACTGGACCACCTCATCATCTAGCACGCACACTAGCAAACAAATAAAACAAACAAATGAGACAAGTAATTATGAGGAGGAAATAGAAGGAAAAAGTTGAATGTAATCATCTACTAACATCCCTCATCTCCTATATATATGTATTTTGATCTACAAAAACTAGACGATCATATCTACATTTATTACAAATATTTCATAATATTATAAAAATAAAAAAATATATCTAAAGCCTTTCAATCATACAAAATGAGATTATTTTGGTGATGTGCCTTGTGCATACACACTAAAGTTGTGTATTCAAATTATATTATTGTCTTTAAAATTCTAAATTAATTAACTATAAAAGTTAAAATTATATTATACTCTTTAAGTTAATTGTAAAACTTTTTTTTAAAAAAAAATTTTTTTTTAAACACAAATGAAATACTTTTTTTTTTTTTTAAATCGAAGAAGAAAAAAAAAACTAGTTTTCAAGTTGATTACTTGACTTATACATCCGTTTAATTTATACTTTATATATGCATAAAAAATTATTAAGAAATATTGAAAAAAAAAAAATTATTTTAGTCTATGTTGTCTGTGGATATATATATTTATATATATTAAATAAGGTGCATAGACCCTTAAGTTTCAGAAAATACATCATTTTGATCTAACCATCAGTTTACTGTTAGTCAAACTTAATAGTTTCAAAGATATTACCGTCTTTAGACATAAATAGAACACATGTTAATATCAAATTAAGTTATATATATATATATATTTATATATATATATAATGGTTATGTGGTGTTTGGAACTATTTTTAAAAATGGTTTTTCATTTTCAAAAACAAAAAACTGGAGAAATGTGTTTGGATGTATATTTTATAAAATGAAAAACATTTTTTTTCAATTGTAACGAAAAAAAAAAAATAACCTTTTTTTTATGTTTTTCATCATTTCCAAAATATATTTTTAAAATAAACCACTATTTTCACCTCCAAACAACTATTTTATCCATTTTCGAAAATAACATTAAACACTTTTATATCATTTTCAATTTTTGAAAATAAGTATTGAAAAATCCAACCAAACACATTGTATGATTAAAAATATTATTTTTAAAACATGTTTTTCACTATTAAAAATGGTTTTCAAAAATATCATTTTAAAACAATACCAAACACAGCCTTGAAAATTTAGTACATTTGTATTAAATTCAAAAATACATTTAAAATTAATAAAAATAAATTTCAAAATTAAATATAAAAAAATTTGAAATCACTTTCATCCATTATAAGTATGAGCGATAGAGATTTTTTATAAATAAATAAATTGGGGGAAAAAATAAAGAAAAATAAATCCATATCTTTAACCCCTTCATCTCAATACTATCACAATCTTCAAGACTTCATCCCCTTCATCTTCAACCCAAAAACCACATTTTATTTTCATCTTCAATAAAAGCCACAACCCACAAAATCAACCAAAATCTATCATCATTTTGCTAACATTTATCAAGGAAAAAAAAAACCATGAGAAATTCAAAAATTCAAAAAATCAAAAATCAAAAAGTTAAGTTCGATGATTTGGGGTTGAAACCCAAATTGCTACCAAACAAACCCAAGAGGATCTATTTGATTTGGTATAAACCCTTTTAGGTTCATCATCAAACGAACCCTCTTGGTTTCGTCATTAAACAAATCCAGGTGGGTTCAAAGATCTAGACAAACTCACTTGGGTTTGTCATTGAGGAGGTGGAGGATGAACCCACCTAGATCCGTCGCTAAAGAGGACGTGTAATCACAATGGATGGATGGAGGAGGAGGAGGAGGAGGGAAAAGGAGATAGGTTGTTGTTGCTACTATCCTTTTCTTCATCTGGGTTCGACGAATTTAGATATTTAATGGGTTGGATGGATTATCATGGCTTTCTCTTCTTCCATGACTGGTCAGATCAGTGTTTCAGTAATGTATTTTTAAAAACTTAAGGAACCATGAACCTTATTTCTTAATAGTTAGTAAAAAACTTTAAAATATATATATATCACTAATAAAAATAGGGATAATGGAAAATTGTTTAGTCCCTAGAGAAGTGGAATGGACAGAGCTTAAAATTAGAAAGAAAAAATTAGTGTTACACGACAAGCTCTACTCTGGTAGTCCACACAGTTACAAACATCGTCAAACCTTGAAAAAATTATGGACCTATCAGTCAATCATACATACATTTTCTCTACAAATTGCTCCAAATTATGCATTACTTCATTAGTGACCATAATGGAATGACGAAGAAGATGATGGGAATTTCTCAAGAACATGAAGAACTTCTTTCATTGAAGGTCTCTTCTGTGGGACAGGAGATGCACAGCCGTAAGCCATCTTGAAGCAGGCCAAAAGGGCCTCCTCTTTGCCCTCCAAATCAGCCCGAATTGTCGCATCGGCTAACCTTAAGGCCCGATTCTTGTCGTCCACCACAACCCCATTTCCCTGGCCCAACTCGTCCACAATTATCACCTTCCCGGTTAGTAGCTCAAGCAAAATCACCCCAAACGAATACACATCCCACTTTGGGTTGGGCTTCAAGCTCCTTAGTGACTCCGGTGCATTATACGGCGATATGCCACCTATTGAGCTCGGACTCGGGCTTGGGCTGGGCCCAGGCCCAAGATCTTGGAAGCTCTCACGTGAAGCCGTAGACCTCTTGCTTCCAAAATTCCGGGCGGATCCTCCGCCTTTGTAGCTTGTGTCACCCGTTACAAGCCTCTCAAGCCCGAAATCTCCGATTTTGGGTTCCATATCCATACCCAAGAGAATATTCCCAGGCTTCAAATTCCCGTGCACGTGCTTTTTCTCGTGGAGGAAGGTCAGCCCTCGAGCCACCCCTTTCGCTATCTTGAGCCGGGCCTCCCATGGTAGGTGACATGGAGACGAGCCCACTTTCCCTGAAAAATCATACCAATTAGTAAGTACAACGGCGTGCGCAAATTAGCAGAGGCGCGACAGGGACTGGAACAGAGTAAAGTCATTTTCAAAGGGGCGTGATCTTCTCTGGATCACGTGTACGTATACCACTATTAAACGCGGTGGGGCTCACGGTAGTGAATGCGTTCATGACTCACCCGCCAGGCCCAGGCCCAGTCCCAGTCCCAGTCCCAGTCACAGACAGTTGACATCTCCATACATTAAACAACAAGCTTTCGGTTGCAACTGCTCCACCGTCGTATCTTAGTTGTCAGCGCATTTTAGTGAACACTATAGTTTTTTGCTAACATGCACACATAAGACCAAGAAATGGAAAGTAGAAAAAAAGAGCTAGAGAGAAAACAGAAACTTACTGTAACGAGCGTTTGCGAGGCTGCCATTTGGAACAAAATCATAGATGATGAGCTTCTCATCGGCTCCCCAGTAGAAGCCACGTATGCGGACCAAATTTGGGTGGACTAATTTAGCTATGACTCGAACCTGGGTCTCGAAATTCCTGAACCGGTCAACGCTACTTTCACCAATCCTGCGAACCGCAAGTGTGGTGCCATCTTCAAGAACAGCTTTGTACATGATGCTAGAACCGGAGGCGCCCAGAATATAGGCCGAAGCTTTGAGTAATGTCTCGAGCTCCAGTTCCTTGTCTCCATCTACGGTCACCAGTATTCCTTTCTTGTTCTGATCATGCTCTTGCTGCTGCCTTGGATTGTCTTGACTTTTTCTACGGCTTCGGTTCTCGTCGTCAGTGTCAGAGACCGTGGTGTCTGACTCCTCGTCGTTGTCTCCTCTCTTGCGTAGACACGACCATCTTGTGAACCCTTTTGACTCAGAAGACGAGGACGATGTGTATGAGAAACTATCTTTGGCTGTATTTGCTTCTTTCTTCAGTGTGGACTCGACGTTCTTGTTTTTTATACACTTGTAGACGTAAAAGAAAACGACAGCAAGAATTCCAATTCCTGCAACATCTGCAATGACGATTCCGATGATGGTTCCTGGTCTGAGGCTAGTTGGTCTTTGTTGTTGAGACGCAGTGGGTGGTTCGGTTGCTGGGTTTGAGTTAATGATCTTGGGAATTGCAGCGATTGCTGGAGATGAAGTGGGTGCAGAGTCATTTGGAAGAGAAGTTGGTGAAGACGGGATTGGACATGGATTCTTGGTTGGTTCACCGCACAGATCAGGATTCCCGGAAAAAGAAGTGGCTTCTTGATTCATGAAAACGCTAGATTCTGGGATTTCTCCTTGTAGCTTGTTGAATGAGAGATCAATTGTAGCATTACTTGGGATATTGTCAGCGAATTCCGGAGGAATTTGCCCGGAGAGTCTGTTGTAAGAGAAGTTCAAGTAACGGAGACTGTTGCCTCCAAAATCAGGAGGCAAAGATCCGTCAATTAGATTTGAAGACAGATCTAGAACTTGAACGGAGTTGAATCCACTTGGAAGACTATTAGATAAGTAGTTGTTCTTCAAAGAAATAACAGTTAGATTTTGCAAACTAGTGAGACTGGCTGGTAGCTTTCCCGCCAAGGCATTGTCAGAGAGGTTGAGAAGTTGAAGATTCTGTAACCATCCCATGGTTTCTGGTAACTGACCAGAGATGGAGTTGTTTGACAAATCAAGAAACCGAAGCTGGCTTGCATTGAAAAGTGAGAAAGGTAGAGACCCATTTAAAGAATTGTTGGACAGATCAAGACTTTCAAGGTATTCAATCATGCCCAGACCAGCTGGAATCGAACCAAGAATCTGAGAATTTGGGAGGGACAAGCCTGTTACACGAGAATAGCTGTTTCCATTGCCTGGAGGTCCGCATGTAACTCCATTCCATGAACATGGAGTTTGGTTATCGTAGTTCCAGTTCTCAAGAACACGAAGAGGGTCACTAAGGACCGATAACTTAAAAGAAAGTAAAAGAAATCTATCTGTGTTCAACCCATGAGACTCAACTACAAGAATTACTGTAGTTACGAAAACAGCAACCACTCTCCACCATAAAAGAACACAAGCACTACCAGAGAAGCTCATGATTTCCCAGACTGATCCCACATCTCTCCTTTGAAAATCACTAAACCAGAGAGAGAGAAAGAGAGAGGGTAAGTGAAATTATGACGCTGGAGAGGCCATGTGATGTGGTTTGGATTAAAAAAAAGGAGTAAGTGAAGGGAAAACATAACACAGCTCACCAAACCAAACTTGCTGCTACCAAAATGCTGTGTGTGGCAGGTCTGCTGCTATTAATAATTTTTTTTTGAGGAAATGATTGAATGCTCTCAAACGTTGTTTTCGTTGCCACTATATTTCTGCTCAAATTTAAGAAACAGAAGAGAATAGCATCTTTGCTACAAGACATATAGATAGAGATGGAAAGTTAGATTGACTTTACAAGCCCTTTTTATTTTATTGATTTCCTATTATTATATTACTGGCAGTAACATGTTTGTACTATATATTTTTATCTAGTTTATTAAGGCTGGTTAATTTCCTGGTTGTGGTTGAGATTGTTTACCCGATTGAGAAGTCAGTTTATTTTAACTTCTGATTTTTTATCAGTCAATTGGTAGAATTGAACATCAACAAACAACACTGCCTCTCCACTTATAAGTTGAAGTCAACTGACTTTTTCCTTTTTTTTTTTTGCAAAAAAATAATTTCGTTAGTATCATAAATGTGCAAGTCCAGGTGTGTTTTGAAGTATTATTATTGAAAGCAATTGTAATAGGCAGCATTTCCAATAATAAAAAATCAGAGAAAATGCTTTCTTCTAAGCCATCTAAAAACACTTCGGTGAAAAGAACAGGTAAAATGGGTCGTACCCTTTTTTATATAATCATCTTACGTGTTTTTCTAAAATACATTATCTAAAAGAGTAATCTTCAACAATATAGTTAGTATTTCAAATAATGTTTTTTTTTCTATCAATTCTAATGTGAAATAGACACATAAACCACTTTCACATCTATGATGCCATTGATGTTAACCGCAGCAACTGAATTTGAGAAGTTTCAAAATCATAAAATGTTCCTTTCGGAAATTTATAAGTTATAAATTATAAATTTATTTATATATTTAAATTTTGATATCAATCAAATTAGGAGTTTTATTGAACTTAACGAAATAAACGGCTATGAGAACCATTCTTTAAGTACCATTATGAAATAGGGGTCGTCCCTCTATTTATGATTTACTGCATTACGAATCAATTATATTGAACACACAACAATGTCAACCTGCAGGAATTATCCCAGTTGTTACATCCATAATAATGATATACGAAATGGCAGCATTATTGCTGTTGCGGTCCCAAAAGTGTACTAAAATTATCTCATCATTATTGAATATGTGTGAAAACTCTAGCTTCATTCATAGGCTCCACCGTTGCAAGTTTTGACTAGCAGGTGTTGTGATTGTAGAGATTTCGAAATTCTCAAATTTTAATGCGAACCATGGCCCAGCAATGAGCATGTCACATTTAATTATGCGGTACCAAAGTTGAAGCTGGTTTTGGTGATGCCGATGGCCTAATGGGGACGGTTGTCTCGTCGGGTCACTTTCTCCTTCTATTTGCAGCAATTGAAGTGAAAAAGTTTTTATATTATTTATGTCTTGGTAATTAATGAATCTTTTTATAGCTTTCTTTTTCTGGCGAGCTATTCAAAAATTCATAAAATGGTTGAGTAGATGCGGCAATTAATAGAAATTATTTGGTACTGAAATTTTTGAACTTGAAACAGGCGGTTGTTTTTGTTTTGTAAACATGAAGAAACATCTAAAAAAAATCGTTAATCTATTTTCTAAAAGCCACAGCCACTCCCACCACCCAGCTTTCTTGAAAACAGAGGGACAAAGTTCTAGCAGCATAACTCTTAAAGTGTGCGTAACTTTTCCACTTAATAAGAGTAGACGTCTCCCATCTTTGAGAACAATATTTCAGACCGCATATTAGAGTTTATCTTAACTAGGTTTTAACAATGTCTGACCTAATGTCACAAAGTAAAAAAAAAATGATAAAAACATGTTTAATTTATTTTTAGGTAAAAATTTTGAGGTTTCAAAAAATATCAAAATTTTAAAGCTCTTTTAAAAACAGTTTTTTTCATTTATAACTTTTCTAAAACTCTTCAAAAACGTTCAAACAATTAGTCAATTAACGATTAATAATAACTTTAATTAATTTAAATTGTAATTTAACAACTTAAATTTAGAGATATTTTAAGAAATTTAACTTAAAAATTCGTTATTTTATGAGAATAATTTGGTAATTTATATGTCACTAACAACTATTGAGGGTAAAAATATTTTTTTATACTTTTTGTTATTGTTGACCATTGCACAATAGTTTTAACTTTTTTAAAGAGCTTTAAACAAATTAAGGATGAAAAAAACTATTTTCAAAAGAGTTATAAAAATCTAAAATTTTTCAAAACCTGGAGGAACGAAATGAAGTTTCTCCTTATTTTTATAAGGATAATATTTAAAAACTCAAATGAAATTTCTAGTGCTTATTTTACTAAACAGTTTCTGGAAAATAATTTTATTCGACTTCACTGACAGATCCCAAAATAGCGACAAATTTTTAACTGCTAGTGCATATGGACTCTTCGAGCAATGCAAACAGCTATACCTTATTCACCTGAGACCTGTCCTGACTAATCAAAAACTAGCTAGCAAGGCATGTTCTAATGTCTACCTGAGAACTCAGAATACTGCATATGATTAACTGGAACATGTGCACAACTTGTTTCTTTTGATTCCCATCTACAAATTACAATTGTCCTCGTATTGACGGTGGTCAAGATCCAGACGGTCCACTCTAGATTTCACTTGGACTGTTCTGCAAAAGTCCATCACACACTATAGAATATAGATTCTCCATTGGCTTTATTGAAGTTAGAGACCTAGCTTGACAAGTAGGCTTGTTTGGATTTTGCTTATCTCTGCAATATTGCAGACTTAAAGAATCAAGATCTGAACTGGAACACATGGGAATGTAATACCTCATCCACCATCATCATCTCATTCTTTTTTTGTTTTTCTTTTTTTCTTCTTTTAATATTGTTTGTGGCAGCTTTTGGACTTTTAATTATTATAAAACAGAATTAATTAATAAAAAATAATTATCATCTCTTGTGATAGAATTAAGAAATCCAAGATTAAAAGATCTGAATATAAGGGAAGAAAAGCTCTTGTAAATTTTTTTCCCTCCCTTTTTTTCTTGCTTAGCACACACCTCCATTAATAATGATCAATAGAAGCTTTGCTTTTTGTTGTGGGTTACTAGAATTACTTCCTTTCTTGCTCCATTGCACAATGCAAGTGAAAAAAATAGTTGGAAAAGACATAAAGCATAAGCTTTTGCTTAAAGTGTTAAAGTTGGTAAAAGGAAGAGAGGTGGATTGGTCCATGCCTTGTATTCTAAAGTCTAAGACTTGACCAAGATGTCAAACTTTTAGAAAGGTCAAAATTAATCCTGCAAAGCTTACTGGTCGGTATCAAGATTCTAACAACTAGTATAATTAATTGGTAAAAACTATACAATACATTAATAACCATCTATGTTTAACTGGGAAAGTATACCCTCCTACTAATCTAATTGTCTCTCAACACTCCAAAATGAATCAAGCGTTTCGGTGTTTTATTATTTTTCTAAAAGAATATAGATTTCATTGACCTTTTTGTAAAGAATAACTTAGTTACAGGTAGATTTCTGGACTTACATGCATGATATCTGTTGATGTCTGAAAATGGTTACATGGAATATGACTATGAACTGGTAAAAGTAACAGATGTGACTCGATGGGAAGGCGTAAAAGTGCTGGATGTGACTCGATGGGAAGGCGTTAACCCAACCGTAGCTCGATAGGTGGTGATGAAACTGGTAGAAAATAGGAAGAATCAAATGGTCAGGGAGCAATGGTGTTTTTGGAGTCGATCCATCAACGCTCAAATGATTTTTTTTTTTTTTTTTAATTTTTTTAGTTCAAATAGTGAGCATCTAGAGAAATAAGAGTGATAATAAATGAAACATTGCATAGGACATAAGTATAATTATCCCTATTATAGGCATTTTAGAGTGATACTGATAGACAAGGTTGAGGTCACCCTTTGTCTGGGCTAGGTAGCGCCAGCGTGCGTGTCTCGAAAGTTGAGGAGTTCTTTAGAGCATTTTAAGGTTTCTCGTCGTAGGGAAATATATTAAAGTATGTTGGTTCCTCACTGTCAGGGACATCAAGTGCCGAGGAAGCCTAGATCTTCCTTTGACGGAAGAACATTTGGCTTAACTACTAATGAACACATGTAATCTTGTCACAAATTATGTGTCCTAAAGGTGACATTAACATATAAAGTGGTACGTTTGATCTTTTCTGTTGCAATCCCAAACCTTTTGGAAATTCTATTTAGGTTTCCTAAAATTTATTAGAATCTCTATTTCGGGATTATTTTAGGGATTTTTAGGAATGGAGATGAGGATTTAAATCCATCTCCAAATGGAGATAGGAATCTATAATTTGAATAATTAAATTTATTATTTTATATTTTTGTGAATATAGTATGTTGAATTGTATTATTTATGAATTATGATTCTATTTATATATGAATAATACTACACTTTTAAAAAATATGCCCAAAAAATTTACCCAAACGATGTTGCAATCTGATTTATAATTACCATATTAATTTTGGGATGATGTATTAGTGATGTAGTAATTATATATAAACTTGTCATATCATCTAGGTAATGGATTTGGGTAAATTTTTAGTAGAGTAGTTGAATTGTATTATTTATGAATTATGATTCTATTTACATATGAATAATATTACACTTTTCAAAAATATACCAAAAAAATTTATCCAAATGATGTGACAAGCTGATTTGTAATTATTATATTAATTTGTGGATGATGTATTGATAATATAATAATTACACATAAGCTTGTCATATCATTTCAACAATAAATTTGAGTAAATTTTGGGTTGAGCAGTTGAATTGTATTATTTTTTAATCATGATTCTATTTATATATAAATAACACTAAACTTTTCAAAAATTTACAAAAAAAAATTACTTAAATGATGTAGCAAACTAATTTGTAGCAATCACATTAATTTTGAAATGATGTATTGATGATGTGGTAATTAAATATAAACTTGTCACATTATTTGGACAATGAATTTAGATAAATTTTTGGATAATGTAATATTACTCTTTATATATTTATATATATATATTGTTTTTGTGGATTTTTATTTTATTAATTGGTAATTTTTTAGTCGTACATTATTTTTTCATAATTTTATATCTACCAAGATCAAATGAGGATGAGATAGTGACGAAGCTAGAAGCCCACCTCCAATACCCCTATCCCCATTTTCTCTAAATGGGGATTTAAGTGGAACAGGGGAAGGGTGAAGAAATGATAGAACTTACTCTCATTCCTAAAGCAATCCATTAACTTTTGGGCAACTTGCACAAATGTCACCTGAGGTTTGGCATAATTGTACAAAAATGACGATGTTTAGAAAACTCGCACCAACACCCTCTAAAGTTCCAAAAAGTCATCACAAATCTCCATCGTTGTGAGTCAACAACAGTTAAATTCTCAGAGTCAATAGTCAAAGTTACAAAAAAACTAAAATACCCTTCAATAAATTTAAAATTAAAATATAATACATATTTTCAATTCAAATAAAATATAAAAAATTAAATTAAAAAATTAAATATATATATAAGGAAAAAAATATTGGTCTTTGTACGAGACTAGATCCTGGTCTTCCATGGAGACCAATGGCTGGAGACGCCATCTCCAACCATGAAGATCCTCTGGACTCCATTACCAAAGACTACACCCGATCTCCCACGATGGAGACTCGATCTTCAACGATGGAGACTTGGTCTCCATCAAGGGAGATTGGGTTTAGTCTTTGACGATGGAGTCTAAAGGGTCTCCACCATTAGTGATTGGTTTCCTCTCCGATGGTGGAGACTAGTCTCCTCCATTTTATTTTATTTTTAATTTTCATAAAATTTAAAATTTTTATTTTATTTGGGTTATGTTTGGTTTGATGATAATATTTGACTTAAGTGATGTTGATTTAATGAAAATGATGATTTTGATGAATATAGAAGATGATGAGAGGTAGAAGATGAAAATGGAGATGAGGAAGATGAAGAAGTAGAAGATGAAGGTGATTTTAAAAAATATATATTATTTTAATAATAAAAATATTATTCTTTAATTAAAATATTTATTGATTATGAAATGATCATTTTACCCTTCATAATTTTGATTTAATGATGGTTGACTAATAAAAGGGGAGATTGGTAGTGAGTTTTTGAAACCTCAAGGGAGATCAATGAGAGTTGACCAAATATCGTTATTTTTGTGTAATTATGTCAAACCTTAGAGTAGATTGTGCTATTTGCCCGTTACTTCCTTATGCCGGTACTAAAACATTAGATGTGAAACTAATAAGAAGACCAATAATGTAAACGGGGTTGAAATGAGAAGTGGAGTTGAAGTAGCGACACATAGGGGTCAAGGAGAGTACTCCGTTGCACGATTTACTTGGATTTATCAGAATTTCTGCCCTTTTCGTCATCCCAAATAACGGATCTTGTTCCTCTTCCTCTTCGTCTGCACGCAACCATGGACCTTTTTCTGTAGACGTGATAGTTCAATACAGTCAATCTTTTTAACTCCTACTCCATGTTTCATTGCAATAATTGGTTTTTCGATAGCCACGAGACAACACTACTAATAATTTTACCTATAAATCATTTATTTCTAATTACTAGTTACACAAATTCTTTGCTCACTAGTCTTGATAACTGACAGTTTCTAAACTTTGAAATACAATTTTATGTTAATATGTAATTTCAATATGATATAAATCACTGTTGACCTTGTATTTCAACCCATTTGTTTTATTGGTCCTAATTAACTTACTCGCAGATGGCTGATGGCTGTCGTGGCACTTCAGTCCATGGCATTTCGGCTATTAACTAGATGTTTATAGTTCAATCTGTATTTAAAATTTTGAAAATGAAGACAATTTTTTCACATGATGTGGGTTATTTATCTCGATTTTAGGAATCTAATTCTAGTTCACACCTTAGATATTCTGGTAAAAAATATATGATAAATTACACGATATATATAATACTTATGTAATAATAATTAAATATATATTATACTCAATTTGGTATTTAGTTACTTGTTTAGCAAATAATTGTTTTGGCATTGATTAGTGTATTGCATCACTTCAACCCAAATCTTATCAACTGTTTACAAGTTAGTTGGGTAGTCTCACGGCAGAGTTCAATAATGTTGGCTCTAATTTAATCAAATCAAAATTTGGGTTCATGCATATTGCTAGTTAGAAAACAATAATGTTGGACCATTCCATATTTCTCAATCTTGTATTATCTTAGTTTAAATTGACTAATTAAAAGCAAATAATTGACAAAAAGTACAGAAAAATACATATACGTCATTGGTAATTCTTGTTTTTATATTATCCTTGGATTTTCACTGACTTGCTAATCTTAATTTCTCTGTATATCAAACAAAAAGGAGAATAAAAATCTTTGATGTTTTATGATATAGTAAAGCAACCTACTTTGCTTTGCAGGGAGGAGCAACACAAATGGGTGCATTCAAAAGTGATTCTACATATAAAGCGTTATTGATCAAAAGCAGATAACTTTTAACGCGAAAAAAAAAGAAAATGACAAATGTCTCTTCAAAAAGCAGTAAAACATTTTTTATAGTAAATAAATTTATCTATATTTATCAAACGTTTTAAAATAATCAAAACATCCAAAAACAATTTTGATGCTATAAATGTCACTCTTAAACATAACAAATAATCCGGGATCAAGAATCCAATATATAGGCAAACAAGTTTGGATCATAAACTTGTCAAATTATTGTAAAATTTTAAACGTAGTCAAGTGGAAAAAAAAAAAGAGATATTATTTGAAGGGCTGGCTCAATGACACTTATGGTGCGTTTACTTCACTTGGAGGAATCGGAATGGGAATCGGAATGATCTGGAATCGGAATGACTTGAAATCGGAATAAAGTATCGGAATCAGAATAAGTTGTTTACTTCAACTGTAACAATCGGAATCGGAATCAGCAGTATTCCCATTAAACTGTTTTCTTTACTTTGGAATTGAAATGGATTAATTATAAGTTACAAAAATACCCTTAATTAAAATTATGGATTAATTACAATGTACAAAATTTTGTTTAAAATGTTAGTGTTATCTTTTTATCTTGTAATTCATCATAATAAGCTAAAAAAAAAAAAAAATTCTTAACAATTTGACAATATCATTGTAAGCATTTTGTGTATTTATTATTTTATTTTTAGAAGAAGATATTATGTATTTATATGGTATATCAAATCATTTTTTTTTAATTATATATAAAATATTACCTAAACTTTCTTAACCGTATTATTGTAATAGTTTTCAAAATATAACATCTTGCACTAACATATTTTTTTATGAAAACTTATAGCATATGTAAATATTTATATTTATAAATATAAAACAAAGGGAATAAACTAAAACACATTTTTTAAAGAATGGTATAAGGGACATTTTACCTTGATAAAGGGAATGGGAATGGGATTCCCAAGTGGGTTGGGGGGAATGGGATTCCCATTCCTCAACCCCAAATTGATGTGGGGTCCACTCTTTCATTCCCATTACGGAATGAATTTTAAGCAAGTAAACATCATCAATCAATCTCATTCCTGATTCCCATTCCTCAATCCATGAAGTAAACACACCCTTAGTATGAGACAAAACTATAAATAAAAGGAAAATATCTGATGTATAATATCTAAATGATTGTTCATATTTTGGAGTTTTATTTTAATTTTCTTAAAAAAAGGTTATTAAATAGGCGGTGAATACAATCAATTCGTCCTATAAAGGGTGGGGCAAAGAAGTGTGGTTTTTGTCTCCAAGAGCCATCCCTTCACTCACTCATTGCTTGTGGTCACTTCACAAAGACATAAACTTTTGTATCACATACAATTAAAAAGGTCGTCAAAAAGCTAATTTCAGCTGTATCCTCACGTGGTTGGCCACTAATTAACTGAACTTTTGAGTGTAAAATCAGTAACCAAGGAAAGCGAGAGACAGATGAGAGCTTGAGCATTGAACATTGAACATCGAACATCGAACATTGAAGTGTGGAAATCATCAACCGGTTTAGCTTCGATAATCGCAGACCAGCCCTCCCGTGATTAACAAGACACCACTTACTACGCTTCCATATAATTTATAAATACACTATCCTATGCTCAACCGGGTCAATCGCCAATGTTTGATCTCTGAGCCAAATTGTAGTACATCAAAATATCATTACCTTTTCCTTATTATTATTATTAGATATTACTAAGATAAGTTAAGATATATAAAGTATATATTATAGACTTTATAGTAGTACGAGTTATAGCAATAATTATGGGGATTATATCTTTAACTAAATTTTCAACTGATTTTCATTTAAAAGGAAAAATTTTTTTTGACTGATTTTCTTCTAAAGAAAAATTTGACTGATTTTAAAAATTAAAATGCAACATTTCAAAGTCAAAGTTTTAGAAATTTATTCTTAAATTTTATAGGAAAGTCCGTCAACGGCATTAGTTGGTTGTTAATGTAATTTGCCTCGAGTCGTGTCCAAAGAATGGATTAGGAAACACGGACATGAAATTATTAAATTTCATGGAATAAGATTCTTCCACTAGTGGGCAATAAAGTAATCTAGTGACTTAGTAATGTGTATGCCATAAATACACATGCATCTATTATTCCAATTCATGAAATATCTTCAAGGCATGAGGATGGCGGAATTATATTTGTTTTAATAATTGCCATACATTCGCAACTGTGCTTTTTCGAACGTAGCAAATGCAAATCTTTTATCCCTTAGCAAATTGCTTTTATTTACAATTAATTATATTCGAATATTTGTTATATATTTTACGAATTGAATGTTTTATTTTTTGTTTTGCATATTTATGTCATTCAATCATTTATTATGGTCAAGCCATCCTAAGCCAAGCTGTTCACGAGTTCGATGCGGAAGATGCCATTGCACATGCTGAGCCGCTAAGTAAGGCACGAGACGAAATTGGGCTTCTGACATCAAAGACTACCCATGGTAACGGTCCTATAAGTTTTAGGTGAGCACCGAATACAAAGACTGATTCTAAATACACCCACTCATTCTCTCAATTATTCTATAATTTAATGAGTTTTTACCTCGACCTCCTCAATACTAGGCCAGTTTGCAAGTTGAAAGGCAGTCAAGGACAAATCGGTTCATTTGGTTGGATCAATAAAGAGAAATTAGATTGTTTTGCCTGCTGTTGCTATGTTAAAATGTAAATAACTCTTTCAATCCCCAAATTTCTGATCATTTCATACCAAAGAGACCGTTTTCTCATTGTCTTCCATCTATGTGAACAGGACAGTTATGCTTCAAACATGATAAAATGTAAAGACAGACATAGTCATATAAGTTCAGCAATTTCGTTCACTTGTTTGTGTTCAAGGATGTCCAGAATCTGAGGCAGAACTCTATTAATACAACAACTTAACTTTATTACCAAAGCAGCATCAACTCTGTACACTAATAACAATATTCTCATGAATCCTCTAATACTTGATACTGACAATATCTATCTTTTTCTACGTCCAACAAATCTAGCAGGACTAAACCGACTAAGATCAACTATGCTTGCATGACCATCTATTACAAGCTCGGCCAAAGCAGCACCAGTTGCAGGACCATTTAAAATACCCCAGCAACTATGCCCGGTTGCTACATAACAACCTTTAGCGCCTGGAATTTCCCCTATTACAGGCACACTATCATCGGTACATGGCAAGAAACAAGCTTGCTCTGCCTTTACTTGTGCCTCCCCTTCCCCTAAATGGCTCGACACTGTCCTGGCCACCCTTTTTAGCACCTGTATTGAAGCTGGATCACCTGAAATTTCTTCTGGGTTGTCTGGCACCTCTTGCTCTGATGACACCCCACACACGTACACCTCCCCTGAAACCAATTAATCAATGTATTATCAGATTGGTTCTTTTATAAGCCATTTTATTAGTACGTAGAAAGTGTTTGGAAAAACAAGAGGGAAAGATCAATATTCATCTGTTAACATGAGTAACTTAAACTTCACAGGAAAATCAATAACAAGTCCAGTACAAAAGGGAGGACAAAGACAACGTAAATAGCATCTTTGATGAAATGGTTGTGAAGAAAGCTTGAAGTTAAAGAAACCAACTAACCAAGGCAATGGTTATGGCACCCTAATGATACCAAACCGAAGTTTAAGAACCAGTTAACAAACCAATGGCTAAATAAATGAATAGCTGTAAATATGTAATTTCGGAACTCTCATCACAGACAGGTTCAGACAAACTCCAGTCAGAAAATTTGTGTTACCAAGTTTTATGCAGACAAATACACAATGAAACAGAAACAGTAGAACCAAAGAATAACACTGTCTTAAATTGCTGGAATTGTACAAAGTACAACTATAAAACTTAAGACCTAAAGATTGTATCATTTAGTCTCGGATAAAGTTGATCATGTTTAATTATTTTTCGTCCTCTCACAGAAGTCATCTAATTTCAGATATGAAAATTCGATTAACAGTGTGTTCAAGGATCTGATAAGTTATAGGTACCTCTTCCTTGCAACATTCCCATTTCCTAGTAATAAAAAGCAGCACCTTCTGTGGTTTAGGATGCCATCACACTAGTATAGTACTTTCCAAAAGCTACCCAAATGGTTCAAATTTGTCAACAATAATATTGCAAATTCATCAACAATGCTTAGGTTTTGCAACATTAAGAATCAAAGAAATGCACTTTATATCAAAAACTCGCATCAATACAAGTATTGTGCAACCAAAATGATGTATCATATACATATCTCCATTAGCAAATCTACCCATTTTCTTGTTACAACTTCAATTTATAATTTAAACGAACCCAAATTAGCATACCCAAAAATCAAAATGACCAAAAAAGCAACAAACTTTTAAAAACATAAATTACCATTGGGCCGAGGATACACTTCAGGGTCCATAGTTGGTGCACCCTGGGCCGGATAATAACTCAAAAATAGCGCATGTGGCGTTATAGCAGCACCCTCTTTTGGCTCCACAACAATACTATGAGCCTTGAGACCATACACTCTAAAAATCGACGACAACATCTCCAATTTACCAGACCATGGACCCAGCGCCAATACCACCGCCTCCGACTCGATAACTCGACCGCCCTCTAACACCACTGAGTCAACTCGCCCTCTTTCGACACCATTAACTCGCTCCGCTTTCCCTATCACCACCTCCACACCGAACTCATCCACAGCCTTGTTTAGCAATGTCTTGGTAAACAACTGCGGGTGCAACTGTGCCGTCGTCTCGGGTGACCCGATTGTTCTCGGGCTCTGGGCCGGGCCGTCGACCCAGGAAGGAAGGGTAGAATTGGAATTACGGGAGCGAGAGTATTGGGGGATTTGGGATTCGGTTACGGTGAGGCTGAGAGTAGTGAGTGGTCGGTACCCATAATTATCGGGGCCGTTGAGCTCTTCGGCGAGCGAACGGTGGAGATTGAAGCTAGCGCGAGCGAGGGAAGAGAGAGCCCCACCGTCGCACCAGTCGAATGCGAGGAAGCCTCCGGCTTTTCCGGAGGCGGCGCATGCGATGGAGGATTTTTCGATGAGTGTGACGGTGGCGCCCTTTTTGGCTAAGAAGTAAGCTGTGCAGACGCCGATTACGCCACCGCCGCAGACGGCCACGCGTTTATTAGAGTGAGGGTGGTCCATGGGAGGCGATGGTGATGCAGAGAAGCGGATTGATGTGGTCGTATTGGATATTTTTGAAGGGACGTTGAGAGGAGAGGAGGCAACAAGAGTGCGCATTGTTATCGCCATTTAGAAAGCCCTGTAGGAAACCTTTTGGAGCTGACACGTGTGTTTACATAGACTGAGACAGATCCATTTGAGTCATGGGCTTTTTATTTAAAGCCCACTTGGACCACATTATATATATTTTTAATATTTAATATTAAAAATCAAATTGGGAAGCGTTTTATGTTTCTTTCAAAAACATTCTAGTTATTTAAAGAGTAGTTTGTTTAATAAATAATTGAACGACTAAATCTAGAAAATTTTTTATGGAAAACTTCAAATAATTCTCAAATTATCCCTCACCATAACACTACAAAGTAGCTCAACATTTATTTTTTATGAGTAAAATAGGTTTTGAGTCAATATCACATGGCAGAGGAAGTGTACAATCATTCAATCAAATCAAAAGTTGATGAAATTTATGTTATATATAATAAAGTAAATGACAATTTAGCTATCCAATTTGAAAAAAAATTACAAGTAGAGTCAAGTTTTAAGTGTTTTTACAATAAACGCCCCTACTGTTAGGAAATTTTGTTAAACTTAACAATGAACTGACAAAAAAATCAAAATACACTCTCCTTTTAATTATTTTAAAAAAGAAATTTAAAAATAATTACAAATTAAAAATTCAAATAAAAAATATTTTATAAGACAAAAATATCTATCTGGTCTTTCCTCTTCACACACAAACACACATTCATCTCTCTTTCTTTCTAAGCTACACAAAAACAACCTAGGACCCAATAACACATAAACAATTCTAAAAAAAAAAAAAGCGAAAAAAAAAAAAAAAAAACCTAGATCCCAGACAACCCAGATATCGATAGAACAACCTAAACAATAACCTAGATCACCACCTAGGTCACCAACACCTCTATCTGAGATGGAGCTTAAACGACTTCATTGTGAGCTCTTCGTCTTATCCTCTCTATCGTTGCTGATTTGCCGCCCTCCTCATCCTCCCTATTGCTTTCCATTCACTTTGAACAATAGGGGATCAATAAGGAAAGTAGATCACTCGCAATGGATGATTTTGATTCTAGGTTTGTGTTTGATTTTATTTGAGGTTGTCTTTGATTTCTTCTGTGTTTGGTAGATGGTTCATCTAACCTAGTTACCGTCTCTATCTCTCTGTTTCCTTCAACTCTCTCTCTCTCTCTCTTCTCTATCTCAATCTCCATTAAAACCTAAATGAAGTGGTGAGGGGTTTCGTTCATCTGGGTTTGTCAAACAGATGTTAATGTTCATATGGATAGATAGAGATGTTAATGTTGAGGGATCTGAACAGATGTTAATGTTGATCTGGGACAAAGATATGATGATCAAGTCTGGATATTGATCTAGGACGGTGGTGGGATGTTGATCTGATGATTAATTTTTTTATTTAATTTTTATTGATTAATTTTATTTAATTAATTAATTTATTTATTTTTCTTTAAATTGACTTCTACCGTCTATCTTAAAATAGATGGTAGAGATCTAATTAAAATTTTTTAATTAATTTATTTTAAAATTTTTAAAATTTATTAAAAAAAAAAAAGATGAAAAGATAATTTTGGCTCTTAATCTGTTAACTCTTATGGAGATGAGCTAATGCTAAGAAAGTTTATTATAATAAATTCAAAACTTGATTCCATTTGTAAATATTTTTAAATATGATAGCTAAATTATAATTTACTGTTTGTAATAAGAAAAAATGAAAAAGGATGGATTTTCTATAGACATCTAGTGTGAGTCCCAAAAACTTCAATCCAGGGTAACCCTTTAAGTCCAGTGAAAAATGGCCGAGTCTTGGGACATTAACATGGGCCTGATCGAGTGGAGTTTTATGCCACTTAAGCCCAATTGCAAATTGCTCTAGATGGTATCCTCACTTGTTAGCTTCGAATAATTGAAACTCTTTCAACTTGTGTTGTCACAGTCTGATAAGACAACTTCAAAATAATAATAATAATAATAATAATAATAAACAGTCTGATAAGACATCCAACATATTATTTAAACTTGTAAGTTGACGATTTAACTATATATGTTGTTGTTCCAACATCAATGTGTGGGTGTGGGTTCCTTAGTTTCATCCAACTTTCATTTTTTTTTTTTTCACTTTCAAAAAATAATGATTGGATTGCATTGTATACAATACCACTATTATAGTTCAATTAATAACTTTAATGAAACAGGAAAGTGATAAAACCAGTAATTAAATTATAAACAATAAACATAAACAAGAATAATGATGCAAATGTTCAACGATTAAGTATAAACCATATGCTACTGTCATTTTGGATTCAATGTTTATAAATAACAAAACATCTGACCTTTAATTTAATTAGTGTAGCATAATTTTCTGATCTTTGGCGTGAATAGGATTTGAAATTTTTCATAGAAATTTATAAGTAAATAATGACGTGCTACGCAATGAGCTAAAGCAATCAGAAAATCGTATTTGTTTTCACAACATAATTATATCATACTATTAGAAATTATGTCAATCTAAATGGCAATTTATCAGATTAGTGGAAATGAGCTGTCCACAGAATTATCTCTTAATAATAATATTTATTCATTATCAAGCAGGTTAATTTATCTATAATCATTATGCCCATATCCAAAAAGTGATTGCCTCTCCTTGCTATTAGTGTCACTACATTGTTTGTTTTGATCGATAATTGTCTTCGTTTGCGGTGGCCCAAAAAACATGGGACTCGCACTAAGGGGACAACATTTCCACAACCACAGCCAGAGCCAATTAGCCATTCTCTATCTAAATGTTAGTTGAATTATTGCTTTTGTCACTAATGGCTTCTTTCTTGTTTTTATTTAGTTGAAATAATTAACACAAGTAGCAACTAATTAGTGCTAACCAATTCAACAATATGATGGCAACCGCAACAATTATAGAGGTTAAGCTAATCTTCTGGATTTTATTTTATTTTTCAATTATTATATATGAAAGATGTTTTTGGAAGTTTTGTTGGAGATAAACCTCCTTAATCATCTAATCGTTGTTCTTATTCTCCAATCATCCAATGATGTTGAGAGGTTTGCAACATTTAATTATAATTTCTTGAATAAGACAATTTTATGTTTTAAACTTATACGCTAGTTTCTCTTTTTTTTTTTTTTCACTTGTTTTAGCTTTCTCTTAGGTCCATCAATGCTTTTGTACAAAAGTATTTTCAAGAGAATATGCTTCTTTAAGCACTTATCAAAACATTTATTTTACAAGCACATATTTTCATAATTTGCGTCATTTTTCCTTCACATCATTGTCCTCAAGTAATTAGTATATTTTTGCTTTACATTAGAGATTTAAGATATGTATATTTACCATATATGTGGGCAGTTATCTCTTTTTATTTCAGGAGTAGATCTCTCAGTGTTATGAAAATAAATTTTTATACTACACATATAATATTTAATCTTAATAGATCTTAACAAACCTTTGAACGTTGTTTTCGGTATATTACGATAAATCACCGACTATTAGTTTCAATAGATTTTTTAACATATGTGTATATACAAGTTTTTTTTTTTTTTTTTTTTTGTGCATATTAATATAATGCAAAGAGTAGATTCTATAGTTTTTGAAGCAGGTGATCGAGTCTACCTCAACTTTACTAGGCCACTAACAACCTGCAAATAAAGCCGAGCAAAAAGATGCAGAATGCTTGACACAAAGAGAGTGCCGGTTAAAAGTACTCCAACGCTCAAGTTAGATAGTAAAATAAGATAGTAATTGAAAGAAAATAAAAATTAAATTAAGAATGCTGCGTGTAATGTCGCACGACTAGAATGGATATGTAAGGATGATAGAGTTTGGCGAATTGAAGGTAACTAAAGAGCTACAATGAGGGTTTGATAGGATAGAATGATGTTATTTGGTTTGGTGTTGGCACAGAGATAGTGCCGGCTAAAAGCACTTTAACGCTCAAGTTAGATAGTAAAATAAGATAGTTATTGAAAGAAAATAGAAATTAAATTAAGAATGCTGCCTGTAATGTCGCACGACTAGAACTGATATGTAAGGATGATAGAGTTTGGCGAATTGAAGGTAACTAAAGAGCTACAATGAGTGTTTGATAAGATAGAATGATGTTATTCGGTTTGTAGTTGATCAAATTGTGTAAGGACTAGCTCAAATATGGAGCTATGTTGAGTGTGGAGTGCAACTAGTGTCGGGATATATAATGTCAAAGTGCTAAGAGTCAGAAAGGGTTTCCAATGGCTAGGCTTGGGTATTTATAACGGAACAAGTAGTCGCTAGAAAAGCTTAGAGAGAGGATCCCACGTCCTGGGGATCATCCGCTTTTGACTTCTACGAATCAAGTGAATCTGACTTACAACATCTCTAATATAAATGTAAATTATCTTTTTTAAAAAATGGACATATTATCAATATCAAGAAAATATATATTATACATGGCATAAACATTGATTGATAGACGTTAAAGTTTAAAATGATTATATTCATTTTAATAATAAATAATTAAACAATAATATATCATTAAAGTAAATTACCATAAAATATTATTTTATGAAAATCTCAATTATTTATTGCTGATATAGTTATTCATGAGACTTTCTAGAAATAGATATTGAAATTGACAGCTTCTATTTTCTTTTTGTCATGTCAGATTGATAATGATTAGAGAAGTTTGCATTGAAGATGTTAATTTTAAGACTTTATTAATTTATCCCATGTGGTACTTCATAATTCATGCTTGCATTGAAAATGCTCTTAGTCGGGTAAACCAAGTCAAATGGAAGTTGGTTAGACAGTTGTTGCCGTTGTTGGGCTGGGTTACGCGTTTGACAAGCTCAGCTTTGATGAGTTATGCATATAGGCCTTATTTTTTCTTGGACTTGGGCCCACTTAACCAAATTTGGCCACTACATAGAATAATTTCTATTTCTCAATCATCAGCCATCAACTCTCTCTCTCTCTCTAAACAATAATATATCATTAAAGTAAATTACCACAAAATATTATTTTATGAAAATCTCAATTATTTATTGCTGATATAGCTATTCATGAGACTTTCTAGAAATAGATATTGAAATTGACAGCTTCTATTTTCTTTTTGTTATGTCAGCTTGATAATGATTAGAGAAGTTTGCATTGGAGATGTTAATTTTAAGCCTTTATTAATTTATCCCATGTGGTACTTCATAATTCATGCTTGCATTGAAAATGCTCTTAGTCGGGTAAACCAAGTCAAATGGAAGTCGGTTAGACAGTTGTTGCCGTTGTTGGGCTGGGTTACGCGTTTGACAAGCTCAGCTTTGATGAGTTATGCATATAGGCCTTATTTTTTCTTGGACTTGGGCCCGCTTAACCAAATTTGACCACTACATAGAATAATTTCTATTTCTCAATCATCAGCCATCAACTCTCTCTCTCTCTATATATAAATATATATATTCTTTTTCAAAATAATTATCAATATTTAAAAATTCATAATTTTTATATAATACAATTACATTTACCATCTTTGTCAAAACTCAAAAGATTCATGTCAACCGGTATGATAGGTGATTCATTACCATCACATATTTTATCACACGATTTTCGTTTGCAATACGTAAAGATCTATAGTAGATAATTTGAAGGTAAATGATTAAATGCTGTGTCAGTTAGACAAAACTTGTTGGAATACCAAATCCGTGTTGAAGTCTCACATTGACTTCAACATATAAATAATTAGAAGTTCAAGACACAAATATGTAATATAAATACTTTTGTTTTGTCCTCCAATAACCGATACATAGCATTAGAAAGAGATCAAAAATTTATTTGTGTGTTATACATCCCACACTTAAAATATAATTTCGAATTAATTTATATTGAACTTTAAACATCTTATAACAAGCATTGTTAAATATTATGTCTGGTTTATCTCGGATAAAAAAAAATGTGTGGTTGCTTGCCTCAATGGTAAGCACGCCCCGAGCTGCTTTTTTTTTTTTTTTAAGTCGTAGTTTTGAATACTAAAGATCCATAATATGGACCATTTATGTTTAGCCCATCATGTGTGTGGGTAATTTATGCTTAATCCTTGCAGTGGAAGAACAGTTTTTTCATTTTTTTAAGGGTCTCTCTCTTCCGCCTTTGTTGGATTAGAGTTAAAACTATGTTACATTTCGGATCGCTCCTTAAAGTTATAATCATAAAGATCCCAACTATTGAAAATGTACTTGTAAAAGATTAAAAGATATATATATGTCTAGTTAAAAGAAATCGATATGTTCTTTCTTAACGCTCAAGTAAATTATTAAAGTTAACTAAGAATTGAAAGTGACAATTAGAATTTGTAGATACCATTCTTCACGTTTCAATAAAAAAAATTAGAGACCAAATTCAACTCAACTAAGCTTTTATGCTGTTGCTTGCCAAAGTTAATAGTATGCAAAAGACTTCAAATTCCATTTCACTTACTTTAACTCCCTAACTTTCTCGAACAATATTGATTCTTGATTGCTAGTTAATTACTGGTTGAGGGAGGTCAATATGGGGTTTCTTTGTGTCGCCAGCAGTTGATTGTCATTTTCCAGGGAAAATTGAAGAGCCCAATAATTATTTTTCCAAAGACAGAAGCAGCCACAAACGAACGAGAAAAAAATTAATTCTAACAAGCATACATCATTGACCCTACATTTTACAGTGAGAAAAGCATAAAAACACAAATCAGAGCCCATACTGAATTTGAATGTGTTCTCATGTTCACATCCCATCCCATGCACGCCCCACTTGACCAACACCTACCGTCCAATAACTGACCTTTGAATCATTATTGCTTCTAAAGTATTACTGTTACTAGGCGGCTCACCGGAATTGCTAGCTTTTGCCCTTTTTCCTTTTCTTTTTGGTTTATGAAAAAATTTGATTCACAATTAGTACTAAAAGATAGGGACATAAATAAAATTGGGTTTGTCTTACAACTTTTAAATTTCAAGTTACCATGAAGTTAATTTGGTCACAACCTACATCAAAATAGGGTAACTTTTGTTACATATTCCCTTTCAATAAAGCAACTGTCTTAATCAACCCAAGATCAATTGGATCTGGATGGTTTTGAAATTCTCTATAAACCCAACTTGTTTTAAAACCATTGAATCCATCTCAACTGAAAAATGAAACAGTTAATTGGTCCGTATTTTAACCAAAATATCCTTACATTTTCTTTATGTAGAATTGATTATGAACTGTAGGTACAACCATAACTGGCTAGTGTTGAGGATCATATCTTATCAGGTTAAGATGAATTTGATTAGTCGAATTAAGCTTTCAGTTTCAGGCTTGTCTAAAGATAGTGACTCCTGACCTAACAACTGGACGCAATTGAGATGACACAGGGGCTCCACCACTTTGACAAATCCGATATAATTGGGTGGCTAAGCATAAAAAAAGCCTTATTTTCTAACATAAATTCTCAAGGGTTTTTGTTGGCTTCTGTAATTCAAGTGCTTTTGAAGGGCAAATCATGCATTAAAGCCCTTTATCAGAAAACCGAAAAAAAAAAAAGAAAGAACACCAACCAGTTCGGTTAGTCCTTTGTCCACCAATCCGTGACAGTTCCTGAAAAAAAAAAAAAAAAAGATACGTAAAAATCTTCATTGCATCTGCACTTTTGTAGTTTCGTTTTTATCTGCGTGTTCGTGCATGCCCTTGCCAATCTGTGGTGCTTTAAATGGAGCGTCACATTCTTGTGTGGTTCTCCTTCTTCAGAGCCTCATGGAACGGTGGTAGTTGGAGTTTTTACTGTTTTCACCGTTATGTGTTAATATTGATTAATATGTCTAGAAAACTATCAAGTGCATACTTCGTTTCCAATTTCTACACCATGCTTATTTGTTCCTGCAACAGGAATAATTTGACTTACAATTTGGACATAAATAATTGATCAGTCGGTTTCAATAATTGATCTTGTGACCTCAATTATAAGGAAAGTAAAATATAGATGTCCGCATCTGAAATTTTTTTTTATCATATGTTACATAGAATGTCAAATTTTGAATAACATTGTTGTTGGTCTTAGAAAGATGACTTGCAATTTTCCAATAATGTTGAAAGTTGTTTGAAGAGGGGTATGAAGGGATACCACTGTTAGATCTAAGATAATAGAGTGCGAATGGTGTTGTAACAGAAAGTATAAATTTGGCAAAGTGGGGTGGGGGGCAATGCTGCTTAGATCCCATCAGTGTGTCTTTGCTTAAATTTAATAATCTAATTAACAAGTAATGAATAGCCACTAAGTTTTCAGTTTACAAGTATGGAAAACAGAAAAAAAATGGCAATTTTAAAAGTAATCTAAGTGATCATGGATGGGATCCTCATTATCTTAATTAATCATAAGTTTAGACTTCCATTACGAAAGTGTTTTATATTATATTAATCATAATTAGCTTCAAACAGTAAAGTACATATTAAATTAACTAAAAGAAAGCAAAAGCTGCACTGACTCCGCCCACAATCTCTTTTAAAGATAGATACATGCATTATGAAAAGTTTAATTAATTAAAGTAATAAAAAAAAAAAAACACATATAGCTCATTGTTTTGCTTACTGCGATACAACCCCAAAGTTTTATTTGTGCAAAGGAAAATGTTCAATTTATTTTTTTTAAATCGAAAATATTCAATATTGATTTGACCACAAAAAAGTTTTAGATAGGATTATGGCTAATTAATAAATAAATAAATATGTATATTATTTATTTAATCACTGAGGAATTTTATGATTCAATTAAGCTTGTGGGCTACAATTAATAGAAGTACACTAGTTTCTAGTTATTGGACATTGTTATAAAGTAAGCCTTATGTTAGCAAATATTGGGAATATTAATTGAAGAAGCAACAGTATGAATGGTTCAAACTTTATCCATACAAGTAATGATGAACCATCTATCCAACCAATAAGCATTCTCTTTGCATGAATAAGTGAAAAAAATTCCACTTAAACTAGAATGCTTAATCCTTTTGACCATCCTTGTCCAATAATTTTTCTAAGCGGCCAGCCATGACTTTAAAAGCAATATGCTGCCTTAATTTAATGGATAATCAAACTGTCGTCCATCATTTCAAATATTGGCTTACACCTGTTATTTGGATGGCGACCCAATTCATCAACCATTAATGTTCTTTTTCTTTTAACCATAAATTGAAGAATTATTGAATTTATGAATTTATTAACGTGTATGTATTACTTCCTCAACTTTTATCTATGTTAAAGTTTAATTCTGTGTTGCTTTTTACAGAAAATTTACATGATAAAGTTGAGAGATTCGATGATCAATGAAGTTCTTAATTCAAGGTATTTTGCTACCTTAACTTCTAAATTTACAATAAAACTATTAACGTATCATAACTTTAAATTTTAAATATTATAGTTAGATTTTTTTCTATCAGTTTAAGGTTTTAGATTTGATGATAATTAACATAATAGTAGAGTTTAAAGGTCTCTGGTTCAAACTATTTCTTCTCTCTTTATATGGTAGGGAGCATTCAGCATGTGTCCGTCATCTATTATCTTTCCACATTACATATGAGGGAGCGTGTTAACGTAGCATAACCTCAAATCTTAAATACTATAATTGAATCATTTCTTGTTAACTTAAGTTTTTGGATCTGATGATAATTAACAAAAACTATGAAATTAAATTTAAACCTCACAATTAACTTTTGTTGAAGAAAATAAAGAATATTCAACTAATAAAAATGTTTTCTTATTAATAAAAAAAAAAAAAAACTCTGTTACATTCTTAACTTTTACAGTTATCAGTTATCACTGGATTAATAGTTTAAATTTTTGTGGCATCAAATTGGTTTTGGTATATCCTTTATTTCCCCTTCAAATCAAAATAAAATAAAAAATATATATATATCAAAGTTTTTGGTTTTCTCCTCAAATTAAAACCCACAAATTTCAAAGTTGAGCAATAAAGAGTTAGATCTTAGAGTTTGAAAGTGAGCGGAGAAAAATTCAACATTGACAAACACCATTAACAAAAGCTGCCAAACACCAAAAAGAAAATTTTCAAAATGGAGGTCGAAACGTTTTAATTTTGGAAACATGCTTTAAAAAAAAGAAAAAAATCTAATAATGATATATTATGAGTCTAAGTTCAACATCATTTGCCCATTTAGAGACTTTTTGAAAGTGTTCAATATCAATCATAAAAAATAGTTTTTGATTAAAGAAATAGTTCCCAATTAAGGAAAAATAGTCTTCGATCATAGAAATAGTTTCAAATAAAAAACAATAATCTTCGATCATAGTAATAGTTTCAGATCAAAAAAATACCTTCTAATCAAATAAATAGTTCCCATCAAAGAAAAATAGTTACCAATAAGAGGGAAATAGTTTCCAATCAAAGTATTTTTTTTTTTTACATTTCACCAAAAACCATTTTTTAATATGAAATCGAAGAATTTTAAGAAATTTCAAATAACGAAAAAGTTTAAAAGTAAGATTAATATTTAAAATTCTTAAAAATCGAGTGTCAGACACTCTCTAGCTTGAAGAATGTAAGTCGAAGCCTTCAACAAAGATTATTTTTGTAACAAAATAGTGGTTGAATTTAAAGATGGGAGAAGAAAGCAAAACCGAATTGAAAATATCGGTTTTCAATTTGTATACGGTTCAGTTTGATTTTTTATGTCAAAAACTAAATTTTTTTCAGTTTTCTATTTAGTTTAGACCAAAAAAATCGAACCGAAATTTAAAAATTAGGCGATAAGAGGCTCACAATATATTTTTTTTTAAAAAAAAAAACCTAAAAACCGAACTGAATCGATCAAAGTCAATTTGGTTTGGTTTATTCAAACAAATTGGTTTGATTTGGTTTTTACTTTCGAAAACATGTTTCTTTAGGTTCGATTTGGTTTTGTCTAAAATTGTACTTAATCGAATCATGCCAACCCTTAATTAAGTTGTTTGTTTTCTTTCATACAATGCTAAGTAGAGAGTAGCTTCGATTTGTTAAAATAGTAAAAAATATATGGGATTTTTAGGGAAAGAGGGCGTTAGATAAAAAAGGAATAAACATGAGATAGAACAAAGAGGACGTTAGATAAAAAAGGAATAAACATGAGATAGAACACAAACTAAATAGAATAAAGATGAAAGAGAGAATAACCAAGCGCTGATAGAGTCTTTCATAAAGGCATGATGGATTATTCATAAACTTTAATGCAATAAAAAACTCAATTTATTAATGTTGTTTTAGGGACTAAAAAAGAGCCGAAGTGATGCCATTTTTAGTCATTTTTCTCCTGACAAAAATGCATACACAGATCAAACTTCACGAAAAATGTCGGGGGTGTCCAAACAAAAAAGTAGTTCGGTAAAAGCAAGGAGGAAAAAAACACACAGACAAGAAAAGTTAAAAACAGCTTGTCTGTAATATTTTTTTATACCAGGATTAAAAACTTAAAAAGCGGGGCGGCCAAGACAGCCGTTCCTGGTGGTAGAAAATGAAAGGAGTTGTTGGGTGGGCATTATCAAAATATCGTTTTTCTGTCATTGTGTGCTCTTCAGCAATAGGGTTATATAAATGAATTCTAAAGTTACACACTAAAATTTTTTTATTTATATAGTTTGTTTTTTTTCAATAATAAACCCGAATCTTTACTAAGATGGATATGTCTTTTTTACAATCAAATTATATTAGGTGAAGATTTTATTAACATGGTTAAAAAATAGAATTTTTAATTAAAAACATTATTCATCAATAATTAAAAAATCATTTAATTACTAATAAACTACTTAATTATTGCTCGATCTCTTAACACTTTAATCAAACTCTTTAATAGTTGCCTCTTCACTCTTTTGATTATTGTTCTTAGTTCATTTTTCCGTTATAAAATGAAAATTTTCACCTTTTGAGATTAATATAATTTCAATACAATTATGAATTTATGCTTCCTTGCTCTAAATCCTAACTTATGATGGTTTGGAAACAAAGAGGTAGTTTCTAATATTATTTTTAATAACAGCAGTAGTTTCTATTAAAACCTAGCTTTATGAATTACAGTAGATCATACTTCACATATCAACTAAAGATGACTGTATTTTTATTATAGTATTTTTTTTTTTTAAGATTTATTATAGTTTTTAAGTTAATATAGTTTTGTGATTTATTATAATCTTTATTGGTCACATCTCACCTAACGTATTCAAAACGTTAGTTAGTTTACAAAGAAAAGGGAATAAAGTCAATAAACCTCCTAACTAGTGGACCATTTTATATCTATCATATATTAATTTAGTCTATATCCAAAAGTGAGTGTCTATAGATATTTTATACATGCTTTACTTACAAAGATTTCTGCTACTCTCTTTTTCATAAATAGACGGTCTAACGAGAAAACATATTCCACTCACTAATTTAATTATTAGCTTTTTAATTTGCTTTTCGCTGAAACAGTGATATGATCAACGGAACAAAACAATACAACGATGAATGGTTTGTTTGATAATTTTTTTAGATAAATTATTAAAAAAAAAAAAATCTACGCGAACAAAAATTAATTTTAACACGATTTTATCAAATAACGGTATGTATCTTTTGAATGTTTTGCACCTTCTTTTATTTTTCTATTTTTTAAAGAACATGTTATGTATCTTTTACATGTTAATAAATTGTCAACCAACGAGTTGATGTTCAGTGTTATACTTTATAACCCCCACAATAATGAGACACTAATATCCAATTGTGACACTATAAAAATAAAATACATAAAAATTGTCTAATTAATTGCAACGACGTGCGAATAATGAGATGTGGATAAGGTCATGCCACTAGGTGAGTTTTATAAGCAAATAAAGATAATTTTAAATCAATAAATTGTAATTTAGAAAATAATCTAAAGCTTCATAAAAATCAAATAATTGAAAATTTAAAAAATTATAAGTTAAGAGAAATCAAAACACTGCTATACCTAGCCAAATAACTGTATAAATGATAAATAGTAGTTAAAACCCATGATTAATGTTTGTTTATATGTCAATGCATTATAATTATGCATTACCGCCTCATCTATGTTACATAACCATACACAATTTTGTTAAATCTTTAATCTATATAAAATATAATCTTAAAAAAAAAAACACAAAAAATTGTAAATTAAAATAATGTAAAACTTAGAGAAAAATTTTCTCATCAAGTAACCATGAAAAATGAATTTTTTGAACTATTTAAAATTTAAAAATAAAAAAAAATAAGACCCATATTTTCAGTATTATATATAAAAAACTATTAATCACCAAACCATCTAATTTTTTTCTAAAATAAAAAAAAAAAACATCTAATTTCGTTATAAAATAAAATATTCTTGCAAAATTAAGCTGCTTGCAGCTTAAGAATATAAAAGAAAAGCAAAAGCTTGGTGGCTCAAACTTTTCTATTAACGAGTATTTCTCGAGAAGCTAAAATGCGCCGTTGGCTTATCATTACCATTAAACAGAGCAAAGTTGAATCATATATAATTGTCGAGAAGAAATGCACGGTAGAGCAAGAACGGTACGATGGATGCATACGGCTTACGATAGCGCGAATCATGGGATTGTGAAGATAACGAATCCCCAAAACACACACACACACACACTAAAAGAGATGCTGTCTTTTTCGATTAACTCAATTTTTATGTTTTAAAAGCCAATAACTCAAATCAATTTTTTTTTAAAGAAAGAAAAAACAAAAGTGGTAATGCGTTGTAGCTGGCAAAGTCTCCATTACGTGGCATGTCCATCGCTTATCTCATTGACGGTTCAAAAGGAGACAACAACCCAATTATTTTTATTTATTTATATTAAAAATGTTGGGCCAATGCATTGAGTTGACGTTGATTTGCCACGTAAGGGAGGAGACGACAAAATGAAGGTGGGGTCCAGTTCAACTAACCTGATGACGTGGCGAAAACGAGGAGCATCAAACATGACTAAGTTGAGGGATCGGGCTATGTCTGAGGTTGAACTATCAATTCCTGTTCCTACGTGGTACCTGTTAGAATCGAACATGTGTCGGGTGTGTGTTTTCAGAACAACTGTCTTGTTTGTCGTTATTTGACTGCGGCGCCAAATACCACTTGTGTTCCACGTGCCTTTCTACTGAGGATAATAAACAAACGAGGACGGGAAGCGGACGGTGAAAATGAAACTTCTGGTCCTCATCTCACTCCTATTGTGAACCACAATTCTTCTTTAATTTGTTGGACGCCGAGCCGATCCTCTAAATGTAAGAATATATATATATGTATATATGAAATAAGAAGAACATTTATAGACCAGAAACATTAGAAAATATACAATTAACATTGATCCCATACCAATAGAGAGTCGTTGGAGAGAACAAGATTAAAACTGCAGACTTATGTGCTAAACGATTTTTATTTTCAAGAATGATTTGATATTTACAAATGTCCACAACTTCACACAAATCCATAATACCTGAAATAAGAGAGCAAGCTTCATCCCTTGAAACGCAAACATCATTTACGAAGGAAACAACCCTCATTGCATCTACCTCAACAAAATCAGTTTTTAGCTGTAAAGAGAAAGCTAACAGAAGGCCTTCTGTAAGGGCGATTAATTCCCCCAATTCCAAGCCGAAATTATCTTTCCGAGGTTTCGTCACCTCAACATCTTTATTACTCAACCCACCTTCACTTTCTTTAAGAACATAAATTTCGTATGAGTTGTTAATTTCATCGTTATTTATTTATTTATTTTTTCAAATGTCGATATCCAATATAGTGAGTCAAATATATAATATAATTAATTAAATGAGAACTTATTACCATCAAACTATATTGAATGATTATATTACTATTATTGTTAAATGGATTTTGTTAAATTATTTGTTTGACTAAAGTTACCAAAATCAATTTCTTCGATAAATAATTATTGGATTGATCATAATGATGGATATTGAAACATTTTGTAACTAATCTAAAGATGGTTATTTATTTATTTATTTATTTTGAAAGACTAAAGGTGGTTATTAATGATTTTTATTGAGTAATTTCACCTAAAATAGTAAGACAGTCAAACTCTACTAAATATAATTTTTTCATAGCAAAACTTAGTTTTGTGAATAAAAGTTACTACCATAATAATTAAAGGTTTAGCTTATATTAACTTAAAATTTTAACTTAAAAAGTAACTTACAAATATATACATCCATATTCACCCAATCCAATATTTGTTATCTATTTTCAATTCATTCACTTTTTTACCATTGGATTCAGTAAAAGTTATGGATGTTATTCTAACCTATAAATATGCAAATTTTTAATACATATCCTTAAGGCACCTGTTAAAGTTTAGAAATGGAATTAAAAATTTTATAGTTATTTTTTCTTGAAACATTTAAATTTATATATTGGTGCATTGAATAAATAAATATAAATTATTTATTTATTTTTTAAAGAGGAATAACATTTTAGTCAACTAAACATCAATGTAATGGTTTCAAACGTCGTGTTGATACATAGATTGATCTTCTATATATAAAACATCCGCTAAAAACCATAAACTTTCGGATCTGGTCCATGGGTGATTCAAATATATAGTATGACCACCAAAAAGGTACAAATAAAAAAATAAAACAAAATAAACAACCTTAACTACCACATATCAAAATCTGAGCCGATATCTACCACCATAGATCAGAATCTAGGTGGGCTGAAAACCACCACAGATTTAGATTTGGTTAGAAAGTCTAACATAAATTTAGATTTGAGTGGAAAACTACCTTCACATGTGCATGTCGAAGGATTGTTCGAATCAAAATAATAAATATAAGTGTTTAGTAGTCAAACATGAAAAGAAAAAGAAATATGAAAGGAGATGAAGATGAATAGAAATTAAATTACAAAATTATATTCACCTGTTTACTGACTTTAAGGTATTAAAATTGGAATCACATTAAATTTCTTTTTTAGTGTTTACTAAATTAAAAAATCGGAGAAAACAAATGTAATTACAAAAATAGCCATGTACATTATATATAAAAATATAATTTTAATATGAAACAAAAATATTAATTATTTCTTATAAAAATAATATCATAATAATCAAAGTATTTTTATTTAGTTAAATATTGATTAAAAAATAATGATTATAACCAGTTGTATTATGAAAATTTGCAAAGCTTATTAAAAATACTTTTTCCATGAATACATGAATGCATTTTTTTTTCCTAGGTAGAAGAGAATGACTTTTAAAAAAAAGAAAATTAATTGAGGGTATATTAATAAAATTATTTGAATTCCATTATTCAATCATGAAAGGAAACTTGATTTCTAAGGTGAGAGAAAGGGATCAAATCCCCTTTTCAATGAGAACTTAATTTCTGATTTTAATATAAGGTTCGTGTAATTTAATTTTAACAAATTTTAGTAAATATTAGAATTCAAATTTTGAAATTATTTTTTTTTTTTGGGATTTCTAATTAGTAAATATGTCATTTAGAGAAAGAGCTGCCAAAGTGAAGGTTTTCCTCTGACCGGAGAGGGGATGTTTGTACCTTTAGAATGTATGTTTGCATTATCCAATAAATATAATTGTAACCTATAATGCATTTATGGAGAGTCTAACTATATCTTTTAATTTAAAGAATATTGATTTTTTTAATTAAAATATTGTATTTCAATTACATGAACATGAATAGCATATGACATAGGTTTTGGTCTTATATTCATCATCTTTATAGCCGGGATGGGTAATTCAGGTTAGGACACATCAGATCAATACGAGTACAAATATGATTTTTATGGCTTAGAGTTGAGGTTAAATGCGTCAAGTCGCTAATAATACCTATGTTTAGTTAATCATGTTATGAATTGCCACAATGGATTGATAACAGTCAAACTATAGTTTTTCTTTTTAAGGTACTAATGTAATTTTTCACAGTATGTTATAAATTAAAATTTCAAATCTAAATGTACATTTGGTTCGACTTATTTACGGACTAAAAACACTTTTTTAATGTTTAAAGTTCAATTTGATTTTGTTTTACATTGTTTGATTATCATCCTAATAGAACTTTTAGACAATTGAAAAAACTGAAAAGGATATATTTGGAGAAACTCAAATTCTGATTTTTTCCAAATAGATTTTTTCGAGCTTTTGAAAAAAATCGAAATGTCTAATATAACTTTCTTAATATTATTATACCCTTAAAATCATTTAATTATCTTTAGTAAATTTATAATTTTATATATATATATTTTAATTTACAACAAAACAATCAATATATATATATTTTAAAGTTCTACTAATAAAAGATATATTTCTAAAATATCTACTTAAAGAAGTTATATCAAACGAAGCTTAAATCTCGTTTTAATTTGGTTTTTCACTTGATTTGACTACTGTATGTTTCTTTATTTACAATTTAGAATTTAATATAAAAGTGTATAATTTATTGTGATCATTCCACTAAGGATAAATTAGGATCTATTGAAATTAAACACAATATATATTACGTAACAACAAGAGTTATTTGCTTGCAGAATAAGGAAACAAAACTCTCACACATATTTGTAAATACATATAATGGGATTTGAATCAAATCAAGATATAAAGATAGAGTATATTAACTATTTGAGTTATAAATATATATTTTTGCAATAATTATATTAAATAGGTCAAATATGTAATTTAAATGAGTTAAATATGTCATTTGACATGATATGATAATGACTCATATATGTATGTTATGTATGTTGTATTCATCATGATCTAAATTAACTATGTAATTTTTGTGTATAGGGAGTTCGACTCCATTAATAATCGAGTCATGTTGAACAGAAAAATAATCATAGTTGTCGACGCTGAATTTTAGTCGATAAGTAATCAATGCCCAATACCTGCAACCAATGTGAGAAAACACAGAAACCCAAGAGAATAACACGGCAAAGAACCCAACAAGATGAAGAAACACCAAACATTTTACGTGGTTCAGCAATAATAAGCCTACGTCCACGACTGTCTCTCTTAATCTCTGTAGAGTGATAGTATATTATTCAATATTGTCTGTGTTACAATGATTTTTGACCCCTATTTATAGGGAAAGAGGCGTTACAATTCTGGTTTTCACAAATAGGAAAAAAATCCCGAATTAATTATATTTCCCAAATAATCAGAAAAAATAAGGAAGAGAATCATGAATTAATTACACTTCCTAATTTGTTAGAATAACATTAGGAAACTACTTCCATAAAATCTGGGATAATGTTAACTTGAATTTGAATTTGAATAAACCTTCATATCTGATGAGGGAATCACGATTTGATTGGGTAACTGCCATATTTGGTGAGAGAATCATGATCGGATTAGGCAACTGCCTATTTCTGGAAGATACTGTATTTATTACGCTCTTGAGCGAGCTGCTGTTTATGGCAATTTCGAGCTGGAGCTCGCTAAGAGATGAGCTGTGCACGAGGCGAGTTGTAGCCTGGTTGTGCTTATAGGTCCGTTGATGCCAACTGAAGAAATTACCTGAGCGAGCTGCAGAGCTCCCTGGACTTAGAACTGATACTGGGCCTCGTCTGATGGGCCTTGACTGGGTTGACTTCATCGGGCCTTCTTATCGGGCCTGAATTGGGCTTTTACCAGTCCATTTAATGAGTCCGAAAAATACATATAACAATAGTATATTTATATTAGACCCAAATTTGAGTTGTCAATTGGTACCATAATCTTACAAAAAAAGCAGAGAAAAATCAATGTACAATTTGTATGTGTTTTCTTCGGATAACACATTCGGTGGATGAGGACTCAAATAATATATATTATCAAATCGAATAAACTTTTATTGTGATCAAATAATTAGATTGAATGATCATTGTATGATTTTGACACAATCACTTATAATATGAAAACCGTCACTCGCTTAATTTTGTAAGGGCTTATGTTGTTTGATTTTATCAAATGAAACGTCACTAAAAATCACAAGTCATCATTCTTATATACCACACTACCCTCAAATATATTGTATCAATGAAGTAATAAATTAACAATATAATTTGCAATGCCCCAACTGAACGAAATCATTAATGTGAGGAACCCTCCTAGAATGTGGATAATCACGTGAGTTTTAATTAAGTATTAAGCATAATATCTCCTCCCTTCTTTGTGTCAAGCACCCGAACCTTTCCCCCTCAGATATTCTCTCAATAGCTTTGTCCTTTTCATCGAAATTACTATAAGGTCCCCATGCTACCTGCCAAAAGGAGCTGACGAGAAGAGGGTCTGAAACGTGAATTCCAAGGAGTTGGCTTGCTTGCTGCACCAGAGGATACAAGTCGCACGTGTGTCTCCTTCGTCAGAGGCTGGAGCACGTGATAAAGTTATTCACGCACATGCCAGGGCGGTCTCCACTTTCAACTTTGAAGTAGATAAAAACGGGTTTAAAAAAAAAAAAAAAAACAAAGAAAAAAGAAAGTAGTGGGAAACCTGACACCTGTTCCCGTGCTACGGTTATAAAGCTAAAAGTACGATCTCCCGTATCTGCTTTTTCTTTTTGTCGTTTTCATTTTTTATTTTTATAATTATTGGATAAATTCTTATTATCTGCTATAAACATTGTCAAACTAGATTTGACGGGGCAGTGATAAGCAAGTGGCCAAATGGGTGCATCTGGAGTAGGGCAACATGCCTTGCCCTTAAAATGTGGGATAAAGTCCAGTTGAGAGGCGAGTGATTACTTAAATAAGGATAAACGTAGAATAGAAAATGCATCATTCTGGATTTTAATCTCACATGGGCGACGATTGAAGATTGTACGTTGAATACTTGATACGCTTGTTCTGCTGTTATTTATTAGTGATTTGGGCTGGAGAGGTTCCTATCCCACTTATAATTGTATTATTTACAGGTTTAAAATTATATGAATGCACTATACAAGTCAATCTCACAATCAGCTGTGAAAAGCATCATGTGCTAGTTAGATATTTTTTTTGGGATGTGGCAGTAATTAATACCCTTACTAAAAATAAGTTTATATATATACATACATATATTTCATAATATATTTAGAAATTATTTTAAAAAAATAAATTCATATTTGTTAATTTTAAACATTGATTTAAAAGGTGTTTCGTTATTTTTATAAAAATGTTTTTGTTCGAACTTTCACAATACGTTATTTGTCGATTTTGTATATATTAGAAAATAATTTAATAATTAATATGACATCGATGATTTGCATATGATATTATTTGGATAACTTTTATGGATAATCTAATGTTATTCTTATTTTTATATAATCTTATTCACATTATCAATATTTTCATCAACTTTAATTGATTTTATAGATTAATGAAACCTAATATATACTAAAAAAAAACTATCCATGCAGTGCATAATATTGAAGTATTTTAAGGGTTTAACTTTATGCAAGTATGATTTATTCTTTTTCAGATGGTAACACTTTTTTTTTTTACATATAATTTATTAATAAATGTGAAGGAACACTACCCAAATTTATTTGACTCTCAATTGCACGGTTTTGTATTGCTACAACTGTTCTATGAGCCATCAAAATTTACCAATCCTAACTGACCCATAACTGCGCTACCTCGCGATTCTCGTTGGTGACTTGAACCGGCATTAAAATTCATCACTCTGACAATTTCCAACTGCAGATGCAGTGCACAGAGTGATTTGATCCAAGTCTCGTCTACACAAATCACGACACATGTAAGTGTTCACATTCAGCCTATTATTCCATTAATACTTGTAAATGTATCATGTCATCTTTTAACTTTGCAGGATTGGTAGATTCCATTAAATTTCAATTCAACAATTTAAGCAAGTAAACAATTTTTTATGTATATCCTTTTTTTTGAAAAAAAATTATATAATTAATTTGATACCGGTTGAATTAATTAAATTGAATTAGATGTAATATTATCATATGTTTGATATATTATTAGGTTAGATTGAAATAAATTTAATAGAAAAATAAATCTCTTAAAATTGAATAAAATGATTCTAAATTATTTTAATGAAATAAAATTATTAGATAATATATTTTTTGAAAAATTTAAAATTACATTAATAAAAATATATATTATTATTTTTACAAAATAAAATAATTTTATTTTATATAAAAATAAAAATAAAAATTTATTTAATAATGAATTAATTTTTTAATTAAATTATGTTAAAATAATGGATAACTTTAAAAGTGGTCAAAATAAAAATAAAATTTATTTTTGATAAAAAACTATCATGTAATTTTAGTTGCCAACATAACTTTAACTGTTTTTAGTCATTTTCCAATTATTCAAATATTTCACGGGAAATGTTCTCAATCGAAATGCTTTTATTTGGAAACAATTAATGTGCAATGCTGCATATGCATGAAATGTTTTGCACATACATGTTAATTGTTTTAAGAGTTAAAAATTGTTAAAAACAATTAGAGTTATTGCTGGTTTAAAAAATCAATAATATATCTTTCTGATTAAAAATATATATATTTGTATGCTTTATTATTATTACTATTATTATTATTATTTAACAATAAAACATAACTCACGAAGTGTGTTATTACAAAACCATCGTAATGACGGGTTTTCTAGTCCTGCAGACATGGGATTGAGTTGCTCCCATTTGAAGGAGGTGATTCCCAAATCGTACCTCAAAATCATATTTCAGCTAATTCCGGTTACTACTTGAACATGTAACAGTACTAATATATATATATATATATATATATATGGGATTGAAAAACATGGTTAGATTGTATTAGATCCCAATAAGCACCAATCACTAGATTCTAAAACAATTTTGGTGTTATATCCATTACGATGCGACATATGTATAGTTAGAATGCACCATACTTATAGTTAGAATGTAAGTATGAAAGTTATACAATCGAATCAATTTATTTTATTATAATGAATTTAATATGTAAAAGTAAAGAATAACTCTCTTGTAATTACTATATAACCCATCTATCAAACTTTAAATGATTTTCAAAAACTATGGAAGTAATTTCACACAACCTCATCTCTACAAACTTAGGGTGGGCATCTTCAACCCGAGATGGATAGTAAGTTATTCATCTAATAACATAGCATAATAACATATTTTTAATATTTCATAGTAAGTTATTTTGCAAATGATTTTAGATATTTTATAAAAATACTATCGTCCCAAATACATATTTACGAGTCTTTCCATAAGCTCTATTGTTGTGCTTTCTTTTTTTGGTTGAAAATTGACATTTATGGGTTAAAAAATTGTTGGAATTTGTCAAGATAGATCACTAATAATAAGTTTCATATGTTTTTATTATTGTGTCTTTTTATTTTAAAAAATAAAAATTACTGATACGTTACGAGTTGAAGGATTGTCAAAACTTATCAAGATAGATCAATAATAGCGTAGTATATATGACAATTTTTACAAAAAAAAAAATTCACACTCACACTTTTAAAGAATAATGGTAAGACTTGAATCCTTAACCTCTTAGAGTTCATTAAATTATTTAACCATTTATATTAAAGAGGGATGTGTTCTTAATGTTGTGTTTCATGTGTAACATAAAACTAAATTTGATGATTTATACCATATATTAACTCGTCATATATATGTATATATATTGTTCGTAACATCTATCATATCATTTTTGTAACTCCATCTTTATCACACGACTTCCATCCATATTTATAATTTTGTTTTCATGCAAAATTAAGTTATCGAGCACCTTGCAAACAAAACGCGGGCAAAACAACAAAATTCGTTGGAATGATATAATTATATCTTAATTTGATTTAAACAATCCGGTTATATCTTTTCAATATACTCTTATAATAGTCATAAATAAAAATCTTAAAAAAGGTCAAGAAAACATATACGAAGTTCCTTTCCTTGTAAGGAAGAAATAAAAAAGCAGGTGTCGGGTATCCACTTGGCCGTTAATGCTTGGTAGAAATTAATGCTAGAAAATCTGGTGATGCTGCTACCGGCCGTAAAAAGTATAGTCAAACTTTCCTAAAAATGAAAATTTAAATAAAAAAAAAAAAATACTCCCACGCCAACTAAACAACCAGTAGTTGGTAGTAGGTACGATGTACGAGTAACAGAAACAGATACGAATTTGTCTATAATATCTCCTCCATTTAATACATCATTTTAAAATCATTCTCCAAATCTCTCAAATTATTGTTAATTTCAATTAGGATTTAGTTAATAATAATTTGGATTAGGAAGGTGTAAGGCAAGGTCCCTTGTGTCTGGGAGCGTGTGCACTAAGGATATGGTTTACCGTTTCCGTACAGGTAAAAGGATGACAATGAAGCGAAGAAAAGGATGGGACGACAGACACGTGTCGGTGGAGAGAAGAAGCCGTTAAGGTGGTGGCAGGTTTACAGGCTGGATTTGGCAGTAAAGCAGTAATGATTCGTCCTCCGATTCGGCGACCGCTGTTGTTGTTTTGTGCCAGCTCAGCAGGTCCGTGCGTCCGTTCCTTTTTTTGTTTTATTTAAAGAAATGAAAAATGAAAAAAGGAAAAATCTAACACGAAAATGGTATACAGGCTGGCGTCCTGAGTCAAAGATAGACTGAAAACAAAAACCTTACCCAGACCCAACCGTTATCATGTTTATCCTCTCTGATATTATTTTTTTAACAAAATAAAATATGGTTGTCTCTGTTTGGATTGTCTCTTTAACTTCCACAACAGTAATTTTCTCAACTTATTTTATTAGAGGGTGGTTTCCCTAGCTGTACACTACGCTTTCACACCGCCGTGTCTAACACTCTCCTCAATTATGCCACGCCTTAATGTGACATAGTTTAAATATGTTTGATAGGTACGTGGCCGTTTCTTGTCTCATCATATATTATATATTTATATCTAAATCTCTAAAGTTATTTTTTTACTGTTATAAAAGTAAAATTTTAAATTATACATATAATCTTAATAAAATTTATAAATTTTTAATTGTTACTGTCACTTTATAATCATATTGAAAAAAGTTAACTAATATCAATAGATTTACTTTATTAGCATTCATTAAATTATTGTTTATTTTGAAACAATAAGGTTGCAATATTATAGACGCTCCCCATTCGATTTAAAGTTAAATTTAAATCTAAATCATGGTAAAGGACGCCCCCGCTCTATGACATGAACATATTCATCACCTACTTTGAAGTAAAAGATATAGTTATAGAGAGAGAGAGAGTAGACGCTCCCAACTGAGAGAGTGCATATACAACACATAAAAAGAAAAGCAGGAGATATTAAGAGCTGAGACCATATTGATGAGACTATTTTGTAATTAATATGATAAGATAAATTTATAAAATAATATTATTTTTTTAATATTTTTTATAAATTTTTTACTTTATTTTTTGATATTTTTATTCATCCATTTTATCAAATCAGTTCATCCCAAAAAAATGTACTGTTTAAGAGAGTGACTCATGTAAATGAGTGCAACAAAAGAGCGACGCGTGTCACAAGCCAGCTGTATCCCAAACCCAAAATACCCCCCCAACCGCTTACCTCGAAGAAGCGGTGCCCATAACGCTTCCTCACCCTCACTACCTGACCGGGTACCCCTCCCCCTCTCTTATATATTTCATTTTCTCCTCATCCCCTCTTCGTTGAATTTGTGGACTCTCATTTCAAAAACTGAAAAAAAAAAAAAAAAAAAAAAAAAAGCCTGCCTTTGCTTTGCACGATCATAAACTGAATTGCAGTTAGTTGTAATTGTATTACATCGATGGCAGCTCTTAATAGAAAAGAAGTGGATCGGATCAAGGGCCCGTGGAGCCCGGAAGAGGACGAGGCACTCCAACAACTGGTCCACAAACACGGTCCCAGAAACTGGTCTCTCATCAGCAAATCCATACCAGGGAGATCGGGCAAGTCCTGTCGGCTGCGTTGGTGCAACCAGCTATCTCCCCAGGTGGAGCACCGGGCCTTCACGCCCGAGGAGGACGAGACCATCATACGCGCCCACGCGCGCTTCGGCAACAAGTGGGCCACCATCGCGCGTCTTCTCAACGGTCGCACCGACAACGCCATCAAGAACCACTGGAACTCTACTCTCAAACGCAAGTGCTGTTCCTCGCCCATGGCAGATGATTGTAATTTCGTTAGTTGTAAAGGGTACGATGGGGATTTCGGGGACGATAGTCAACAGCAGCCGTTAAAGAGGTCGGTGAGTGCGGGATCCGGTGTGCCGCTGACTACCGGGCTTTATATGAGCCCCGGGAGCCCCTCGGGATCTGACGTCAGCGACTCTAGCATTCCGGTGTTGTCCTCCGGTCCGCATAATATCTACAGGCCGATGGCGAGAACCGGCGGTGTTAATGTTGATGTAAATATGGTGCCCGAAACGACGTCGTCCTCCAACGATCCACCGACTTCACTGAGTTTGTCACTGCCAGGTGTCGAGTCGACGGAAGTAGTCAACGAGTCGACACAGCAGCAAGTAAATACCAAACCTTCGATGGCGGCGGCTACGGCGGCGGTGAATGGAGAAGAGAGGAGCAATGAAAGTGGGTTTGTGGGGTTCAGTGCGGATTTTATGGCAGTGATGCAGGAGATGATAAGGCAGGAGGTCAGGACGTACATGGCGGCGTTGGAGCAGCAGAGAACTGCTGGTGGTGGTGGTGGTGGTGGGGTGTTATCAGGGAGGATCCGCCGGCGGCGTGTTTAGAAGTGTTGTTATGCCGAGGATTGGAATTAGCAAGATTGAGTAGTTAGTGAGTGAGTGAGAGAGAGAGAGAGAGAGAGAGAGAGAGGAAACTGAGGGAATTGTGTTATCTCTTATGTTTAGAGGAATAATTTTGGTGAATGTACAGATAATGGTTGATGAGGTCTAGATAATGGGGATCAAGAAAACAAATTGGGTGTTCAATCTCTGGTTGTTCTCAGTAGAATTTAGGGGGACAAAAAACATGCAAAAAGGCCAAAAAAAAAAAAAAGATAAGAAGGAAAAAAATATCCTTTAAATGTTAATTAAAGTTGTTATATTTCTTACCTTTTTTTCAAAAATTATGGGATGGTTAAATGTTCTCAAAGATGGATTTTCTCTGGAAAATGTTTTTCTGGAATTTTAATTTTTCCAGACGAGGGAAATAGATATCTATGGACCGAAATGTTTAGTTTGAGTTAGTTGTGGAAGTGTCAGAAATCTGAAAGCAAACTTAGCAATACATCAAGACTGTTTTGTTTTAATTTTGTGTTTATTATTATCGAGAGACAAGAAAGAGATGATGAAGTATCCAAAGCTGAAAACGTGTTTCAAATTGTATTACTCTGTAAATTGCCAAACAAATGAGTAATTAGAGGTTGGTTTATGTGGGTTGAGTTGATGATGGTTACTGGTTAGGCGGTTGACAGTTGGAGAAGAAAACGGTCATGATTCGTTACTCTTCCGTTTCTAACCATTTTTTCGCTTTGGAGGTTCAGTTTCTAACTTTTTCTTCAGCTTGGTTGTTACTTGTTACAACGTAACTGTGAACAAAACAAGTTTCTTTATTAAACACGTTTTTCATGTTTTTATCAGTAAAATCGCAACACACCCATAGCAAAGCCATACGCGTTCCCTCATAGATTTTCTTGGTGTGATAAAAAGTCGGAAACAAAAGCGATTTTAGATTTTTTTTTTTGAAACTGATTTTAGATGTTCTTTCGTGTGATAAAAGGTCAGAAACGAATGCGATTTTGAATGTCGTCGTTTGTACGACTGAAAATGAATAAATTGTTACCAGGTAATAAAAAAGTTTGCGCTAAACAATATATTATAATAATAATAATAATTCTACTGTCTATTTCAAAAAACAAACCCTACAACTTATACTTTCTAATTTTCAAAAATTAACATTAAAATTAAAAAAACTAATTAAATTCATTTTGTATATTATTTTTTTACAACAAATTTTATCTTTTATCTAATTTAAATATAATAAATAAATTTGATTATTCATTCTAATTTTAAAAGATGAAATTACTCTTTCCATGTTATTTATATAATAATTAATTGCCGTCATTTTCGAAATGAAAGCAACACTGCTATTTGTACGTGCTACTACTACAAACAAACCAAAAACTCATCAGAAAACGCAATTGACTTAGATTGAGTGTCAAATCTGTACAATTGAGGCACGAGTTCTTTTCTTCCGCTAAAAAGCATCATCTTGAAACGTTCTTGGATTTCCTCCTCTTTTTATACATGACATGAACGTACGGGAAACTGTCAAGTGCTTGTCTATGCATCGATCGACTTCAAAAAGAATTAGAGAAGAAGGGAAAAAGGAATAAGAAAGAAAATAAAGATATCGAGTGTTGGTTACAAAGGTGCAGCCTGGATGGTGTTTGAACTCGTGTTCTGTCTTAATAAAGACCTAGATTTGATTTCATTAACCAGATGTGATAAATCCTGTCTCCAAGACCACGTGGGCTCATTCAGAGCTCGTATGGAATTGAGGCAAACAAGAAGAGTTCCACCTTCATGTAAAAGAACCTGCATTATATACAAAAAGAGCAGATACTGAATTATAAGATTTAGTTAAAAACCAAGCAAGAAGAAAAACAAGAAAAAGTTAATTGCAATATCATGCAAGTTATTCCGTGCAATAACTAAGGGTATCACAGGCAAAATTCAAATCTTAGTATTCACATTGGCTGAGTATTTGCTTGGTGTTAGACACCATATGCTACTAAAGAGCTTGGACATTTTATTATGTGCCAGAGAAGCCGGAGTTTCTTTGTTCATTCGTGCACTAACATAATTTCAGAAACACAACAGAGAATATAAGAGGCAGGAAGCACATCACGAGTGATGCAGATTCATATTTAGCTAAGGAGGCACCAAGGTGTGTAATCCCTGCACAGATGAAGGTTCAGGCACTTAGCATGCATGGCAACACTCACTAAAGATCTAGTTTAACCTTCTTTCTCACGAAAAAGGTGCCAAATATCAGAACCAAGGATCTGTCACACACAAAGCCCTGGTTTTCTATAATCAATAGCAAGAGATTTTTTTTTCCCCTTCACATTCACCAAACATTGGTATTCTCTGAATTTAAAGTCTAAAAACACTGATCAGTTTGTACAAGTACATACCGTCAACCAGAGGGGCAGAAAACCCAAAACAGATGGAAGAGAGGCCAAAACTATAGAGGATAAAGCAAGGGCGACGTTCTGCTTGACCTGCAAGTATATGTGCTCAAAGATCAATAAAAGGATGGGCAGAAAATGAATACAACTAATGACGAGGAAAGTTAATAATTACCAGGGATGTTGTTTGGCGAGACTTTGCAATACAAAATGGAACACCAGAGATATTATCCCGCAGCAGTAAGACATCTGCAACAGCTATGGCAGTTGCACTGGCCCGCTGAGCAAGGACAATCCCAACAGTTGCAGCAGCAAGTGCTGGTGCATCATTAATGCCTTCACCAACCATGATCAAACCTCCCCCTGTAAGAAGATCCAACAATCTGTTCAGTTGTTCCACAATGCATATAAATATTATGACAACAAACAATCAATTCAGACCATGCTTCACAGATAATATTATGGTATCATATAAACAAGAGAAACCAGAAAGTGGACGAATACACTGTCTTCAAAATGAAAAAGGAAAGAAAAGGGCAAAAGAACATGCAGTTGAAGGTAACAAGAAACACCTATGGGTCAAACGATGAGGTAAATACTTTTTGAGCCTCAGTATCTAAAGCATGAAATTTCACCCAGCACAAAGGATATCGAATAATTGTCCTTTACTTTTCTTGCTTTTCTTGCTGATTAATCTAAGCCAGACTCACATATACAAGCACATCTGTACATAAATACATATTTTGTTTTATTCATATAAGTGGGGTCCCCCAGTGTTTATTATGTTGTTGACTTAGTTACCGTAGGAAATTAAGACTTTTTAAGTGTTGATGATTAATCTTTCACAGAAGCTGCTGAGTAAATAAAACACTGGAAATTAACACCAGGTAGCCAAAAATAGTGATAAGGACTATAATGATCCAAAATTAACGGAACTCACCCATATCTCTGGAGATACTTTTGAGATGATTGAGTTTATCCTCAGGCTTCAGGCTGCAATAAACTTCATTAATGCTGACAGCATTTGCAACTCTCCATGCACTGGACTCATGGTCACCAGTTAACATCATTACTCGTAGTCCTGCCAGATCTTTAAGTTCCAGTATAACATCTGAAACTCCTGGTCGAGGCCTATCCTCAAGGTGAATCAATGTTACCTGGACAGTCTCAATGGCAAACAGAATTTGATTTTTGAGAAAATGTATTCACAAAGTAGCTGATCTTGTAGAATGAGAAGTCATGATAAAAGAACAGATCAGAAACTACACATCCATCAATTTCAAAGATAACTGAATTCAATACTAAACCTTTTTTTTTCAAAAAACCATGACAACACCCCAATTATCTGCCAATGCAAACAAAGAAAGATACAATCTCAGAAGTCCTGACAAGAAACACAAAATTATCCAGAACCAACAGAGTGCAAGTCATGTAGGAAGACTGTAAAATTGCAAGTCACATAGGAAGACTGTAAAATGTGCATGCTTTTATTCAGCTTTTAGAATTACATTTTTCAAATTAGATGAATAAACACAATTAGCTTAATGAGAAGCGCACCTTTTCATTTACAGAAAGAGCAGCATGAACAAAGTTGCTTCCAAAAGAGGAAGCATTCACAGCTTCATTGATCTTTCTGGATTCATCTTCAGATTTACAGAGAGAGGTAATAAACTCTACAGAACCAAGAGAAGCTTTCAACATTCTACCCCCTCCAGTTCCTGACTATAACAAAGGACAAAAGATAGTATATTCAAATTATCAGAAGTCCAGAAAATACTTCAAAGAAGATGGTAAGAAACACTACAAATGCGCGCATGACCAGTTTGATATAATTAGATGCACGTTTAATTGTTCAGTACAAAATCGTAAAACATACACAGATTTTTTATACACACTGACAAGTAAATGGATACCTATATGTGATCACTAAATATGATAACTGTAAAAGTAAATGTCTTCTTATAAGAGATTCTTCTTCCTCCTTTTTTTTGGCCTAGGTTTTTTAATTTGAAATGAATCCTTATGGATCACAAACCTCAATTCCAGAAGTGAAGTGTTCAGTTCAAAACTTAAAATAAATATTTCATGCTTCCAAGAGAAAAGAAGGCACACTCATGTTATAGCAAATCGAGCCAGATAATAATATGATGAAAGTGATAGCATCTATCACACTTAATCTTATTGAAGAAACATGACACAGTATCGGTTTACTAAGCAAACTATCCAGTTTTCTCAAATTATTTTTAAATTTATGATGGCTGGAATTTGTATACTGGTGACAAGTACAAATTTAATCCCAGTATATACACACACACGAAAAAGAAAAAAAATGCAAAAGCAAAAAGAACAAAAAAGCAGAGTAATCAATAATATATAGGCAAACAAAGAAGAAAATAAATTTTCTGTTAATACGGGTTAGTTGAGGTTTTATATATTACATGATCTACTCCATGAGTATCAATAATGAACACATAAATAAAATGACTTTTCCCCTCAAACAACCTCTGTCAAATAAACGAGTTACAAAACCTAGTTCAAGAAACGAGAAGATTCAATGAAAAGAGTGATTTTGATTTCCATTTAAGGATTCCTTTCTAATTTCATTCTTGCAGTTTTTAGGACTAAATTTAGCCAAAAAGGAAACAGCAAGAAGATTTTCTTTTGTTGGTAAAATCCTACTACTACAAGACTCAAAATACATAATAGGGTTGCTATCTTATGCCACGTGATAAATTAACCACAAAATTCCTCACTATGCAAAACAGCATTTAAGCACCATCTAATATTTTGTGACTGCTCATCCAAAACAAGATTGTCTGCTTAAACAGAGAATCAAACTAAGTCAAATCAAAACCTCCTCATATTCATGCATACCCGAAACATAACCTATATAGGCATGCCGCATACAATAATATAGGACCCGCCCGAATACAGAGTTCAACAACCAGATAATTCAAAGAGTAGCAACTAGCAACAGGCAAAAAACTATAAACCCTATAACAGAATAAAAGTCATATTCAAGGAGGAGTTGAGTGTTTTATAATTAATCCTAAATAAATTAACATACCAAATTCCTGTATGGAAAAGAGTACCTTGGTGCCATTAAGAGTCGCTTTAAGACCTCTACCAGGGAAGTACTCAAAACTTTCAATGGTAACAGAAGGGAGATCTTTCCCTATACTATGGTCTACTACAGCTCTGCGTGGAACAAAGGAATGGGTGATAGATAATCGCACATGAAAGACAAAATATTGACATCTTGAAAATTGGCAAAAAATCAAAACCTACAAAATAACAACTGCAAAGAAGATAGATCCAGATGCTTTCATTCAACACCAATATAAACTCATAATATTCTGTAGCAAATTCAAAACGTAACAATTATATAAAATTGATGCACCCAGCCGTCATTTATCAGTTTCTACCTCACAAGTTACAACATCAAGTATGGCATTTGGCAGCTCACAAGGATGAGAATACAGTTGAAAGTTTATAGTCGGAGGATCAGGTCAACTATGGATTGGCCACTCAATTTGAATTAGTAGATAGTGAACCAGAAAAATTTTCGGCCTAACTGTGAATCCAGAACATTTTCAATTTAAATTTAGAACATATAATTGTTATGATAATCTTTAATAAACTGCAAATCCAAACAGAACTCAGAAATGGACTTGCAAAAAGGAATTTCAAAATTTGTATGGCAGAGGCATGTATTTAATACATCTGTAAGTGAAGGTGAAACATGATAGCAAATCTGACATTCACACCACACTTTAACTTAGCAATCACCATTACTTAAGTATGTAGCCATGTAGGTACGTCTATCTCTGGTTATTACAGTAGCAATCCTGATTCAGACTAGATATTTGTGCATAAGAACATCCCAGTATGCAGATGGTCCTTTAAATATAGGTGAAAAAAGAAAAGGACTGCCATGACAGAAATAACTAGAAGATTTGATTTAAAAAAAAAAAAAACATAAATCTCGATTTTTCTCAGAATTAAAACACATTGAATGGCAGTTATGTATAGGTAAAGCTCCTGTGTAGTCACTAAGCTACTAATAATGGTGCAAGCTATAAAAAAAAATAGATCATAGAGGTAAACATGGCACAAGGACCTCATGTCTTTATTTCACAAAATACCTTCCAATAGGGTGAGTAGTGCCCTTTTCCATTGCAGCTGCTACAGCAAGAGCTTCTTTTTCACAACTGGGAATGCAACAAGACACAAAATTTTTCTTGCTGCTTCCAATCCAATGCCCATAAATTGGTTCAATTGCTTTGAACATAAGCCCCCCAGTTGTCAGTGTCCCAGTTTTATCAAAAGCAATAGCATGGCAAGAAGCTAGAGCATCTAGTACTTGTGCACCTTTCAGCAATATCCCCTGTAAGTAAAGACTATGTGATGGCTGCAGAAGTAATTAATATTAAAGATAAAATTTCATTCATGCCAAACCAAGACCCATTTAAGCTCAAATTTGGAACATTCAGTTCCCATGTATTCCTCTACTGGTATTAAGTAATCTCTCTGGGTATTTCCCAATTTTACATATAACTGAGCTTTAATTATCCTATAAACCACGCATATTATACCTAGTAGAAGTAAAAAAGAAGCGAATTAGCATGCAAGTGCTTAATAACACCAGTTTATTTAATACCTTTCTTGCACAGGAACTTATAGCAGTAGCATATGCTAATGGAGCAACAGCCAAGGCACAAGGTGATGCTGCCACCATGAGCCCTAGTGCTCTATAGACAGATCCTCTGCATGCTGCACATTTAGCAAGCATAAAAAACTTAAAGACAAGAATGTTCTCAAAATACTAAATCTACAGAAATGCAAGAAACCTCAATAAATAATTGGGGAGAGACAGAGAGAGTATGCTAAGTAATGAAGCTATATAAAAGATGGAATTCCAGAATAAACACTTGAACACATTTTAGAACTGAAGCCCTTTCTTAGGAATATACGGTATGCACATAAAAAGAGACCTACAACATCACTGGTATATACTATATAGTTCAATGTTACCAGTGAATGTGATAATTGAACAAGATGCACATAAGTGCCAGCTCTTCCTGCAAACTACCTGATGTACTGATAAATGGCCACTTAAAAAGAAATGGACCGATGAGAGCAATAGCCACTGATAAAACAACCACCACCTTGCTGTAACGCTCACCAAATTCATCGAGCCACCTTTGAAGCTTTGGCTTATTCAATTGTGCTTCTTCAGTCAACTGAACAATTTTGCTAAGTGTGGATTCTTTCCATGTCTTTGTAGCCTAATTTATATTTGGAAAAGAAAACTCAACAAAGATGCATAACTTAGGTATCAAAAAGCATTCACAGAACAAAAATAAAAAGAGAAGGACAAAGGACAAAGAAAAAACGCATCAAAAGCTTTTGACAGTCTATTGGCTCATGGCTTTCAACACCAATTCAATGTTGCAACATGAGCAAATCATTGAGCATACCTTCACAATCATTCTACCATCCAAATTCCTTGCGCCACCAGGAATCCTGTCTCCAGTCTTGGCTTCTAGTGGTTTGACTTCTCCAGTCAGGTGTTCAATAGTAATTGTTGCACTACCTTGAAAAACTTCACAATCTACAGGCACAGCCTAAACATAACACCAGACTCATTATGAAAGTTCTCATCTTTCAGCATAGCTTTTGAAGGCTTAAAAACTACAAAGTAGAATGATGTAGTTGACATGCAATTTCTATAAAGAATTAACTGTAGAAAAGGACTAGAAGGTGGTAAAATTAGCAAACAAGAAGGAAAGGCCACCAAGTGAAATGCCAATGTCTGTTGTACAGAGTGCTTGGCAGATGCTATATACATTATAGAAGAGAACACAATGCAAATGCATCAGCATTCATAAAGAAATGCATTCTGTCTATAAGCATGACCGTGCTTCTTATGCTGTTTTTTCATGATATAAATTATTTAAAGCTTAAAGGCTTAGTTTACACTTCTCTTACCAGAAAATAACAAACATGGATATGCCACAAGAGTGAAAGCAGCAAATTAGTTGCCTCTGGTCATTAATTTACTGCAATTTATTTGTACCGTTTCAGTTCATGTTAATATTCCTACTCATGAATTAGCTGGTGAACATAGGCTTAACACAGAAACAGGTTGATAAATTCCCTTATGGTTTATGTAAAGACCACAGAAACAGGTGCAAACAAAAATTATATTAATTTTTTTTTTTTGAAATAACAAAAATGATATTAATTAATCTTAACTGCACCTTAAATAGTAGAACTGTAGTCAAACCCCAAAATATAAAGACATCAAATGATGCAAAACATGCTGTCATATAGGAGAAAAAATGTTTTCAATTTGTTATTACAGACCTCACCAGCTCCAACCAAAATATATGAACCAACATCCACATCATGCACAGGAACACTTCTGTAATCCAAATTAGAGATGTTTGGTTTGTTGTCATCATTAACATTTAGCACAAGGGCAGAGTCTGGATAATTTTCCTTCAACTCTTTAACATCTATCATTGAGCGGCTAGTGAAAAACTCCTCAGCTGCAGAATTGATATAAATTAGCTTATGGAACTAGACTTTTCTCCAAGAACAGTTATCTTGAAGTGCTTACCAATGTGAGCTAGATTAAACATTGCAAGAAGTAGACCTCCTTCCAAACAGTTTCCCATAAATATTGACGCAAAGGCCGCAAGAGCCATCAGTACATGAATGTTTACTTTCCCACCAGCAATATCAGTAAGAGCATCAAGGGATGCTGAGACCTGACACACGCATCAGTACAGATATATCAAATGATAAAATTGTTCGACCTTATACACTAATTCACACACGGAAGAAATCAAGTCTGAGAGAAAAAACTAAACTCCACAAAATTTAACATTTTGCACACAGGGCATGTTCTTAACCATAAATAGATGAGTAAATCCCTGCCATTTTCTATAAACCCTGAGCTCTCTTGATTTTTCTCTTGTTATTCCACAAAATCAAAGAGTCTCTTATCTAGTTTTAGTGGTAAAATAAAAATTTTACTAATCATGCTACAAATGACCATGGAAAGTATGAGCATGAATGCATGATCAACTCCCAAAATGGAAGCTTGTTAGCCAAAAGCCCTAAACCACGAATTTCGAAAAAACTAACAAAGTCAAGCACATGTAGTGATAAACTTGTTTTTTTTTTTTTGGCAGCTTAATTTCAACGCAAATGTTACTCAACAAGAAGTTAATGTCTGTGAAATTGAGAGTAAAATTACCTTTCTGTTAGTCCCACTATTAACCTAATATTCAATACATTTCTAAATTCTAATTCATATTCAAGTAAATCATACAAAGTCGTAAAATTGAAATCAATATTCTTGAGTGAAAATCATGAAACACAATTGAAAACGAAACATTTACCCCAACAAGAGGAAAACCCAGGTAAATAAAGGCATTCTGCAGAGGCTTGACAGCAGGTTTCGGCAACAAATAAGGACAAGCAGCAGCGGCGAGAAACATCGCCGTAGCACAGCAACAGAGCTGCAAGTGCTCTCTCAGGAAATTCGCCAAGTCCATCCATCTCGTCGCTTTCGCGAACACGATCAGAGCTCTCTGCGGCCCAGTCAGTTCTGCGCAACCGCCGCCGTGGTGGTGGTGACCGTGATCGTGATGATGATGGTGATCATGATCGTGATCGTGATCGTGATCGTGATCGTGTGCCCCAGCGACGCGATTAAGCGCGCGATACTTGAGAGAAGAGGGAAAGGGTTTGAGATTGAAGCGAAAGTGCGGAGAGGAAGTAAGGAGGGGTGAGTTGAGAGGTTTGGTGGAGCGAGTGAGGGACGGGAAAGGGGTGAGTCGGATGGTGGAGTGGAGAAGAGTGGTTTCCATGGTGTGGTTGATCATTTCAGGCCATTAACCGAGGGACGACACTTAGTTGGGGCTCCTGCTGCTGCACCTCCACTCACTTTTCGTTCTCATTTTGTCTACTATTGGCCTTTTATTAACAGTCTGCTCTAAGTTTTGGATGTGGATACACGACCCACACTATGTACTCATCTGGGCATAATTTCGGCTGTTTGTAGTTGACTAGTTGCAGCCCAAAATTATAAAATATTCAAGAAAAAGTAATCTTTTTAGATGACTGAGATAAGTTCGGAATCAATGGAGACCATATGGAATAGGATTTTGAGACATGACCCGAAGAATAACTTTCATACAGAAAAGAGTAACCTATACATTGATGAGAGAATAGCCTATACAAAGACGAGGGTGATCTACATACGTAAATGAGGGAGCACTACTCTATGTAGGACTTGCGACACATGTGGGTGGGTTGTGCAGTCTACAACTGAGGCACACGCCCATCGGCAAAAAAGTAAAAACCGTTATAAATATTATATTTAAGTGAATGTCCATTTATCTTCAAAACTCTTATCCTTTATCTTCACTCATTATGATTGTAACCTATAACCTTTAAAGTTCTATTGACCTTTAGAGTTCTACTCTTGTAAGCTTATAAATAAAGACATTGTATGTTACATAAGACACTTTTTGATGAAGGAAAAATATTTATTCTTACAATTATTGAGTTTTATCTCTTATCCTTATTCTTATTCTCTTAATTTTATAATATGTTATCAGTACGAAACTCTACCAATTTTGCTTATTCTAGCATAGAAATTTAAGGTAAGTATTCTAACTTTCCTTTACACTTCTATGCGTGTTTTGTTCATAGTTTTTCAATTGTTATTTTTCTCTTATCATATTGTGTATATAATAAATGATGATAATATATGGTTGATTTATTTTTATATTATTTTTATTTTATAATCATGCCATCAAATATATGAAATTAATATGATTATTATTTAGATTTTGTTGTCTCATTAACTTATATTTTTTTTTTCTAAATTCTTTAGTTTCTTTGTTCATATGCAACATGTTTCATTTTTTTTTTTTTTTTTTTTACCTTTGTCTTTGAATATTTATAATTATTTTCTTTTCATTATTAATATGAATTAAGTTATCTTTTATCTAATTATTACTTTTGTGATAGTATTCTCCATGGCAAATCTTACAAAACTTGAGTTCGTGGCACTTGATATCACTGGAAAGAATTATTTATCGTGGATACTAAATACTGAAATCCACTTTGATGCTATGGGTCTTGGAGACACCATTAAAGATAAAAATGATACATCTAGCCAAAACCGTGCTAAGGCTATGATATTTCTTAGACATCATCTTCATGAGGGACTAAAATCTAAATATCTCATGATAAAGAATCCTTTTATTTTTTGGCAAAGTTTAAAAGAAAGATATGATCATTAGAAAACTGTAATTATTCTAAAAGCTCGTTTTGATTGGATGCACTTATGATTACAAGACTTTAAATTGGTAAGTGAGTATAATTCTGCAATATTTAAAATCAGTTCTCAATTGAAATTATATGGAGAAAAGATCACTAAAGAAGATATGCTAGAAAAAACATTATCTGCTTTTCATGCCTCTATTATGCTCCTGTAACAGAAATATCAAGAAAGAGGTTTAATTTTAAAAAGTATTTAGAGTTGATTTCATGTCTTCTTATGGCTGAACAAAATAATGAGTTTTTGATGAAAAACCATGAGTTACGCCCTATTGGTACAAGTCCATTCGCTGAAGTGAATGCGACAATGTATAATAGTTGAGGACGTGGTCGTGGGCGTGGCCGAGGTCGAAATAATTTTCGACATCATGGTGGTCATTATAATAATTCTTCAAATTTTAAGAAAATCATACCTAGTGAAGAAAAACATGAAATGGGGACACTTCACAAGATAAGATTGTCGAAAAATACTGAAAGTGTATGTTATAGGTGTGGAATGGAAGGGCATTGGTTACGTATTTGTCTTACAACTAAACATTTGATACAACTCTATCGAGCCTCTCTTAAGGAGAAAGAAAAAAAAAATTGAAGCAAAACTTTGCATTTCAAGATGATTTTGGTGATGATCATCTTAACTCTTTGGGGACAATACACTTGGATGTTGCAGATTTTTTTAATGAAAATATTGATGAATTTTCTAATGGCAAAATCAACTTTTCAGTTGATGATGAGAATGTCCATTTCTAAAATGTTATCTTCATATTGCATTAGAATTAGTGTGTTTTACTAGTGTTAGTATGTTTATTTTAGTATTGATGTGTTTCTTTTTGTAATCTGCTTTCTTTCTTTTGAAACTTATTATGTATTTCTTTTGTTTAAATGAAGAAACATGAATATTTCTCATCATTTTGTTGGTCTCAATATCAATGGTGAAGATATATGCTTAGTGAACAGTGCCATAACACATATCATATTGAAAAATAAGAAATATTTTTCAAGTTTAAAAATAATGGAAGCTACTGCTACTACAATATTAGACAATGTAAAATTCATTGAAGGCTCCGGAAGAGTAAATATTTTATTGTCTAAAGGAACGAAACTCACTATTGATGATGCCTTATTATCTATTAAATAAAAAAGAAATTTGTTGAGTTTTAAAGATATCCGATGAAATGGATACCATGTTGAGATTATGAATGAAAATGATATAAAATATCTCTATATTACATCAGTTATTACTGGTGAAAAATATGTATTAGAAAGGCTACCTGTCTTTTTCTTTTGGATTGTATTATACAAGCATTAGTATAATTAAAGTACATGCTATAATGAACCAGAAGTTCATTAATAAAGAAAATTTTATTGTTTGGCATGATCGGTTAGGCCATCCCGGATCAATAATAATGCGAAAAATTATTGAGAATTCAATGGACATCCATTAAAAGAACATAAAATTCTTTTACCTAATGAATTGTAATGAGCTGCTTGTTTTCAAGGATAATTGATTATTAGACCTTAACTATCTAAAGTTGGGAAGGAATCACTTGCATTTCTAGAGCGTATCTAATGAGATATATGTGGATCTATTCATCCATCATGTGGACCATTTAAATAGTTTATGATATTAATAGATACATCTACTAGATGGTCCCATGTTTGTTTATTATCCACCCGTAATGTGGCATTTGCAAGATTATTTGCTCAAATAATAAAGTTACGAGCACAATTTCTAGATTATGCAATCAAGACAATTCGTCTTGATAATGTAGGTACATTTACATTCCAAGCTTTTAATGATTATTACATGTCAGTTGGAATAACTGTTGAACATCCAGTTGCTCATGTACATATACAAAATGGTTTAGCAGAATCTTTTATTAAACGCCTTCAATTAATTGCTAGACCATTAATCATGAGAACAAAACTCCCAATTTTTATTTGGGGATATGCAATTTTGCATGCAACAGCACTTATACGCATAAGGTTAATATCATATCATAAATTCTCTCTATTTCAATTGGTTTTTGGGCAGGAAGCAATATTTTCCATCAAGAATATTTGGATGTGTAGTATATGTTCCAATTGCACCACCACAACGCATTAAGATGAGTCTTCAAAGGAGGTTGGACATATATATGAGATATGAATCTCCCTCAATTATTAAATATCTTGAACCAATGACAGGTGATATTTTTACAGCGTGATTTGTTGACTGTTATTTTGATGAAATAAATTTTCCAACATTAGAGGGAGATAAAAAACAACTGAAAAAGAAGATTACATGGAATTTATCATCATTATCTCATTTTGATCCTTGCACAAATCAATATGAACTAGAAGTTCAAAAGATAGTTCATCTTCAAAATATTGCAAATCAATTACCAGATGTATTTACTGACCAAAGGAAAGTAACTAAATCGTATATACCAACTAAAAATACTTCAGTAAGAGTTGATGTATTTGAAGAACAGTCTATAGCTAATGAATTTAAGATACGTTTGAAACGTGGAAAACCAATAGATTCCAAAGATAAAAATTCTAGAAAAAAAAGAGAGCAAACGGTCAAGATGACACAATGAAAGAGATTAGCACTTTTAAAAAGACTTGAGACATAATTAATGACAAAGCCTCAAAAGAGGCTCGGATACTTGAAAATAGTGAAAATGATGGGATCTTAATAAATTATGTCTCTATTGAAAAAAGATGGAACCGAAAAGAACTAGTTATTGATAATATTTTTATATATGCTATAGCACTTGATGTTAAAAAAGAAAGCGAAGATATTGAACCAAATTCTGTCGAGCAATGTTGATGAAGAAATGATTAGGCAAAGTGAAAAGAAGCAATTCAAGCAGAATTAAATTCACTCGCAAAACGTGAAGTTTTTGAACTTGTAGTCTAAATACCAAAAGGTGTAATTCCGGTTGGATACAAATGAGTTTTTGTGCGAAAACGAAATGAGAAAAATGAAATTGTAAGATATAAAGCTTGATTTGTTGCACAAGGGTTTCCACAAAGACCTGATATTGATTATGAGAAACATATTCTTTTGTGGTAGATGCAATTACATTTCTATATCTAATCAGTTTTGCAGTTTATGAAAAACTTGATATGCATCTAATAGATGTGGTTACAACTTATTTATATGAATTACTTGATAGTGATATTTATATGAAAATCCCTGAAGGATTTAAAATGTTTGAAGCATATAGTTCAAGTTCACATAAAATGTATTCAATTAAATTACAAAAATCGTTGTATGAGTTAAAACAATCCGGACGCATGTGGTACAATCGTTTAAGTGAATATCTATTGAAAGAAGGATATAGGAATGATCCTATTTGTTCATGTGTCATTATAAAGAAATTATGATATGAGTTCATTATTATTGCAGTATATGTTGATAACTTAAATATTATTAGAACTTTGAGTAAACTTTTTGAGGTAATGGAATACCTAAAGAAAGAATTTAAAATGAAGGACCTTGAAAAGACAAAGTTTTGTTTTGGCTTGCAAATTGAGCATTTGACAGATGAAATTTTTGTTCATTAATCAACTTATACAGAAAAGATCCTTAAAAGATTTTAGATAGACAAAACACATCCATTGAGCATCCCATTGGTTGTGAGATCACTTAATGTGAAAAAGGATCAATTTCGACCTCGAGAAAATAACGAAAAACTATTTGATCCTGAAGTATCATATCTTAGTGCTATAGATGTACTAATGTATTTTACTAATAATACTTGTCCTGATATAGCGTTTTCTGTGAATTTATTGGCAAGATATAGTTATTCTCCAACCTAAAGACATTAGAATGAAGTTAAACAAATATTTCGTTATCTACAAGGAACAAATGATTTGGATTTGTTTTACTCAAGGGATTGTAAATCATCACTAGTTAGTTATGCAGATGCAGGTTATTTGTCTAATCCATATAAAACTCGATCTCAAACAGGTTATGTATTTACATGTGGTGATACTATAAAATCATGACGTTCTACGAAGCAGATTATATCTGTCACCTCTTCAAATCATGCTGAAATTATTACAATTCACGAAGCTAGTCGAGAATGTGTGTAGCTGAGGTCAATGACTCAACATATTCGGAATGCATGTGTATTATCTCTTACGAAAGAAATGTCAACCATATTATATGAAGATAATGTTGCATGTATTGCTCAACTAAAAGAGGGTTATATTGAAGGAGACAGAACATAACATATATCATTAAAATTCTTCTTTACACATGACCTTTAGAAAAATGGTGATATAGATGTTCAACAAATTCAATCACAGGGTAATTTGGCAAATTTGTTCACAAAAGCATTACCAACAAGAACATTTGAGAAGTTGCTACATAGTATTAGAACGAAGCGTTATAGAGATCTCAAATGACATTATTTTGAGGGGGATAAATATGCACTGTACTCTTTTCCTTGACCAAGGTTTTTCTCACTAGGTTTTTATTGGCGAGATTTTTAATGAAGCAGTTTTTATTGCATATTATACAGTAATATAATGTACTCTTTTTCCTTTACTAGGATTTTTTTTTTCCCACAGGATTTTTTTTCTAGTAAGCTTTTAATGAGGCATATATTGGTGTAATGGACATCCAAGGGAGAGTGTTATAAATATTATATTTAAGTGGATGTCCATTTGTTTTCAAAACTCCTATCCATTTATCTTCACTCATTATAATTGTAACCTATGACCTTTGAAGTTCTATTAGCCTTTGAAGTTCTATTTTTGTAAGCTTATAAATAGAGACATTGTATGTTACATAAGACACTTTTTGATGAAGGAAAAATACTTATTCTTACAATTCTTGAGTTTAATCTCTTATTCTTGTTCTTATTCTCTTTAATTTTATAACAAAAATTCATTTTAGACAAAGACACCACAAGACACTACATATATATATATATATATATAATCACAAAGTAAATTAAGATTCTTATTTCAAGTAAAAAAAAAAAACATGATTATTATTTTTATTTTTTAGATGTTTAGATATACGACCTTGACTTTTTGCGAATCACAAAAGTCAAGAATCCTTATAATTCTAGCACTTTTTGTCATTTTGGGCAAAATTTTCCCTTTTCCTAGCACGTTAAAATGAGCCCCAATATTTATAAAAGTTATAAAATGGACAATATTCTGAATGAACATATTAAAATCCCGTTCTTAAGCTAAAAAATATTTGTGTACATTCATAGTTATTTATTTTACTTGCAAAATATATCTGTTTATCTACTATTATACCATTAGTTTGGGATGTAAATGGCATGCGAAAGTGATGTACATATAGAAAATTCGATACAAGCCCAATTATAACACATTTTTCTAGTCATATGTTCTTGATCATCATCTCCTAGAAAAACAATTGACGAGTTTTAACATCCCCTCTTTTAAACATTACTCTATCGATCATGATGAGATTGGGTTGATAATGTGAAATAATAACGTATTTGAAAAATGGATGCTACTGAGAAATTTGTAATTTTAGAAATTGTAAGAGCAATATTTAACTGCAATATTAGATAATGTATTTTTTGTATTACAATTTGATATCAACTTATAATGTATTAGTGTATCAATTCATCAATTAACATATAATGAGTTTGGATTAAGTTGGAATAAAAGGATTGAATATGAAACATTGCTTGATATTTAATTATAAATTTAAATAAAGAATTTATGATTTTTTATGATTTATATCATATTAAACCTTTTTATGAGAAAGGTTTTAAATATCCTATAACGTTTTCAAGATTGAATAAAAATAGTGGTAGTCTATATTAAATATAAATAAGCCTACAAAATATATAAATTTCATTTAGTAGTAAAATCTCCCATTTAATTAGACAAAACAAATGTTTCAAAAAACAAGTAGACAATAAAATAAAAATGGAAAAGAAAAGAAAAGAAAAGAAAGGGATAATTTCGGTAAAATGACAAAGGAAGGTCTATTTTGGTACAATGACCAATATAAAAATAATGGAAAAAATTCATTTTGGTCTTTAATTTTTTAAAAATTGATAATTTTTTAAATATCTTTAAAATAATATACAAAACATCCCTAAATTTATAAAAAATTCATCATTTTAGTCTCTACCGTTGGTTAAATTGACGGTTGGTTAAAATTGTAAAAAGGTTAAAATGATTAAAATTTCGAAAAAATTTTATTTTGGTCCCTAATTTTTTAGAAATTAATAATTTTTTAAAATATTTTTAATATAATATATCAAACATCTCTAAATTTGTTAAAAATTCATTATTTTAGTTCTGCTGACCAATTTTTTAACAGTTAACGTTAACAGAAAATGCAAAAAGACCAAACTATCCCTACTTTGTTGGAAGTACATTTTTACCCTTGATGCATTAAAATGTAAGATATTTGGAAGGACCATTATACCCTTCCATATAAAAACAAATTAGAATTGAAAAGATCAAAATACCATTATAATTTTTTATTAATTCTTTTTGGATGCTGCATGTTGAGTGAATGAATTATTTGTTGCATCGAATTTAATAAGTTTTGATGGGTAAGGAAAATACACTTTTGCCCTTAACACATAAAACCAAAATAATAACAATTTAATATTAATTTTTTTATGGTAACAATAGTAATAAGAAAATGAGTTTAAAAATGGGTGTTGTTGCTTATTGGTGACTGTAATTTTGCTGCCTAAATATTCCAATTTTCTTCTCTAATTTGTTCGTCTATTTTTTGATTTCCCAATTTTTGTTCTTCAATTTTTTATCTCTAATATTCTTCTCAAATATCATCAACCCATAGTGGTACAAAAAATTCAAATATAACTCCAATTTTTTTATCTTTAATATTCTCCTCAAATATCTCAATTTTTCTAGACCACACACATGTTACCTTGAGAAATTTTAATGCAAGATTATCATTTTAACCTTCTCACCGTTAATTTGACTAATGGTTGACTAATGGTCAGAACTAAAATGATGAATTTTTTATAAATTTAGGGATGTTTGATATATTATCTTAAAGATATTTAAAAAATTATCAATTTCTAAAAAATTAAAGATCAAAATGAATTTTTCCCTAAAATAATTAAAGAGTTTGACTATACATTGTTAAGTAGAACACTATTTCTTTTTTGCCAAATAAGATTAGGAATCATGAGTATTATATATTAATATATAGGGAATTGTAGGAATAACCCTTTTTTGAGGTTAAAATTAAAGAGTAATTTTTTTTTTAAAATTTTTATTTTTATCCATTGTATTTTTGTTCAAAAATTATTTTTATTTCAAAATTTTGATAAAAAGGGTTGAACTTCAAAAAAAAAAGGTCGATTATAAAAAAACGCCCAACCACTATTGTCTTTTCCAAGAATCTCATTCCACTTAGGGGTGGGCACAAAAACATGGAACCGATCCGAACACCCTGATCCGGTCCGATCCGTGGGTGTTCGGATCGGATCACATGTTCAAAAGTAAGGTGTTCGGATCCTTACTTGTGAAAACACTATGTTTCACGGATCGGATCGGATCGGGGTTTCCAAAACCGATCCGATCCGTGAACCCGTGAACAATGATACATACGTAATTTCATATGCCTCTATATAAAGTCCACTTAAGCTAACCCTAACATCCATCTCTCACTCTCTTTCACTCTCATCTCAGTAGCTTGGTAAGCTTATTTGTAGCTTTAACTTGATATTTATATGATTGAGTGTTAATGTTTTAGTGATTTCTATGCTTGTTTGTTGTATTCTGTTGTTGAGTTACATATTTCATTTGCTGATTTTATATATATATATATGTGTGTTATTATTGTTGTGAATAGATGGGGAAAAGTATAAAGAGTGGTGCTGATTGGATTTGAACTATGATTTCCATTAATATAAAATGGGCGTATTGAAATTCAAAAGATTTGTTGTTGAAAATGACCTTAAAAACTGAGTGTCCAATTCTCCTATTTATTTTTATTATTATTCTAGGTGGGTAGTTGTCGGTGGTGTTTGATGTTGGTAGCCGGCAAAGGAGATGTTATACGTGTTTGATGTTGAGTAATTTGTATGAATGTTTACAAAATTTGGGAGATATGTATTACAATTCACGAAGGTACACCAATAAGACATCTCTATTTATCTTCTTATCATAAGTTGAAATTGAAAGTAGGTGTTCGGATCCGGTCCGATCCGGTCCGATCCGCGAACTAGGTGTTCGGATCGGATCGGTTCCTTCTCCTTGATGAATCATGTTCGGATCCAAAAGTGGTGATCCGCGAAGTTACCATGTTCGGATCGGATCCAATCGGAAGCGATCCGAACATGGTGTTGCCCACCCCTAATTCCACTAAGAAATCAGCGGGCCCCTTCATCAAGCTTCAGCCGCCTAGCTCCGTCACCATGCACAAGGAGAAGCCTTCTCCAACACAACCTGCACTCGCAGAACTCACCACCATTACCCCATGTACATGCAGACTCCATGCCGGATGTCTTCCACTATTCTGCTACTTCATACACAAGCCAACACATGGACATGGTTCATGTATTCCCATTGGCTGATCCAACACTGCATATATACCCACCCTATAATTGAACATGCTCATGATTTTCTTGACTTGGATATTAAACCAAAAGATTACTTGATGTTGAGAGATTATCCTCGGGAGCCAGAAGAAAACAATAGAGTGGTGTGTGAGGAGTTTCGTCAAAGAAAGGAGATGGATGATACTAGTGCTAGTCTTGAATTCGGAGGTGATGATATACATTGCAAAATCTTGAAAGCTACTCTGCTACATCGAACATAGCCCCTCAACTAATCAAGCACATGGTCAACCACATCTTAAAAGCTCCTCCGCTACATCAAACACTACCCCTCAAAAAATCAAGCACATGGTCAAGCCAATCCATCAGTGTATATCTTCCCATTAACAGATCCACCGCTATATATATACCCTATTACAGAACATGACCATGATTTTCTTGACTTGGATATCGAACCACATGATTTTCTAATGTTGAGAGATTTTCTAAGTGATGAGTCTCTAGAAAACAAGGGAGTGGCTTGTCCTCCTGAAGAGTATGAACTGCCTTTTGCCGAGTTGCTAATAAAGGACATGGATGCTGGTACTAGTCTTGAATTCAGAGATGATCATACATAGCAAAGTTTGGCTTCTTTGAAGCATAGTACCCAGTTGGTTGAAATGGAAAATGTCTTAAATGGGTCAGTACAAGTACAGGAGAAATTGGCAACTAATGATGGTCGATCCCTACAGCATTTGTTTTCAACATTACAACAACCGCCGTCACTAATTTCCTGTACGTGATAATCCACTTCGTGGGGTTTTTGCATCTAAACCTCCGCTGCCGATTTCTTTGCGAAAAAAGAGATTGAGAGCAAAAGAAGTAGCGGAAGAGAACTACAAGAGTAAGAAGCACAAGTAGCGGAAGTAGGGTAGCACATATAGATTTTGATTGTAATGTCTTAAATACTGTCAAACATGTAGATCATTTGGGGTCATGTTTTCCAATCATCGTCCAATTCTATTTACGCTTGAACCAGACACTCACCTCAGACCCCCTCCATTACAGGAACCATTTTAAGTTCGAACCTTTCTGGGCTAAAGAAGAAGAATGCTACTCTGTGGTAGATGAGGCATGAAGGCGCGACTTAAACCAAAATCCTGTTGCTTCCTTCACTCGAAAACTTCAACACTGTAAAGCAAGATTGGTTAGGTGGAGTAAACTGAAATTTGTTCTCTTAAGAAAGCTATCAAAAGTACGAAGTGAGAGTTGAACTCTTTGCTTTTGATGACCCCGAACCACCATGTGGTTACAGAGATAAAAGAAAAGGAAATCAAACTAGAACGGTTGCTCTCAAATGAAGAGTTGTATGAGAGACAGCGTGCTAGAACAGATTGGATGCAAGCAGGGGATAAAAATTCAAACTTCTTCCATCATAAAGCATCAGCACGTAAAAAGAAAAATGAGATTAGGGGGCTGATTGATGAATAGCGAAATCGAGCAGCTTCTGCAGAAGGGATGACAACGCTTATTAGTGAATACTTTTCCTCGCCATTCTTATCGATGCAGCCCTCAAAAGACAACATAGAGGCAGCCCTTATTGCTTTACCAGATAGTTACAACAGCCAAGCATTGACATCCTTAGCAAACCTTTTACAAGAGAGGAAGTACACACAGCTATATTCGATATGGTGCTTACAAAGGCTCCTAGCCCTGACGGGTTCCATGCACTTTTTTACCAAAAATTTTGGCGGGTTGTGGGCGAGGATGTCATCCGAACATGCTTAGAAGTATTGAATAGGAAGAGTTCAGTCAGAATTTTCAATGCTACCAATATTGCTCTAATTCCTAAGAAGAAAAAACCACAAACAGTAGCCGATTATCGTCTCATTAGTCTTTATAATGTCGTTTATAAAGCCATTGCAAAAACTGCTGCTAATCGCTTGAGATTAGTCTTGTCTGAATTGGTTTGTCCTGAACAAAGTGCATTTGTCCTAGGTCGGCTTATATTTGATAATATTATTGTTGCTTTCACTCCATCGAGAAGAAGAAGAAAGAAAATAAGAGAGAAATGACAATTAAACTTGATATGTGTAAAACGTATGATCGAGTTGAATGGAAGTATCTTATGAATATTTTGAAAAAGGTTGGGGTATTCGAAAAACTTCTGTGATCTTATTCTGGACTGCATTAGCACAACAAAACTCTCCTTTTTAGTGAATGAGAAGGTATCAGGAGAGGTGTTTCCACAACGAGGGTTGAGGTAAGGTTGTCCGTTATCGCCTTATCTCTTCTTATTATGTGCTGAAGCTCTTTCATCTCTAATCAAAGGTCGAGAGGAGAATGTAAGTTTCTTGGTCTTAAATGTTGTCGAAGCAGGCCATTGATTTCTCACCTATTATTTTTAGATGATAGTATTGTATTTTGCAAAGCTTCCATACACAATGTCTTGGTTTTGAAGGGAATACTTGCTCTTTATGAGAAGGGTTCTAGCTAGTTGATCAATATGCAGAAGTCTAATGTTTCTTTCAACTCCAATACTGCTAGCAGTGATAAACACAATATTCTTAACATGCTTGGGTTGAATTTTGGGCACTCTCATGACAAGTATTTGGGGCTTCCAACAGTTGTGGGACATAATAAAAATAAAACCTTCATAGAGATTAAAGAGCAAGTTCGTCAAAAGGTTTGTAGTTGGAAAGGGTCACTTTTTTCAATGGGAGGTAAGGAAATTCTGATAAAGGTGGTCGCACGAGCAATACCAACTTTTGTTATGAGTATGTTTCAGTTACCTATTGGGCTCTGTCATGATTTAATCTCTTTAATAGTAGGTTTCTGGTGGGGTTCCAAGGAAGGTAAACAACAACTTTGTTGGATATCAACAGAATAGCTTTGTACTCCTAAAGTTTTAGGTGGTTTGGGTCTTCGAGATTTATTAATTTTCAACAAAGCACTACTAGGAAAACAAGCGCGGCGTATTCCACAGTTTTCGAAATCATTAGTCTTTAAATTTCTTGAAGCAAAATACTTTAGAAATGATGAGTTCTTGGATGCAAAGTTAAAACCTGGCAGTTCTCACCTATGATGAAGCATTCTTTAGGGTAGAAGTCTTCTCTCTAGAGGGCTACGATGGCGAGTGGGAAATGGTAAGAGTATTCGAGCTTTTAAAGATCCATGGATATCTTGAGAGACCACCCTCAAGCTAATCACTAATCATCCGAATGATAACATTAAAGTGGCAGCTTACATATTACCACATACTCAGACTTGGAATCAAGCAGCCATCAATGCATCTTTTCTTGATATGGATAGGGATGCAATTATGGAAATTCCTCTCAGCCTTAACAACAGAACCGATAGAATGATTTGGCATTATGAGAAGAAAGGAATATATATTGTTAAAAGCGGGTACCAAATGGAATTTGTAGAAAAGTACAAAGACAAAGGAACATCCTCAGCCTCAATTGGACGCTGGTGGAAGCTTATGTGGTCTCTGAATATTCCCCTAAAGGTACGCATATTCATCTGGAGAATCAGCTTCAATGCTATTCCTTCTTTTTCATGTCTTCGACATCGTAAAATAGTGACTTTAGACATCAGCATCAGATGTAAATCAGAGTCCGAGACCATTCCTCATGCACTGTTTTGGTGTGCTTCAGTAAAGGAAATCTAGCGACAGACTTCATTCTATGTACTGCTTCAATGGTTTAAAGGTTTGCCTTGTTTAGAGCTCTTTTTTGGCCTTTAAGATAACATCTGTAAGGCTAAATGGGAAATCTTCTGTATGCTGCTTTCGTGTATCTTATTTAATCGCAACAGTGCACTTCATGCAAACCAGTTTGTGGTTGTTTGGAATTGTTAGAATGGGGTATGGGATTAATGCTTGAGTATCAGCATGCCCAACGTTTGCTCAGCCTTTTTTTCACCTTTTTCAAGAAAAATTGCATCCACTTCTTGGACTCCTCCACCTTTGCAAAACTCTTAAACTAAATACTAATGTTTCAGTCAAGTAGGCTGGATCTTGGATTGGTGTGGGAGCAGCAATAAGAGACTGTCCTAGACAAGTTGTTGCAACACTTTCCAGTCTTTTGAAAGGTAGGTATAATGCTGAACTTGGTGAGTTAATGACTATCAGGGAAGGATTTCTTTTAGCTGATAGACTCAATCTCAAAGTCTCCTAACTTGAATTGGATGCAATCAATGTAGTTTCTCAAATTGTAAATTATTCTCCTTTATGAGTCATGTTTTTCACATTATAGAAGATGTTAAAACACTAAGTCAAAAAATGGGGGTCCAACAATGTCATTTTATTCCATGTTGTTGTAAAAGAGTGGCACACACCCTTGCTTCTCTTGCTTTGTCCTCTAAGGAGGATAACACTTGACTTGATACTAAGTCTGACTATATTGTATTTTTCTTATAATTGAAAGTTTATTTAGATTTCAAAAAAAAAAAAAACATGTAGTTCTTTTTATAATTAACCAATATTATTGAATAAATTTCGAGTTATAAATTATATTTGTAGATAATTTCTTATTAACATATATAAACTATAGTAATTTTTATTAATATTGATTGATTTTATATGAAAGATTCAACAAACAATTGATATCTATGTTATTAAAAAAAAAATAAAACAGTTGGTATCAAAATCATAATGAACGTTGATTCATATTTACATTCCTATAATTAATAACTAAATTTTTTTCCCCTTAAGATCACATAATGTGTGAAGACGTGTCCCCCTATAGCTAGAGTTGTTATTCTTATACTTGTGCTACTTTGTAAATAAATAAATGCTTTATACGATTATGTGCATCCTAAAATTTCATTAAAAAATTAAAACTAAAAAAGCAATTAACAAAGCCAACAAAAATAGACAAATGAACGATATTTGCAACTAGCAACATATACATGCAACAAAATGCAAGGGATAATATTTAGCGATAAGAATTTTTTACTTTTTTTTTTTCTCAGTGGGTTACACTTGGGATAATAAAACTTATATTGACTTTTTTTTTTTTTTTTTTTTTTTTATTATTATTTTTAATGATTGTTACTTTGTTGGTTCCTTAGATAAGATATACTGATCGTTAAGATGATATGAATGATTTTGTATGTTAGGATTTCATTTGTTCGGATACTTTTGTTGGGTTTGCTCTATTTTGTATGATACTTATATTTTTAGTATTGGTTTTTATTGTATTTTTTAATGTTATAAATAATTTTGTAAATTAAGGTTTTTTTTTTTTTTTAATTTGGAATCAAGGCAGCCACCTTATTTTGATTTTCGCCTTTTAAAACACTGTTATCAATAGCCTATAAAACTGAAATGAATATTTATAAAGTCAATTAGTTACATATATACATATACATATACATGCATATATATATATTTGGTATCAAAGCCTTGTGGCCAATATTTCATTGGAACTTATCCAGACACTCTTAAAGAAGAAAAATCCTAATTATCTAAGTCTCGTCGTTTTACTATACTTGTTTTGTCATCCAATTAGGCCTTTTTTTTTTTTTTTTTTTTTTTTTTTTTTTTTTAAGTCTAGTTTACGTTTTAGATCTTTAGAGTGAAAGGTATGTCAGTTGGAAACCAGTAATCTCAACTTACCCATATCTGATGGTAGTAGTTGAAACTTTTGGTGCAACAATGCAAAGTACTATCACTCGAAATTTTAGGTTCTTAGCTATGACATCTTTTTCTTTTAGTATTAATACTCTTGTATTTGCTCCTCCTTTGTCCAAATCTTCTTTTTCTTCTTCCAAATTAGATAGTTTGTATGAAATAAATTATCTTTTTGATCAACAAAAGATTCAAGACATAGTTCCTCCTTTAATTAATCCCTACTCCACTTTTATTAAACGTCATTCTTCTTTTCCTAAGTCCATTAAAGCAATTGTAAAATCTCATAGGAATCTAGTCAAATAATATATCTAGTCTAGGAAGTTTGATTAGTGTCTTCTAGTAACTACCTCTTAAGAACAATATATCACCTTGGAAATCTCTCAAACTTCCATTAACCAATAGAAACAAGAAGGATATACCCACTTCCATTTCGGTGCTGTTAGACTAGCAATCACATATCATGGTTATAAAGGTCTTTTAGTTTCTACCAGGATAACTCTTCTAGATACTAGATATGATCAGTACATACATGATTGTATAGGAACTCTTCAAACAACTCTCAATGCAGGAACAATAGTTCTTATCCTATATCCAAACTTTAATATCTCCCTCTCAGATGAGTTTTGCTCATCAGTCTTAAAAGTTCAACTTCAAATCATAGCCGCATCTCAAAAGGCATGATCTATTTAGACTACCTTGCATTATCGAATGGTATAGAGGTTACAAGATCATGTGATCGACTTGTCATTTTCAAATAGCACAGACACAATCCTTCTTATAGTTGATTCCCAACGAACTCCACAGTGCATGTCTGTTTCCAAACAGATTGGTCGGGAAGATCTCATTCAGCTTTTACCAGAACAATGAGTAAGTAGCTATGAGACAACTTTCAAGCAACCAGAACCAATCATCTTTAATGAATCCACTGTGAAAAAGAATATTGATGGAACTACTACCATCATTTTCTCAAAACCAGGACCTAGTGCTCCACTAGCAAGCTTTGCTGCACAATTCATGATTACCCAAATTAGTCCTAGAACAGGTGTCTCCAGAGATGACGCATCTATCTAGTCTTTCAAAACAGATGGAAAATCTCTTTTCTATGTGCCTCCAGAGATGACCTATTTATCTAGTCTTTCAAAACAGATGGAAAATCTCTTTTCTACTTCATTGACCCTGTCACAAAACAGTATCCATTTGACCTTGAATGTAATTGCCAAAGATGTAAAGATGACAGAGATAGGGCAGATTACTAGAGTAGTAGCAAAAGGAAAAAGAAGCTCAATAGTGAACGCATCTTGTTTCAACGATACCTAGATGATAACCCTTATTTTGGCCTTCCAGGCGAACCTTCAGGCAAATATAATTACATTGTCAAATATACAGAGCCTCTTTTATATCCTTTACTAACAAATCCTTTATGGGAATTATGTCACCTACAACCATAACCACCTCCCAAAAGACTTGAACCCAAAACACCATTACCCTGTTATAGAAAAGCCTTAAAGTGAACAGCAAAAATTCCACAACTAACACCATCAACGATCCCATCAATCATGATATTCTAATAGTCTTCTGGACCATCAACTTCCTTACCTGTAACCACCCAAGCAAATTATGAAAAAGATTTTCCATCTCGTTCTGTGTCCATGACTTAGAAACCAAAGGTCATTCCTCTATAAACCATTTAATCAGATGGTTCAATCAAACCATTATCACAAGCTAAAGTTGTATTAAACTGGCAATCTGAAATGCAATAGCTCAAAATAGAGTGATGCATCACATTGAACAAAAATTGATTTGGTTACTTTCCAAGTTGAATCTGGTGCTTAATGCACAACAAATATCATTTAACAAGTTCAAAAGCAGATTGCACAACTTCATAATGAGTTAATACGATTAACTCAGACTACCCAAGGGTTTTTATCCAACTTTGTCTAAAATGATGTAGAAATGAGAAATCTTAAAGCCCAACTTGCTTCTCCTCAGCAAGAATATTACAGACAGTTCTCACAACACTTCCACCCAATACAACCAATGTACAATTCTTTTGATAACCTTATGTGGAACCAACTTATGCCTGTTTTTCCTAAATACAGTCAACCTTTAGCCACCCTAAACACTATTTCAAATGCCGAAATTGCTCTTGGTACAATAGAGCAATTGTAAATTGAGAAAAGAGAAGGTAGAGCAGGATCAATAAGTAAAGCTCTCTAAGCGAAAAGGCAAGCAAACTCAAGCGTCCGCTTCTATTTCAAATCAGAGAAAAAAACCCAAAGAACCTGAGTCTTCAAACTAAGAAAGACCTATGCAGTTAATGTTCTCAAACCTGATGTCTCAAATACTCAAAAATATGTCATCCCAACAAATTCTCCATATAAATACTCCCTTAACTAGCTCTTCAATTCCTAAAGAACCTGACAATTTTTTATTTGAAGAAGACTCATAAATTATTCTAGACAATAGACAAATACTGAGTTTATTCATATTTTTACTGATTCAGAAACTGAAACACAATCTTCAATCAATACTGATTCCATCCTTACTCAGTTCATGAACACACAACCACATGTTACAGACTCAAATGAGGGAACAATCTCTGACACTATTAACGATCAGCCCCAAGAACGATAAAATGATTATCTTCACCATCATTCATCCTCTTCAAAGATCCTTACTTTTACTATTGATGATATCCCTCTAACAGAATTGAGAGATTGCACATTTAAATTCCAAGTATGGCTTCAAACAAAAATGCTTAAACCAGGCGCACAAGTTCAGAATGTCTTTATAGGGACATTTGGCTACGAGAATCATTTATTGTATTCAGAACTAGAGAAACTATAATGACCGACTTTTACTGTCCACTCCTTGGGTCTTACTTAGTCAAGACTTTCCTCTTATCTCTGTTCTTTTCTAGAAAATAATTCAAGAACCAGATGAGTTTTATAGAAATGTTAAAGTATCGCAGCTGATGGATCTTAATCTCAGAACACTATTTAAAAAAGAAAAGAATTGTTTAACTAGAGAGCATTTTTGGAAAGCTTTTGACTTTTTATATGTTCTGCTTCTAAAGAAGCTTGATTATAGGATTGTCAGAGGAGAGCTTATATAGAGAAGCTTTGGAGAAACAAACAAAACACATATCGTCATTGCTGACGATTCAAACTTAATAATTAAAGTAAATGACTGACACTTATGCAAAATATTTTACATTTTTGTAGACAGGTGGCTAACACATAAAATTAGAACTGGTGGTCGACAAGCTTTTATCAAGCTTTTACAACTGGCTGACAAGAATAAAACATATTTTAACCTTTTTTATGACAAACCTTTAATACATAAGACCAACAGCTAGCCATTATGGCTTATCACACGTTTTCTTTTGGATAAGTAGGAAACTGTTATACCCATTTTCTCGTTCGGCCTAAATGGGTCAGTACAGGCCCTACTAACTCGAACAGAAGCAAGGGCCCAGGAGGCCCAAGATTAGAGCCAGCGGTTGCAGACCCAGCTCGTAAGGCCGTTCAGGTCACAAGCCAGCAACAGTTCCCAGATCTCCCACGCATGCCTCCTGCCCGCACTTTCAGCTCGCGGAGCTCGCGAGGTCGCCCAGGTTGCGAGCTCGCGGGAACCTTCAGACCGCCTAACCTCTCCTCCTGGTCACGTCGACTCCCCTCCAGTGTGCATCACCTGGCTGACTAGAGGACTTATCCAGGAGATATCATGTATAACAAGTCAACAAGGTCACCTACTCCCATGGTTTCCCGTCAGAGACTGTTTACACCATTACCAAGACACATTTAATGCGCCGGCTCTGCATTTAATGAAGAAAGGACTTCTCCAGGAGCATTAAATGCAGACGTGTGTATGCAAGAAGGAATGATAGTTTCACATTTAAGATAGCATGACTGTGTCAGGATTAGTTGAAAATAACCATCAGCTGTACCTTATTTTTGTATATTTTATGGCTTTCTTTGTATCTCTCCCCTCCATATATAAACAGGAGAGACCTTTACTGTAGAGAACAAGTTGAAAATAATAGAGAACTGTCACTCTGCCTGATTTTGACAGAAGAGTGGCCGTGGATGTAGGCGCAGTCGCCGAACCACGTAAAAATTCTTGTGTGTTGCATCCTTCTTCCTCCTATCTTCATTGTTTATCTGATTGCATTTACTCAACCGCCACGACCAACATTCCCTCGCCTTAATTAAATTTCACCAACCTTAAAACTTCATTTAAAAACCTTATTTATCACATACCTAACACCGTAACTGTTCCTTAATTACCTTGATCGCCGTCTGGGCCCCAAAATCTTTGGGTTGACTGTTTCCGAACGTCAACAGAAACTGTTTTTGCTTTTGTGATTGGATAGGTTTTGTCAAAGTGCGAAATCAGACAAATTGGTGTCCCATGCTTCATCATTTAGGTTAAGACATCCAAATATTTGGATATGGTCTACTGGTTCTCAATAAGTGCGAGTGGGAAAGCTGTCAGATCGGATAATTTGTGTACTTGTAATGTCGTTTTTTATTGGTTTTTGATCTTATCAAATCTGGCTTTTGCTTGCTGGATCTCCAATTCCTGTTGTGTATCAGGCTGAGAATTTGAAAAGAACCATTTTGGATAATCTTGACTGAGAAAGTGTGATGTGAGCTTATCCATATATTTGTCCTTGCTTGTTTGAGTTAATCCATATAGTCTGATGAGAATTGATCTCATGAAGTATCATTTTCAATGGTTGGCCAAACCTCTAGAGGAATTATTTGGTTTCTTTTAAATAATATCTTTTCAATAGGTCTGATTTGAGCTTGGTAATTTGATGCTTTGTTGAACACTAGAATTGGATGGGTTGCTATACATTGGAATTGTGATGTGAAAAACACAATCCATCTAGTCTGACATGATTAGGTCTATGAAACACAAAGACGAACCATTGTTTGTGAGGTATTTGGCTATAAAACCATTCACATCATCGAGAGACTAGTTGAAACCATTTGAGAAAATGAATGAGATGGTAGACTGGTTTGTTTGAAATTTGTTGATACCACTAGAGGGTTTTTATCATGAGATGATTTGGAAATTCTATGGCTACATGATGAAGATGAAAGAGGTATCAAAAGAACCATATGAGATCTTCTAAAAAATTAAACACTGGGTAATACATATTGACTAGTAAAACAAAGACTTTATAGAATGGATAGGTAGGATGAATTTCTAAACAATCTAAAAGACTTTGACCATGATTTTCTACACATTTTTGTTGGTACTGAAACATGAGGGTTTTAATTTGGTGATAAGGAAAATGAGACTGTAACAAGGTATGAAACTTAAGTGGTGTGTTAAATTCTTGGGGTGGTTGGGTGAAAGACAAACTTAGATTGTGTGAAAACATTGCACATGGATGGTCTGTGACTGTTTTAATCACTGGTTTAGGTCTGGAAAAGTAGTCTGCAAGCACATTATTTTTTCCTGTAATATGCTTGATTATAAATGAATACCTGCTAAACTATTATGACCAGTTGACAAGTTGTTGATGAGAGACCTTCTTTTTATGGAATTGAAGCATTTGTTGAAATGATGTCATATCTGATTCAACAATGAAATGGTGTTCAATGAGATGAAATTCAAACTTCTTAATCACATTCTTGACTGTTAGAATCTATTTGAAGGTAGAGTGGTAATGGAGGTGATGAGGTTTAAACCTTCCACTTTGATATGTACAAAAGTGTTTAATTACTTTTTCATCTTTTTCCAGCAAGACAGCACCCGAAAATTCTTCACTTACATCTGTTTCAAGATTTTGATGGCTTTGGTGTGGTGTTAAGACTAGGGTAGTTGCTATTTTTTGAGTTGTTCCAGGAGAGGTTTTGTATGTCTTATAAAATATAGAATGAAAGGTTTGACATGGTTGATGATACCTATAAATTATTGAAGTTGTTTCTTTGAGGTCAAGCCATTTGGAAAATTCTGTAATTCTTTGGCAATATGGGTTGAGGTTGGTATTTGCCTGCTATGATTTGTATGCCAAGAAATTGAATTTGTTCCTGTGCTATCTACATTTTCTTTTTTAATAGAATAATTCCTTTTTCTTTGACTATGTCAACAAATTGGGAAATGAATTGGAGATGACTCTGTCGATTAGGTGAGAATAGGAGGATGTCATCTATATAGATCAAGATTGAGTGTACAATGGGTTGAAAGATTTTGGTCATAGCCTTTTGGAAAAGAGATGAAGGTGCTTTAAGTTCGAAAGACATAACTTTTTTTTTGGCAATGATGATTCGGGATGCAAAAGGCTATTTTGTATCGATTAGGAGGATTTAGACCAAGTTACCAAAAGCCTGCTTTCCAATCAAATTTTGAAAATAGTTTTGCATTTTGAAGTTTGGCAAATAGGGTATGTCTGGAAGATAGAGGAAACTTATCATCTTGTAAGAATTGATTAAGAGTCTAGTAGTTTATGACAAGACGAAGTTTTCCTTGAATTTGGTCAGCTCACTTATTCACATAAAAGGTTTCACAAGCCCATTATGAATCAAAAGGTTTAATAAGGTCTTAGGAATGAAGAGTTTGACATTCTTGTTGAGCTAAATGAAGGTGTTCAGGTTGCATCCTTGAATGACTAGCTTTTGTGGAATTTATGTTTTCATTGAGATGAAAAGAAAGAGAGACAAAATATTCAGGCTTTTTTTCCAACAAGGGTTATCACATTTATTCAATAATTTTATATGGCTTTCTACACAAGAATCTTGAATAATTTGACTATGGATCTAGGAAAAGGATCATCAAAGATGGAGAAGAGTTTAGGATGATGTGTCCATGATTGGAAGTATGAGTGAAATCTGAGGCTATCTGGAAGAATTCTAAGTTTTGAAAGTTTAGAATAAACATCAAAACCTAAACTTATGTCTTTGCCCGGGAGTTCTGAATCTAGAACTTGGTGGTATGTCGAACATCTAGGGAAAATTTTGAGTTAATTGGATGGCTAATTATGTTTGTGGTGAATATGACATTTCTAGCTTTTTGAAAATGTTCTTTATAAGGTTTCCAATAGTGAAGAGGAAGGATATTTGGATTCATGATGGATTTGGCTACACATGCATCAAAGAAAACTATAATGTCAATTGGTTTAGAATATTTAGTAAGAAGGATTTGAATAGGGGTCAATGGTATGAGATCAACAAAAGAAATGATCATCGGGAGAGGAGCTTGGATAAAGTAACAAAAATCATCTGAGTAGTCAAAATGACTGTCAGATGTATTTATGTCATATTGGAGAACTGCTTCAGTTGTTGGATCATTATCAATAAAGAATAGACTTTCAATTTCATCATCTAAAAAGAAGAGGCCTATGATCTGGGAAAGATGTTGAACCATTTTCTAGGGCTGGTTTTTCTTGATAGGGCAATTCTTTGCAAAATGACTTTTGCCTTTGCAAAGATAACATAGATTAGAGGTTATGAACTTGGTTTTCTTTCTTCTAAGAAACCGCCTAACTTTGGTTTTGTGTGACTTATGGAATCATCTGAAGGGATAGCAATTGTAGGCTTTGTGAACTCGATACTTCTTGTGGTGCCCTTTCTTGTGAGGTTTACAAGAATAGTCTTTGGTGGCTTTATATTAGATTTGTAGGTCTGGTCTGTAACATATCTTTGAAAATTGTTTGGATCTCTTGAGATAATCTTCAAAGAATTTTTTCTGGGTACATAGTTTGTCTAAAGCATTTAGTACAAACTGGTATATTTCACCAAGAGAAGTTTGATTTAAGTGTTTGTTCTGGATTTGCATGAGTTTGGTTATTTCTTGACTGAGAGATTCTGGGATAGAAGCAAGGAAAACTTGTTTCATGTTTGGATCATCCATATCTCATAAGACATGATATCTTTTAAGTATTTCCTTGTAGTGTTTGTCAAGATCTTTTTTTCCTGAAAGAGTAACATTTCATCTAAAAATATTGTTCTCTCATCTGATTTTCATGAGACTGGGAAAGTCGGCAGAATTCATCATAAAACAGATATAACATTTGATTAATATCTATCATTTGGATGAAATGCATTTGACAGTATTGGCCTAGACTGTTCCATCAATCATGGATGATACTTGCAAATCTAGTTGTAAACTAGGTAAGGATATTCTGAACTCGTGCGCCTGGTTTAAACATTTTTATTTGTAGCCATGCCTAGAATTCAAACATGCAATCTCTCCATTTTATTAGAGGAATATCATCAACAGTAAAAGTATGGATCTTTAAAGAGGACGGATGATGGTGAGGATGATCATTTTGTCGTTCTTGGGGCTGATCGTCAATAGTGTCAAAGATTGTTTCCTCATCTGGGTCTGTAACATGTGGTTGTGTGTTTATGAGTTGAGTAAGGATGAGATCAGTATTAACTAAAAGTTGAATCTCAGTTTCTAAATCAGTGAGAATATGAACAAATTAAGTATTTATCTATTGTTTGGAACATCTAATGAGTCTTCATCTGATGAAAAATTGTCAGGTTCTTCAGGAATTGAAGAGCTAGTTGAGAGAGTGTTTATTTAAGGAATTTATTGGAATGCCATGTTTTTGAGTATTTGAGACACTGGGGTTTGAGAACATTAACTGCATAGGTTTTTCTTGGTCTGAAGGCTTAGGTTCTTTGGGTTTTTTCTTTGAGTTTGAAGTGGAAATGGATGCTTTAGTTTACTTGTCTTTTCGCTTGGAGAGTTTTGCTTGTTGATATTGCTCTCATTCTCTTTTTTTAATTTAGTATACAATAGCTCTGTTATACCAAAAGTAATTTTGATATTTGAAAGAGTGTTTGGAGTAACAAAAGGATGACTGTAGTTAAAAAAAAAAAAAAAGCATAGCTTGGTTCCATATGGGGTTGTCAAAGGGATTGTACACTAGCTGTACTAGGTAGAACTGTTGTGAGGACTGTTTGTATTATTCTTGCTAAAGAAAAGCAAGTTAGACTGTAAGATTCATCATTTTTGCATCCTTTTAGAGAAAGTTGGATGAAAACCCTTAGGTAGTCTGAGTTAATTACATTAACTGATTGTGGAGTGGTGCAATCTACTTTTGGACTTGTTGAATGATATTTGCTATGCGCTGAGCACCAGATTCAACTTGAAAAGTAACCAAATCAATATTTTATTCAATGCGATGCATCACTTTGTTTTGAGCTATTGCATTTTTAGATTGCCAGTTTAATACAGCTCTAACTTGTGATAGTGGTTTGATTGAACCATCTGATTGAATGGTCTGTGGAGGAATGATCTTTAGTTTCTAGGTTGTGGACTCAGAAAGAGATGAAAAATCTTTTTCATAATTTACTTAGGTGTTTTTAGGTGAGGAAGTTAATGGTCCAGAGGGTTGTTGGAACATCATGATTGCTGGGATCGTCGATGGTAATGGTTGTGGATGTTTTGCTTTGTTTTAAGGCTTTTCTCTAACAAACTGATGGTGTTTTGGGTTCAGGTCTTTTAGGAGGTGGTTTTGGCTATAAGTGACATGATTCTCATAAGCGATTTTTTGGTAGAAGATATGAAGGAGACTTTGTATATTTGACGATGTAATCATTTTTGCCTGAAGGCTTGCCTAGAAAGCCAACATGAAGGTCACTATCAAGGTATCATTGAAGCAGGGTGCGTTCACTATTAGGCTTCTTTTTCTTTTTGCTGCTACTCTAGTAGTCTACCCTTTCTTTATCATCTTTACATCCTTGGCAATTGCATTCAAGGTCAAATGGACAATGTTTTGTGACGGTGTCAATGAAATAGAAAGGAGGTTCCCCATCTGTTTTGAAAGACTGGACAGATGAGTCATCTCTGGAGACACCTACTTTAGGATTGATCTGGGTAATCATGAATTGTGTAGCAAGGATTGCTGATGGAGCACTAAGTCCTAGTTTTGAGAAAATGATGGTAGTAGTTCCATCATTATTCTTCTTTATGATGGATTCATTGGAGATGATTGGTTTTGGTTGCTTGAAAGTTGTCTCATAGCTAGTTACCCATTGTTTTGGTAAAAGCTGAATGAATCTTCCCGAGTGATTTGTCTGGGAACAGACATGCACTGTGGAGTTCATTGGGAATCAACTATAAGAAGGATTGTGTCTGTGCTATTTAGAAGTGACAAGTCGATTGCATGATCTTGTAATCTCCATGTCATTTGATAGTGCAAGGTAGCCTGGATAGATCCTGCATTTTAAGATGCACCTATGACTTGAAGTTGAACTTTTAAGGCCAATGAGAAAAACTCATCTAAGAGGGAGATATTGAAGTTTGGATATAAGGTAAGAACCACTGTTCCTACATTAAGAGTTGTTTGAAGAGTTCCTATACAAGCATGTATGTACTGATCATACCTAGTATCTAAAAAAGCTAACCTAGTAGAGATTGGAAGACATTTATGATCATGATATGTGATTGCTAGTCTAACAACACTGAAATAGATGTGGGTATATCCTTCTTGTTTCCATTGGTTAATGGAAGCTTGAAGGATTTCCATTGTGACATACTGTTCTTGCGAGGAAGCTGTTAGAGGACGTTGATCAAACTTACTAAACTGGATATATTCTTTGACTGGATTCCTATGAGGATGGACTTAGGAAAAGAAGAAGGAGATTTAGTAAAAGCTGAGTAGATATTAATTAAAGGAGGAACTGTGTCTTGAATCTTTTGTTCATCAGAAAGATAAATCATTTCATACAAACTATCCAATTTAGAAAAAGAAGAAGAAGAAGATTTGGATAAAGGAGGAGTAGATACAAGAGTACTAATACTAAGAGAAGAAGATGTCATAGCTAAAAACCTAAAACTTCGAGTGATAGTAGTTTGTGTTATTACACTAGAAGTTTCAACTACTACCAACAGATGCGGGTAAGTCGAGATTACTGGTTTTCAGCTGATATACTTTTTGTAATGAGCGAAAATGGATTAAAGAAAGTCCCACAATTAATGAACCTTGTCAATCAAGTTATTGCATTATTTGATTTTATATTATCATCTTATTTATTTGGAGTTGTTAGGCACCAAGGCCAAAATCTAATTTAACTTTGTATATTTAGGCTTCGTTTGGTACAGTTTCTTTAAGTAGATCTTTTGAAAGTGGATCTTTTGGAAGAAAATTGTTGGTTTTTAGTTGTTAATTAAAAAAATTCTTTTAAATTATAGTATAGTTTGGTTAAATTATTTTTAAATACTTTTAGATTATTAATTTACCAAAAAGAATATGAGAGGGAGGAATAGTATATTCATTTTAGAAATATAATTGTTTCAACCGCAACTATAAAAAATTAATCAATCATAGTAGTAATAAAAATTTTATTACTCTTTGTCAATTTTTCAGTTTTGGTTTAATTAGCCTCAAGAAATAAAAAGGTTATATTTCTCTACCTTTATATATATATATATCTATTTCATGGTTCTTGTAAAGTTTATATGTATCAATTTTAGACCAGTTGATTGATTTTGTTTGTCTATTTTTTTTTAAAGAAATAAAAAAAAATTTTGTTTCTTTTTTTTTTTTTCATCTATACCAATTACAATATATATATATATATATTAATAAATCAATAACAAAAAAAATTGCATTATCAGTCAAAACCAATTGACAAAAAAAAAAAAAAAAACACAAAATATAGAAAACTTACTGATTAAAGAGAAGTTCTCAGATGTTTTTACAAAATAAAAAGTGAATGAAAGTGGAGACTATGAAGTCGTTTGTTTTTTTATCTGAAAACTGAACAATACTGCTGAAGACTGAATAATGACTGAAATTTGAATAACATGTTTTTTTTTTTTCCTTACATTTGAATATGTTATAAATTTATTTGTTTTTTAAATTTAAAATTATCTGAAAACTAATAAATTGATATTTATACAATTTTTACTATTTGTTGTTATGTAATTTTAACCAATGTAATATCAATATTTAAAAATAAATAATTTAATAAATTCTAAAACATTTTTATGTAGATATTAATGACATTTTATTCATAATTAAAATATAATTAAAAAATATAGTAGTATTAATCATATTTATATATTTAAGAAAACAATTAAAAAAATGAATGCTTAAATTGTAAATTAAAATATATTAGTTTAATTCCAAGATAATTTGGGATGAGATGTATTTAGATTTTATTTTTCAAATATAAATATTTTTAAGTGTCAAGGGATAATTTTTTTTTTTTTTTTGAGTAATATTAAATTAGGATAAATTTGAAATTATGTTATTCTGGGAAGGATAGATTTGGAATAAAAATTTTTAAATGTCATTAAATGATTTGCAATTAAGTGAAAAGTTAAAAATTCTTACTTAATTTTTTCAGTTGTTTTTTGGTAGTTTTAAGTTATTTGACTACTTAAAAAAACAAACAGAAACAACTTAATAGATATAATTCAACATTATTAAGTCTTAAGTGGAAAAAAAAAAAAAAACTTCTATGTGTTTATGTTTATAAAGAAATTGTAATAATGTTATAAGAGTAAAAGATATTAATAAAATAAATTAGGGGTAGATTATATATTTTAATTTTTTTTTTAAAAAAAAAAACTTAAAAAGATCTACTTGAAAAACTCAAATTTTGAGTTTGTCCAAGTAGATATTTTTCTATTTTTTTAATTCCTCAAAAGCTCTATTGGATGTCAATCAAACGATATAAAAAAAAAATCAAATAGAGTTTTTAACATTAAAAAAATACTTTTGACCAATAAATAAGCTGTATCAAATATATACTTAGACTTCGTTTAACATAGTTTCTTTAAGTAGATCTTTTAGAAATAGATATTTTATTAGTAGAACTTTTTAAAAAAATTATTGATTGTTTGGTTATTAATTAAAAAAGATCTTTTAAATTATAAATTTACCCAAAATGATTAAATGATTTTAAGAGTATAATGATATTAATAAGGTTATATTAGACATTTCAATTTTTTAAGAAATTTAAAAATATCTATTTGCAAAAGTTTAAAATTTGAGCTTCTCAAAATATTTTTTTTAGCTTTTTTAATTCCGAAAAAGCTCTATTAGGATGACAATCAAAGGATGCAAAAAAAAAAATCAAGTAGAGTTTTGAGCATAAAAAAATACTTTTAATCACTAAATAAGTTGTGTCAAACGTACATTTATATTCTCTACAGCCACTACAGTCTTTTACCTGCATTACTTTATGGTGTTCAATATGACTTTTCTTTTTCTGATGTTTTGGTTTGAATGCGTTGCATCAATCTATTTTTAGAACATATCATATGATAAATTTCTATGTCCAAATAATATTTTGTATTACGAAGTCAAAACCAGGATGCTTTCTGAGGATATAAATTCTGGAAGAACTGATCCATACCATACCACATCTTCATTTATCTCTCTTAAACTTCTCAGTGTATTTCTACACTTCAGTTTCCATTATAAATAACTAAAGCAAAGAAAATGAAGGGAAAAAGGGCCGTTGGTTTGGCAGCTAGAGATTCATCTGGACATCTGTCACCTTTTTCATTCACTCTCAGGTTTCACTCTCCCACATTCAGTTGCCTGTATTCTTACAACATAAACATGCAACATGCAATTGACTAATGTTTCATTGTCCTCAATAAACAGGAAAACAGGTCCCCAGCATGTGTTGTTAAAGGTTTTGGTTCGTGGAATGGATCACACTGATCTTCATCAGATCAAGAATGAGCTTCACCTCACAAAGTACCCTTTGGTTCCACGGTAGACACCTTCTCTTTTTATATAACTTTTATGAGTAAAATATAGTCCTTTTATTTCCAAAAGAGGTTTTTGATAACATTCCAATATGTATAATGTATTTATGTTATTATAACAATTGATGAAGTATGTTAATTTGGTTCTGTTTTATTAAAATGAAGGCATGAGGTGGTGGGAGAAGTTGTGGAATTAGGTTCAGAAGTAAAGAAATTCGAAGTTGGAGACATTGTGGGAGTTGGTTGCGTTGTAGGATCTTGTGGGGAATGCTTGTGTTGCGAGTCAAACTTAGAGAACTACTGCAGCGACAGAATTTTGACTTGCAATGGAATCAACAAAGATGGAACATATACACAGGGAGGCTTCTCCTCTGCCATGGTCGCTAATCAAAAGTATGAGAAAGCTACCAAAACAAAACTAAAACTAATTTAATTTGTTGATACTCTTCCGAACTAATGCTCAAGTGAATGCAGGTTTGTGGTAAAGATACTGGAAAAGCTGGCACCGGAGCAGGCAGCGCCACTACTATGTGCCGCAGTAACAGCTTACAGTCCATTGAAGCAATTGAGAGACTCCAATAAGACCCTCAGGGCTGGAATTTTGGGTTTAGGAGGGGTTGGCCACGTCGGCGTCCTGATAGCCAAGGCAATGGGACATCATGTGACTTGCATAAGCTCTTCTGATAAGAAGAGAGTGGGGGCTTTATAGCACTTGGGTGCTGGTGAGCTCTGATGGGGCAGAGATGGAAAGAGCAGCACACAGCCTTGACTATATATTAAGACACCATTCCAGCCTTTCACACTTTGCAATCCTACCCTTCACTTCTCAAGGTTGATGGAAAATTGACTAGAGTCAGTGTGGCTTCTAAGCCCCTGGAGTTTGATACGGATGACTTTGAGGTAAGCAATTCGTATTTTTTCCAATCAAAATTTGCTACATATATTCTGCTAAATTACTGAGATTTTTTGTTGCTATTCAGGGAAGAAAACCATAACCGGAAGTTTAGTTGGAAACATGAAGGACACACAAGAAATACCAGATTTCTGGGCAAAAAGGGGTTTGTCTCCAATGATAGGTGATTTTAAACGGATTATGCCAACGAGACATTTGAGGGAATGGAAAGGATCGATGTCTGGTACCGGTTCGTGCTGGACGTGGCAGAAAGCAACCTAGAATGATTTATCCCTCTTTTCAACAATGGCAATATCACTTCTACAACAATGTTCCTATATTGTTTTCCAATAATTCTGAGCGACAGGAATATTCCCTGTAAATAGACTCTGGATCGTGAAATTCTCAGTTACAATATGCAATAGCAACTAAAGGTCACAGGTTTTCAGAAATTAACATTTGGCTATTACAATTAACTCTGCTCGTTGTATTAAATAAGAGTCCCGGACAAATGTCACTCTCCTACTCAAACCTAAAAAAGAATAACAAATACTAATGTTACAACAATTGGGTGCTGTCTTCCAGGATTGAAGCAGAAAACATTCCAACTTGGCCATGAAATTGTACTACCTCCAGTATCTGATGATGACAATCATGATGATAAAGATGGTAGAGCAGTTTCTGCAGATACATTAGTCATCTTTCCCTTTGGCTTTACAATCAGAAACTTTAGATCCATCATAAGCGGAAAGAAAGAAATTACTCTGATTCTTCTGCAGAAACCTGCTTGAGAAAGAAAATAATTATTTTTCAGGCATAGCAACACTAACAGAGCATTTGCTTAAAATGGCTCCAATATAGATTATATTATTAAAGCTTTATATTTTGTCCAAGAACAGGTGAAGACAATTTTTCGGACAACAGTAAGATTATTATTGCAAAATAACCAATCTACGACAAAAATACATACACCAATACACCAATGCAATATAGCAAAACTTTAGGAGGCAGAAAATAACAGAGCAAATTTTCTGTAAATAAAAGGAAATGAAGAAAAAAGAATTTAAATGATACATTGTGAATAGCAATCAAGGATCCTCAAAGCCCAAGATATATAATGTATTTTACACACTTAGCTTGAAAGAGATGCTACATAGTGATGAAAAAGCTGATGGCGTATATTAGTTTTCTCTAAAAAGTGTCAGGATTCATAAAGTAAGGATTGAGAGATACTTGAGAAAGTCGATCATTTTCTGCTGCAAGCGGGTCAGTGTTTCCTCTTCGATGTTGACATATGCCAATAGTTCAGGCAACTTAACTGCAAACAAAATTACCGTATGTAAAGGATAGGAAAGACATATTATACCATTAAAATTAAGCTACATAGATCATTTCTAGTTTATAAACAAGAAATTCAAGCAAGAATTTCTGAAAAGAAGATTTTAAAACAAACAGCCCAAGTCTAGCCAGCAAAGATTTATTTCACTCAATTAGATATTAAATCTCTAGATTACTGACAAGAAAACTATTGGAACACCTACCTGTATAAGTTTCCATAACAAATAAGATGTAATTTAACAATGCACATTCTAAACTGTCAGCAGTTATGGGTTAGCATACCAAATAGGCGTAGTAAATGTTCAGCACCATATATTGATGATGGAGAAAGATTATCTAAGACAACATCTTGATACTGCTGGCGCTCTTCTTTGTAAAGAAGCATCACAGGCAATGCGTTGTCAAAGTAACACCGAATTCCTTTCAAAATTTCTCCGACTGAATCAGTCATCCTGTATGAATGACAAAATATGATATGTGTCATCACTACAAAGTGTAGTTAAGAATGTTACAATGACAACTTAAAGTAGGAAATGTGTTCCAGTTTTTCCCTAATTTCAGTTTATATAGATTGGAGGTGTTACTGACTGTAAATTACGGACAAGAAAACTATTGAAACACCTAATTATAAATATTTATAATATGTAGAAGAAATATATGGATCGGTTCATATAAATTTTATCATTTAGTACATTCTGAAACTGGTGATGACTTTCAAGCCATAAAAATACCATGTTATTCACGTAACTATTATAAGAAAATCAGTATTGTTTCATGTCTAAGTTGAAACTATAATATCAAAGCAAGAAATTCAAATAAGCAAAGGACAAACAAAGCACATGGACTTAGAATAGAACTTACATGCCATCTTTTTTTGACCTGTATTGAAGGTACTTCGACAAAATGTCATCAACACTCGGTGAACGTGGAAGTTTAACAAGCTGAAAAATAAAAGGTTTATCTAACAGAGAAGTTAACTACAAAATTGGCCATATACATCGTTCAAAGGCAGCTTTAAATTTAACCATTTATTGCATAAAAAAATAAAATGAAATTTATGATTGATGTATTTAGTTGTCAATCAGTTAATGCAGAAAAACATAACAATGATCTGCCTCTACTGCAAATTTGGAAACAATGCATTGCTTCACTGCATACTTTCATTTTATATTGCTCCAGGAGTGAATATTGTTAATATCATACATATACACGCGAAGAGACAAATATAAGAGGATACAAGCCATGTTCTACTAAAAAAAGCAAAAGGAAAAACAATTATGTGAAACTTTTTTGATATAAACATACTCCTAACTTGCTAATCGACCCAAGAAATTGGTTGAAAAAAAAAAAAGACTATATTTTTACAACTTATTCTCCCTCTTCTGTAGAACTATAATACTTCAGTAAATGTGTACCAATTCAATATATTCTGACCCCAAAGATCACACATTACAAGGATAATTATAATCTGAAGGAAGATATATAGAATGTTGAATTCAATGACTTACTAACCCCAATAAATGACAATAAAATTACCAGACCTTACTGACTAAAAGTTAAAAGTTCTCCAATAGATTTGGAGAAAGAATTATTTAACAGAACAAATAAGACAGTAGATTAACTAAACATCCATATGGGGGTGCATCTAGTTGATAAAATCTCTCATATGAGCAATGGTATTAAAATCTGTGAGTGCAACAGAATTGAAATGGTTGACTTGAAATAGAAATTAAATAGAGAGGTGAATATTAAACAAGATGTGCTCACCGTGATGTGAAGAGCAATTCAAAAGTTCTGGTCCTACTTGGAACCGGAATAGAAAAAATCCTTGTAGCATTTCCCAAATGGTTTAATAAGATTTCTTTAGCAATGATTCAAATTTATAAGAGAATTTCATCCTTTGAGTTTCATCTATGTATCTTCATGAAAACTACCAAAGCATAAAGCTATACGAAACTATCAGCAGTTAGATTACTGCTCTACTGACTCTATTTAAACTAAAATCATAATCAATAATCATTAAATAGAATAGAAGTCTAGAAATTTTAACAGTTCATGATTAGGATACCTTATCCTGCTGAGTAACAAATCCCCAATCATCAACAAGCTGCTTCTTCAAAGTTGCAGGAATTTGGATCTTGACAAACTTTTCCACAGATAAAGTGTCCTTCTAATAATAACAAAATCAACAACAATATTAACAAAAATAAAAAATAAAAAACAATATTAAAAAAATAAAAATAAATAAAAAAAGAGCATTGTTAAAACTTAAATAGTGTGTATATACACAAGTTTTTTAAACAAAGCATACGTATGTGCACAAACATTTGCAGATTTGCCCTGACATGAGCAAATTTAAAAAACAAACAAACAAACACTATTGATGAAAGCTAGAAAGAACTAACGTGAGCCTGGAAATTTAATCTGTGTTTCTTATCACCCATTATATCCTCCATTCGTTATTGTGAAGCCCATTAATCAGACTTCAACCTGGGATAGGGGAGCAAAAATACAAAGAGAGATGGAAAAGGAAAATCAATGCAACAAATGGATGTTTAAACTAAGAAACAAGTTTCTTTCACCATCAGATTTAACATACTCTTCATATATCCTTACAGCTAATAAAAGAAGAATCTTTTTAATATGTAACCTTATTTATGGAAGTAAAAGATCACTGAACAAATGTTTATTCTTTCAAGACATCAATGTACAATTATTCATGTCTTAAAAAGAATTAAAAAGAAAGCCTTCCTATTGGTTTGTTACTATCTTATCATGCATAAAGGACATATGTTAACATAATCATAAAAAGAATTATTGGCACAATCCCTATAGCTTATTAGGCAATTTAGACAATTTTTGTTAAATAAAAAAAAAAAAATATATATATATATATAAATGTATAGGAGCAATAAAGAGTCAATTGATTGGATAACCAATTTTTCAAAAATATAGATAAAAAAAAAAAAAAGAGAGAACCGATGCACTTAACAACAAATTTTGGAAAATGAAAAAAGGGGGAAAAAAAAGTAGATATCTTTGTCATAAAGTTCGATATTTAATAATATAGAAACCGGACCTCAACACCAGAGTCATTCTTTCTCTTCTTTCCTTTTGCTGCTGCAATAAATACCAACATATGTTACAAAATGAAGTTCATTACCGACCAAGCATAAGTTTTTTTTTTAAAAGAAGATATGAAGAAAATACACCACCTATTCTTTTTAACTAAAAAAAAGAAACATAGCTGCATTTTGAACATCCCATTAAATTTTAGAAATTTAATTAATCTTACATTCCATTTAGCAGCAAAAATGTGAGCATCCACTGACATTATGCAATCAATTTCAGGACCTTTACACTGAAAATCCTACAATTTTTTATCAGGATTTGTGGATTTGTTAAAATGATGAGATGTTAAAGGCCAAATGCTACATAAATCTATCTATTAATTTCCCACAAGCTTCTCACATCTTTAGCAATCAAAATATTAAAACCAAAAAGTTAATTGTAAAAATTTCATACAATTGCGCTGCATTGGGTATTATTATGATGTCAAGCATAAATCAAAACCCATTGAACCCTGGTGTAAAAGAATTTTGAATGCAAGATCTCTTGCACAACAACAAGAGGTTTTTTTAGTTGATCTGGCTAGTACTCATGGTAGAGGTGCATTATTCAAAGTATAAGCTGTACTATCAATCTTGTAAAGTAAATAAAAGAGCAACTTATATTACTACTACTAGCACTCCAATGTTTCATGTTTATCAGAGAATTTACACAATAAACATTTTCTATTACTGTTGTCAATCGTCATAGTGTACTCAGCAAGGTTATAGAGAGCATCTGCAAATTCCAGGGGCAAAGCTTTAGCACACTTTCTGATGGCTTTATCTTGAAGTCAATCTAATGAAATGTGTAAATGGGATTGGCATCATATATATCCATCCATACTTGGAAGTGTTAGTCGCCAAAAGTATCAAGTGAAGTAAGAAAATTATCATGTAATGATATAGGGATCTCGCAAAGAAACCGACTTTTTTTTTATCTCTACTCCCCTCAGCACAAGATTGTTATACAGTATCTATAAAAGAACTCCAATAGGACGTCTAATGCATGATGTCAGTGACAGATTAATTTGAAAATAATTACAATCACTTATGATGGGGCGGTAAGAAAGGAACATAGGAATTAGAAGAATACTGTTACTCTTGAGCTCCTCTTTATCCACTTTCACATCTGCACAGAAGAAGAATAACTAGTGTCAAATCGTTGTTACAAAGGCACTAAAATGAAACTTCAAAACGATGAGATAACAGAAAACTTAGTTAAATACTTAAATGCATTCATATATATGAAAAATAAAAGCAAAAATATTCAATTGGGCATTGGTGTGATGTCATAGTAAGGTAAAGATTGCAAGTGTAATACAAAAAGAAATGTCATCCTTCAATTGCCTACAATTTTATATCTAAAAGTGAACTAAGGCTTCACAATTGAATAAACTTTCTAAGTGAAATAGATAAAAAGGCCCTACATCCCAATGATTCATGAAAAAGACTGACTAGAGCAACTGAAAGGTATCATTAAAAACCAATAATGGGAATGTTTGCTGCAATTGTGGTTAACAATAATGTGGTGAAAACCAGATCCAAAAGGCTTAGGGGAGCTCTAAGCTCCCAAAGTCCCAGTCAGGAGGCATGCTTATTCACAAATTATACTACAAAATAAACTTATGTTCACTAATATCTCAGGAAAACTGCATCAAATATCTTAAGGAAGTAGCCATCATCTATATTGATGATGAAAAGCCCTATGATTGAAGTAAGTTCATTATTCTTGGATCATGTTGTGTGGAGAAGATGAGCTTTGCCTCTACACTAGTCAATGTTAGAAACATCCATCATTCATTCTGGTCAACATGTCTAACCTCTAAGGAGTTATCTAGAACTGACAGATTGAACCCTTGAGGTTCTCGATTGATATTTGGCATTTTAAAAACAATCGGTCCAAGTATCCATAATTTTCTAAAGGGAGAACTGAAAAATTTCCCGAATTTGATGGATCTGATATTTGGCATGTTTTAGAAGGACTAATTTTGAAGATCATAAAAGTAACATAGGGACCCAGATAAAATTCTCCCTTTTCTAAAAGATGGGGCCATATCAAACATGACATAAAAGTGATCCTAATATGAACACTAGAAGACAAAGCGGAAACTCCTTATACAAATATAAAAATGAAAACTGATTCTCTAACTTTGTACATATAGCCATCACATGGCCAATGTGGTTATGTATGTGTCTTAGATCTTAGAGGGAGTGCTTGGGTAGTGGGGAGGTGTAGAAGAGAACCTCTATGTCACAACCGCCCCTACCCAAAGAACCTGTAAGCTAATTTAAGCATGGGAGTTCTGAGGATACGGAGGGATGAAGTATTCTGATTATTCTTGACATCTGCTGCATCAAAAAATCCCATGCACACACACATTTACAAATGTACCCATGTAATTAACCCAAGCAATAGGGTTGCTGCTTTTCAGCTCTTAAGACACTAACTCAGAATTCATAAGTTAAGAAACAAACAAATAAAATGAATTAAGCTGACCAGTTGAACTCTTTTGCTTTGTCTGAGCAGATCGTCCAGACTTTGAACTCTTGTCTACACCCAGCTTTTTTTCAAGGGCTTGCTGCTTCAAGACATTCTCTTCAGTATGTTTCATAAGCCGCTCTGCACCTACCCATTCATCCCAACTGCGGAAAAATGTCCAAACCATAGTAGAGATTGTTGTTATTACTTCTGTAAAGAGGGGTAATATTAATGAAAGCAAACTTTCCCAATTTATCCCTCTCTTAAAAAGTTCTTAAAATCAATTTCTCATTGTTGTGATCACATCCTGATGACCATATAACAGATACATTAAAACCTTTAACATAGGGCTGGATGTATCTGACAAAGTATCCTCACATGCCCAACTTGTGGCTGTGCCCAATAACGGCTGAGCACAGCCACAGCTTCTCCCAACTCCCAAGCCATCCAAACTAATGCACTTTTAAAAGTACAAGAACCTAATATCATAGGTATAACTGAAATATAACATTGATATATAGCTTAAAAAGCATAAAACTGGTTCTAGATTTGTCCAGGAACACGAAAAGAAAAGAGAAACAAGACATGGGGAACCCTTCTGGATGCTAACACCATCATGATGGTTTGATAAATATAATGGAATTAATTAATTGTAAACAGATGCACGAATGCATTGCTATGTTTAAACATCATGAGAACAATAAATTAGCCTGCTGAATTGCTTTGTTTTCACACAGTGCATGAAAGTGCATTCATCTCAACGGTTGACAAGAATTAAGACACAAAACTTTATAATCCCTATATCTATTGATTCTGAACATGGTATACTTGTTACACTATACCAGAACTTTGCATGTACTATGAACTCTACCATGTGTTACTCCAGGAAACAGGAAATAACAAAGAACATAAATCACAAAAAGACTTCTCAAACACTGCAATTCAGATTTCAGATCACTGTAGTGCTAAATCACTACGGTAACTTTGATCGGCAGAACCGCAGAAGAAAGAAAAAGAGAGAAAATGACCCTAAAATGCAGCACCCAGTACCTCGTTAAGGTTTTCGAACATGGAAAATATAGTAAGGCAAATACAACAGAAGGCATACTCACTTTTTATTCCAACCCTGCAAGATAGCAATAAATTTGTCATTTGACACTGTAATGAGATAATAATTTGTAAACCAACCATATTAACTAATTCAAACTCTCAAAATTGTAAAGTTGAAAACCATTTCAGTAGAAAGTTGATCATAATGAAGAAGCCAATTAACCGAAGAATTTAAATATATATATATATATATATATATATATGAGGAGAGTTGGGCAGACTCACTAGGTAATGAACATAGTATCTCCACTCCTTCTTTCGAAGCTCTGATTTTTGAACCTAAAATAAACATGCAGTAAATTAAATTACAAGCACTTAAACATTTTTTTTCTTTAAGTGTAACAAGAAATAAAACAAATCAGCGCTTCTACCATGATTGAATGTGCTGAAGAACCCAAGTAAAAGGAAGCCCTATGTCAAACTTAAAACCATCTTTAGCAATATCAAAATCTCTATGGAAAATGTCTCCTAAAATGTATCTTACATACCAATTATTTTATTAAATTAACAACAAGACAACCGGACACTCTATTCTGTGACATAAATATATTGTGCTTGTGAAATGATAGTTTTTTTTTCTTTTTCTTTTGGTGAAATGATAGTTAAGACATAGAATTTAAATACACGAAAGCCCTGGTTTCACTAATCAGGCCACTAATTTATCAGCAAGCCAGAGCAAAAGCATCAGAAAACCAAAACCAATTTTTTAAATCTAATAATAATAATATTTTTTTTTTTTTTAAAAAAAGATAATTATACACCAGTGACAGAGAATTACGAGGTTAAAAACATAATTTGAGAATTATAAGGCAAACAGAGAGGAATTAATTATTTTTATATTAAAAAAAAGAAGTAATTGCCTTGGCTTCGTAGATGCGAGGACCGTGATAAGCGAGGACACGCTCGCCCTCGGAGAAGACGGTGGAATTGGAGGGAGGAGTGTCTCTACTGGAGGTGTCGCCGTCGCTCGCAGTGTCCTCCTTCGATGAGGTTTCCATTGTAACTCAGACCCAATACACAATCTCTCTCTCTCTCTTTGTTTTTTTTTTTTTTTTTTTCCCGAAAATGTTCACGATCTCTTTCTTATTGAATTCTGCTTCGCGTCTCGCTACTGCTCAGACTGGTCCCGTGTGTTTTCACTGAAATTTGAACGCGTTGGACTGAGGTTTTCAATTTTAGTCCCTTTATGTTTTGTTTATCACTAATTGGGGCTCTTAATTTATAATAATTGACATGGATTTGTTTTCTTCTGAACTATTATAATTTGCCCCTCGTCATATGATAATTGAATTGATTTTTTTTTTTTTTATTATATTTTTGAACTATTATAGTTTAAGGTTTGAGGAAGGGAACATAACTTAAATCCACAGTTTCATTGATATGGGCGTGATGTGCATATTACATGATAAATCTCATATTTTTAAAAATTTAATTGAATTGAGTATAATAGTATCTCATTTTTGGTGGATGACTAGATTAGATTGGATTATGTATATTTTGTGCATCAAAACACTATATTACTTACAACTAAACAATTTTTCAAAAAAAAAAGAGAAATAAAAATATATAATCAATTATACATTTAATTAAATAAAGATTTTATTATAAAATATTAATATTATTGCATATATTTTACATTATATTAATTAGATTTTTATTGTTGGCTATGTAACTATTAATTGGAGATAAAAATGAATGGTGAAGTAAGTTGGATGAAACTATGAAATGCAACACAAAATGACGAATGAATAATAATTGAATGTGATTGCTACATAAGGCTAAAACAACCATTTTCACATAAGTACACAAAATCAGGACATGAGTAGGGATGATCATTTCACTCGCAAACCTGCAGATGCTCACCTACGATAAGTAAATGTGGATTTGATAAAATAGGCGGGTGAGATTTGAATCAACATCACTTCAATTAGGATGTTTCCACCTAATTTGAACTTATGTGATTTGACCACATGGTTTTAGGTCAAGTCATTTTGGAGGTAGTGTAGGGGCAATAACGATCAATGTTGAAAAGACATGTTGAGCCAATAAGAATGTTACGTATGTCAATGTATTAACAATCTTTAATTGGAGGAATTGCACACTAGCCATCAAAGGATGGCTTGTCACTCACAAGTTAGGAAACAAAGTAAAAGAAGGATTTGAAGGAGGAAAATAGTAACTTGTAAAACATAGTCGTCTAATTAGGAAATGATAGATGTTAAGTATGCCATTAATACCTGTTATTGCTTGGATAATGTACGTGATAAATGGCAAGCATATTAACATGCACTGAGGCACATAAAAAAAGGTAAATATTATTTCCTTATAAAAGGTAGTTAAATAGTTCATTTGACAACAAGATCATGGTATGTTTAATAGAGACAAAACCTTTTAAAAAAGATAAATTGACTTAAACATAAAAGGTGTTTTCGGAGATAATTTTCAAGTTACCTTGATATAAGTGTTATTTGTTTTACAAGATTAAGCAATAACCTAAAAAAAAAGTGAAGGTGAGGAGTGGTAACAAAGGCAAAAATCCAACAAAGATTGTGATGACCTTCAAATGTATGTTCCGGTTGGAAAAATACCTATAAATTATAATTAGTTTACAGATTGTTAGTTCTATGATTTTCGATTAGGTTGAAAGTCAAGAGCACGTAAGACTTAAAATATATATATTAGGAATTATATTATTTATTACATAATTAATTCTCTTACATTATTAAAATCAATTTATTGAATGTATAAGGATAAATAAAGAAAAAAAATAGCATTGAAAACAAAATGTAAACATTGAAAATAATTAAACTTTCTTTTTTGCACTTCTTACTCAAGTCACGATAATTATGTGAAGTGCGAGTGTTGGAATTGTTGATTTTCTTTGAATGAGTGTTTGGATAATAATTTAATTTATGTAGACACATTTTCATATTTATATATGACATGTATATATATTATCATATATATATATCTACAAGATGTGTTTAAATTATAAAATGTAATCTAAAATTATGTTCCAATTTCTAAGTAAAGACCATGAATATTAGATGGAGTATCCACTTTTCAAATGAAAAATTGGAGAGCTTGAACCATCAACAATAAATGAAAATGTTGTCAACATTTCAAAAAGTTAAAATGAAAATATTGCCATCATCCTTCTTCTTTTAAATAATTAAAGGAGGATGATTCTTCTTTAATTATTATACATTTGTGGGCCGTTAGGATTTATGGCCTGTAATATTAGGTGAATTAGAAATAATTTATAAGAGTATATTTAATTTACAATTCATTGAAATTTAAAATATTTTAAAAATTTAAGTATATTCAATTCAAATTTAAATGAATTTATTTAAATCTAAAATTAGATGTATTTAATCAAGATTTTATAAAATTCATTAAAATTTAATCGTATTCAATTTATATATGTATTAAATAAAAAATTTATAATAAATTTTACCATTCTTTTTAATATTTCATTAGATTTCTTAAAAATTCTAACAAAATCAATATAGAATCTATAAAATATGTGAATTTCACTAAAATCTATCATTAAAAAAATTCAAAAAAAAAAAAAAACTCTAGATTGAATATATTTAAATTAACATAAAAAAAATATTTAAAAATTAACATAATTAACAAATTATAAATAAGGATTGGAAGAAAATTGGACCATTGCTAATTTTAGGCACGCAAAGTACATAATAAAAAAATATAAAATTTAATTTATCTTGAATATATTGATATTTTCATAGGAATACGCACATGGAATATTATTATCACTTTCGTGTATAATGGGAAAGAAATAACCAAAATATCTACTATGAATAGAATATTTTAATATTTTTTCATTTTATTTTTCCACAGCGTCTTCTATATTTCCTTCCCTGTTCTCCGATACTGTTTCAGTGGTGTACTTGTCTAGTGTCCTGGACCGCGAAGGCGTGGACCAGACCTTTTAACATCTCCAAGACTTGTCGAGTCCGTGTAGTACTTGTTGCCTACACCAGCGCTCGAAGTTGATAGCTTGATGGCTCTAGGAGACAGTACGTCAAAGAAACCTTTTTCTCTAAGCTTGGAACCATCCAACTTCAAGATATTGAACGGTCGAGCTTCCGAGACCGAACTCAGTGATAGAACAAGAGATAATACAAGCAGGAAGCCGAAAGCTTTGAGTTGTGTAGCCATATGTGCGAGTGAAAAGCTGGGAGCGAGGAGTGGTTGTGCTTTGGCAATGGCAGGTGTTTTGTGAGGAAGTTGATGAAATTTGATGAACCAGAGGTGACTTATTTATGGTGTTAGTGAACCGGGAATGTTTTTGCCTTCATGTGTGAAGAGAAATAACAAGGGAGGCTCGGTCCTGGAAAAATTATGGTAAAATTGCATTTGGATAGCATTCTTTGTCCACAAAATGGAAATGTTTGCTTTCATGTGTGAAGAGAAATAACAAGGGAGGCTCGGTCCTGGAAAAATTATGGTAAAATTGCATTTGGACAGTATTCTTTGTCCACAAAATGGAAATGTTTTATCACAAAATGAAAATGTTTGTCTTCATGTGTGAAGAGAAATAACAAGGGAGGCTCGGTCCTGGAAAAATTATGGTAAAATTGCGTTTGGATAACATTCTTTGTCCACAAAATGGAAATGTTTGCTTTCATGTGTGAAGAGAAATAACAAGGGAGGCTCGGTCCTGGAAAAATTATGGTAAAATTGCATTTGGACAGTATTCTTTGTCCACAAAATGGAAATGTTTTATCACAAAATGAAAATGTTTGCCTTCATGTGTGAAGAGAAATAACAAGGGAGGCTCGGTCCTGGAAAAATTATGGTAAAATTGCATTTGGATAACATTCTTTGTCCACAAAATGGAAATGTTTGCTTTCATGTGTGAAGAAAAATAACAAGGGAGGCTCGGTCCTGGAAAAATTATGGTAAAATTGCATTTGGACAGTATTCTTTGTCCACAAAATGGAAATGTTTTACCACAAAATGGAAATGTTTGTCTTCATGTGTGAAGAGAAATAACAAGGGAGGCTCGGTCCTGGAAAAATTATGGTAAAATTGCGTTTGGATAACATTCTTTGTCCACAAAATGGAAATGTTTGCTTTCATGTGTGAAGAGAAATAACAAGGGAGGCTCGGTCCTGGAAAAATTATGGTAAAATTGCATTTGGACAGTGATCTTTGTCCACAAAATGGAAATGTTTTACCACAAAATGGAAATGTTTGCCTTTCATGTGTGAATAGAAATAACAAGGGAGGCTCGATCTTGAAAAAATTATGGTAAAATTGCATTTGGATAGCATTCTTTGTCCACAAAATGGAAATGTTTTACCACAAAATGGAAATGTTTGCCTTCATGTGTGAAGAGAAATAACAAGGGAGGCTCGGTCCTGAAAAAATTATGGTAAAATTGCGTTTGGACAGCGATCTTTGTCCAACAAATTAAAAGTATGACTAGATGAATTTCTCATCAAGATTTACGCTGCGTTTTGGCATATGAGATTGAAATAAAATGAATCCGAATGAAATACATTAGATTGAAAGAGAATGAACTAATTGGATTGGAATGAAATGAATTGAAAAGTAAATGTGCAATATTTGGTAGAAATTGGAATTAGATTAAAAATATATCATATTATATTTGATATAGGTTGAGATTGAATTGAAATAAAATTAATTTAAATATTTTATAATATACTTAAAATTAATTTTAAAAAATCTTTAATAATTTTGAAAAATAAAAGTGGAGATAGAATGTTCATTCTTAAACCCATCAAATCCCACCATTTTTGTTGAATATGAGCATTCCCATGAAAGAATGATTGGAGGGAGTTTAGAATTGAGTTTGGAATCTTATTCATTGCTCTGCAAATATAAGATTTGAGAGTTTAAGATATTTTGAATACCAAACTTATATCAAATCCCATGTTTCAAACATAATAACACTACCTTTGGCAACAGAATCGAAATAGAATGGATTAGATTGAATTAACATGGAATGAATTGAATTAGAATAGAATAATTGTATTGGATTAGAATGGAATGAAATGAATTGAATTAGATTGAAAAATTAATGTACTATGTTTGGTAGAAATTGAGATTGAATTAAAATAATACAATCTTATGTTTGGTATAGATTGACATTGGATTGAATTAAAATAATTAAAATATTTTATAATATACCTAAAATTAATTTTTTTAAAAAAATCTTTTTTTTTTTTTAAATGGAGATGGAATACTTATTTCTAAGCCCATCAAATCTCACCATTTTGGTTGGGAATGAGCATTCCCATGAAAAAATATTTGAGGGAGTTTAGGATTAGGTTTAGAATTGCATTCATTGCTCTTCAAACATAAGATTTGAGAGTTTGAAATATTTTGAATATCAAACTCACCTCAAATTCTATGTTTCAAACATAGTAACACTACGTTTGACATATAGAATTGAAATGGAATGAATTGAACTGGAATATAATGGATTAGATTGAATTAGAATGAAATGAATTGGATTGGAGTAGAATGGATTGGATCGGATTAAAATGAAATGAATTAGATTGGAATGAATTGAAAAATTAATGTACCATATTTGGTAGAAATTAGGATTGGATTAAAATAATACCATCTTATGTTTAGTATAGGTTGGCATTGGATTGAAATAAAAATAATTTAAATATTTTATAATATACTTAAAATTAATTTTTAAAAAATTCTTTATTTTTTTTTAAATGGAGATGGAATACTCATTCTTAGATCCATTAAATCCCACCATTTTGGTTGAGAGTAAGCATTCTCATGAGAGGATGATTTGAGGGAGTTTTAGGATTGAGTTTAAAATCCTACCCATTGCTCTTCAAATATAGGATTTGAGAATTTAGAATATTTTGATTCTAAAACCACCTCAAATCCCATGTTCTAGATGTAGCCTAATAGTAAGTTCAACTTTAGTGCCCAACTTTATTTACTGGTCTTGCTTTTTCATGGAATTCCATGCATCTTGTAATGTATATATACCTCGAATATGTTAATGGTCTATTCAGTGTACGCATGCTAACTAATAAATAATTATGGTAAAACATAACTATTTATTACAAATTTAGAAGTGGAGGTGCACCTTGTTTTCTTTTTAATAATATTTTAACGAAATTTAAGGAATTGTGGAAACAAATGGTCAATCAAATTTCCTTTTTTTCTTTTTCCCAAATTCGAAGACGACTACTTTTGCATGCACATTGTTGTGGATGAATTCTACAGTATGTTGACTTTGACCAGATCTTGTTAGTCAATTTTCTTGGAACCTAGCAACCTGTGTCCTACACAAATCAAATAAAGAAAACACGGGTGATCTTAACATCGGTGAGGTGTCAACCGAAAACACTCCGACGCTCAAGTCAGTAAACTGATTGTAAAGTATACGAGTGTAGTAAGAGTAAAGCGTCGTCAAATTGGAGGGAGTATGTCGGAGAAGGAGAACGATAGAAGACTATTGAAGTCTTGACCGTCTTGATTTGAAGACTGGACGAAATTGAGATATTGAGTGTCAGTGGGCAAAACCTCATATAATAGAACAGTGCAAGTGGATTGTAAATAGTACATCAGGTAAGTTCCTAAGAAAGAGAAGTCAGTCACAACAGACTCGTTAAATACCAAGTCTTTCTTAGCCAGACCTTTCCTAGACATGCACTTCCACACCACTATACTGAATCTATCATAGAGGAACATTAAATCTGGAGTAGAAAAATGAGAACACAAGAAAAAAGAAGAATAAACCTCAAGTGACTTGCAAGAGATAAGCAAGAGAGGTGGGATGCTTCTTCCTCTTGGTGAAGCCTCTATTTATAGGTGGAGGTGGTGCCATGAGTAGTTATTACAGAGTAAATATCATAGTTAATGACTTGTCGGTTACAAAGCTTAATGATATGGTTAATGACATGTCGGTTACAAGATTTAATGATATGATTTATGATATGTTAGTTATAGGATTTAATGGTATGATTTATGATATGTCGGTTATAGGATTTAATAGTATGGTTTATGACATATCGGTTATGGGATTTAATAACATGATTTATGACATGTTGGTTATAGAGTTTAATAGTATGGTTTATGACATGTCGGTTACATGGTTTAATATTTTTTTCGTTACAATGCATTAAGAGCAATCAATCATAATTTAAAATTATAACTTATTTGAGCTAAATCAACCAAGTTTTTGGGCTATCCACTTGGGCCATTAGCTTGGGCCAATCGATTGCTGGGCTAATATATCACAAAAAATTTTTGAACACTACACACATTGAATTTAGAATCTCCTGTACATCTATTGAATTTGAAACTTGCATATTGGACAACTTTAATTTCCGACCGTCAGAAGCACCTTTAGTCAACTAGCAATCATCTGCTAAGTTGGAAAAAAGAATTTAAGAACAAATATGCTTTTACTTTGACTTTCTCACGTAAAATATGCTTTTCAACTATATATGACAACAATTCATACATACGTTCATATATGTGAGAATACAGATCTGATCAAGAATTGAACTAATGGATATATAAATATAATTTATATATCAAATTGGATACCTAAATATAACTTCAATATTAATATCTTTATTAATATATAAAATATTATCTAATTGGATGAGTGTTTTCCATTGTTAAACGATGTTAAAGGACGATACAATAAATATAACTTCAATAGTATTATCTTTGTTTAGAAATAAAATTAAATTGTAGACACAGATACTTATTATATATTAATTAAATTGAAAACATAAGTTTAACAAGAAAAAACACAAGCCGATAATATTGGGAGTACTTGAGAGTTGAGATGAGATCATCCATGGCAATTTGACGTTTGACTTTGGATTCCTAGGAGTATCCTGTTGGTCAAGAATTGGCAAGGGGACCATTAATTGCACGCGGCAGGCAGTATCATGCGAACCATATGTTATTCATCGATTGTATGGATCACGTCTCTAGGATCATGAGAACGTGCATTTGCTATTCCTCTCCAAAAACAAAAATGGACGGCGTATAATGCAGGAGAGCAGATGACCCACCCTGCTTGTGCTACAGACCACGTTTTATTTTCACTTGTCTTTCATTTCTGGTGGGTTTGAGTCTTCGCCCCCCGGCTTTCTATCACTTGGTTCATTAACTTTCATTGAATTTTTCACTAACTATATTTGCTCATAAAAATGAAAGATAAGTACTACTAAGCCACATAAGCTGTTTTTACAAACAATTAATATCTCCCAATTGTTCACTAACAAATTCGATAGATTTAGTATAAGCAACGGCAAGAAATTTATGTTCACTTACGTACAGTTCCACCGTGATCTTTCCAGTTGCATGGCCATCAATACTCTTAACCAAACCATTTTTGGCCCTACACAGGGGATACATGTTTTGAGTCAATCACTGTCTTAAGTTTCCTCTCCTTCACCAACTTGACAAGATAATTTAGGTTCTCGCTCTTCGGTATTAATAGCAAAGGTATACCATTTGTTTCCTGGAGAAAGCTAGTTTCTTTAAAATAAAAGTGACCATTGTACTAGGCCCGACAACGATATCTATCACCTTCCCATATGCACTCAAGGTAGGATCAAAAGTAGACCAGAAATGCATGATGTGCAATGGATCACTGCATATTTAATTTCGACTGGAAGCTAGGGCCCTTTAGAGATGCACCATCTTCAGTCTTGTAATCAAGAACTTCATCCGCCTCTGAACTCCGCCATCTAGTAAAGTACTTATATTTCTACAAAAATTTAACCAAAAAGAAACTAACAAGTGCCAAATGCGTTCACCATTTGGCACTTGTCAGTTTTTTTGGAAAGACTTGCTACGAAAATTTTTTTAAATTAAAGACATCCAAAATAGTATATGCATCTTATATTTCAAACAAAAATTTAACCAAATACATAAAAGAACAGCCAATTAACCTCTAATTGTTATTCTTTTTCCTTTCGGTGTTCGTAGATTAGACGTACGATAGCTCTCTTCAAATACTCATTTATAGGTTTTGGTGTACACTTCACCGCATGATTCAAACATATTTACTAGAATACAAAAAGTTTAGCAATTGCAATTGGCAATAAATTTATGTTCAGCTACGGCTCCACGATGATTTTACCAGTTGCATGACCATCAATACTCTTAGCCCAAGCATCTTTGGCCTTACTTAGGGGATGCTTTGAATCAGTCACTGTCTTAATCTCCCTCTTCCTCACCAACTTGACAAGATAATTTAGGTTCTCACCCTTGGGTATCACTAGCAGTGGTACCAGTTGTTTCTTGGAGAAGGTTAGTTTCTGAAAAGCAAAAGTCAACATTGCACTAGGGCCAGGAGTGAGATCTATCACCTTCCCATTTGCACTCAAGTTAGGCTCAAAAGTAGACCAGGGAATGCCCGATGTGCAATGGATCACTGCATCATATTTTCGACCAGAGGGGCTCTTTAAACCTGCCCCATCTTCAGTTTTATAATCAAGAACTTCATCCGCCCCTAAACTCTTGACAAATTCAATGTTGCGAGCCCCACAGGTGGCAGTCACATGTGTGTTCCCAAGTTTTGCCAACTGGACGGCGTAGTGACCCACACCACCTGAGGCAGCGGTGACCAGGATGTTTGCCTGCTTGCCACTTTTATCAAGCTTTATTCCAGCAGATTGGGTGAGTGCCTGGTGAGCAGTGAGACCAGCAACAGGTAAGCCAGCACCTTCAGCTGCTGAAACTTCTGTCGGCCTTGCGACTGTCAAGCTCTCTTTAGCCACGGCAAACTCTGCTAGTCCGCCTCCATTCTGTCAATAGGAAGCATCATTCAAAACCTGCAGAAACATAATAAGACATATATGATCGTATAGGTTGCACAATTATTTCACCTAAAATTAGCAAGCAACAGGCATAAGGGTGCAGCCACCTTGATATGCACGTCAAGACAATAAGACGTTGAATGAAACTAACTACTCACAAGAAATTTATTTACAAGTTATAAAGATATATCAAAAAAGTAAAAATAATACATCTAGAAAGGCAAGAGAGATCATGCCTATGACTGTGACCCAAAACAGCACGAAAGATTCAAGTGATTTGTGCCAATTTTACTATAGCATGAGATAGAAACATGGAACTATAAAAAACAAAACCAATTTACTCCTCCAACTACCTGACATAATACAAAAAGAATTGCATATGGAAAGCAAAGTTAGTATGGTAAAAATCCTCAACAGTGTTAAACAAAATGATTTTCATACATGACCACCAGATACCCAACCAAATAATCTCAACTGAAGGTAGTTTCACAGTAGATGAAACGACATTTTGGCTTATTACAACCATCAAACTTCATAATCTAAATTTTAATCTTTCTTATTAGAAAAGGAACCCAATAGAGTAGAAATAATTTAAAATAAATTGAAAGGGAGAATAAAATTTAAAAGAATATCAAAGACTTACAGTACGGCTAAGCACGGCTACAACTTTGTCGCCAATTTTGAAATTTTTTACGTCTGATCCTAGCCCTGCGACTTCTCCAGCCACATCAATTGCTGTCCCAAGAAAAATGTTAGCGAAAAATATAGAGATAATATAATGATTCTTACAGATTGACAACGTACATACAGAACCAACCAGAAAAAAAAAACCCATGGAGATCTATAATGACTATATCAAATATATGGATTATTTTTAGCAATCAATTGAACAAAAGGATTTAAGCTGAAAAGTACGAATCCAACAATAAACATTCTAATACATTTTCTCACTTGCAAAACCAACAGGCTTAGCTTAGCTTGTCACCTCGCTCGAGCCCAAACAGAAACACAACACATCCAAATAATAACAATTTCATACATAATCACGTGAGCAGTGGTGCACTTAGAACTTTTTACGTGAAGGGGCACTTATACAAGACAATAATAATAGTAATGAAAAATTATTAACATTACCAATATGATTTATTTTAGAAAAATAAAAATTTGATAATATGATGAAATTCAAATAAAATAAAATAAATGATGTACTTAAATTTTAGATGAATCAAATAGTCTAACACTTAAAAAGTTCTAATCAAGGTATGAAGAAAATAAAATAAATGTAAATTTTATATTGTTATAATTTTTTTCGACCATACTTCTTATTTTGAATCAGTAATTATAATTTTCTTATCAATTTTATTGAAAATATATGTCCGCACATAAGTAAGCAAACTACAATTTAACCATGTATTTCTCATTCGATCAAGTAAAACTAAAACTATTAAATATACGGAAAAAAATTAAGATTTTAGAGTTTATTGATTAAATGTAGTAAATTAAAATTTGACGTTTTAGATTTAATTAAATGGGTGTATGTCAAACTAAATTATCATATATAAAAAAGCTTATATGTAAGGAAACAAAGTTAATAGTGGAAAGTCAAGAACTCATAAAAGAAAATCTCAAAATATATATATATATATATATATATATGGAAAATTGGGAATGCATGAAATTTTAATTAAATAATTTTTTTTTTCGAATTTGAGGGGAGGTGTTACCCGTGTTGGGTTCATCACTGCACATGAGGGATTTGAACCCAATACGCCTATGACAAACATGTGTTGCTATCATGTTAGTAACCAATAAACACTCAAAGCTTAAAAAAAGGGAAAATGATCCAACAATAATATTTTAATTCAATATTTTTTATTTGAGAATGTCTATCCAAGCTTGGTTTTGGCGATGTTGTAGTGAAATCCACTAGATTTTTATAAATGGCCTCAAATAAGCTGTATTTTTTTTTTTCAAGTTCTATAATATTACGGAGATGAATGCCCTCAAAGTTATCGGAGATGATGTAATAACTTAATTTTAAAACTGGAAACCTATCAAATGACAAGAACATATTTCTCCAAGCCCAACCCATTTAGCCATTAAACCCCTCCAAGAAAAGAAATCATCAATCAGAGAGCATATTTCAAAAAAAAAAAAAAAAAAAAAAAATCAATCAGAGAGCACGGCATAACACAAACTCTTCTCAAAATTGTCACAGCATAGCACCGAAGGTAGGACTTTGGAGGGTTCGTTGAACTTAACAAGGTTTTGATATTCAGTTGAAACAAGTTTCCAAAAGCACAATTCATAAGATCTAGAGTCAATTAACAAGTAGATACTGAGAATGGGATGCAATTCATAACATCTTGTTCATTCGATACATTGTAGATTATCCACGTTTAAGCAATTGAAGAGGCATTCACTAAGCCGCTGTATCTAAGTAAAATTGAAAAATTAAAAAAAAAAAAAAACAAATAATAACAAAACTCGGTATCACTCGCTGAGCACAAAAAAATTTTACATGCATATTTATTCTAGCACTAGAGAAGTAATCAAAATATTCTATTGCACAAAAACGAATGCAATATAAAGTTCACCAGGAATGTAAGGAAACTTGCGCGGCAATAAAGGCCGCATCACGCCTTTCTGCATTTTCCAATCATATGGATTTAGACTAATTGCTTCCAGTTTCACCAAAACCTCGTCTTTGTTTGGAGTTGGAATTGGCACGTCAACATGCTGAGACAAGCATATATTTGTATTCATTAAAACCAATAAGAGCAGCACTAGATTAACAAACTAATTTCTCTTGTAAAACAACAAGAAAAATATTCAAAAAGAAAGGAACTTGATCAATGTTTTACTTTTAATTTTAGGAAACATACGAAGATTTGACTCGCAATCAAAGTTGAACTAGAAGAACAGTTCTCCAACTAGCCACTCTTTATATAGAAATGATCAACCATACTAGGTGTTGGTATAGAATAGAGTTATATAGATATATCTTCGTCAAATTATATCAACCACCAAACTCCGAAAGGAAATTATAAAAATCATTCAAAAATTGTGATAATTTACTAAAGTATCCAAATGTTGCCAATTGTTTGTAACAAAAGTAATGTCACTTAAATAAATTTAGGAAGGAAAAGAAAATCAACAGAACCCCTTCAAAGTAAATTGAACTTCTAATCAGAAACCTAAGTATCACAACGTATGAATCACAGTAGAAACTAAAATGATATCATTCAGTGAAATGGGTTCTTGAATTCACACTTCTTGAGCAAAATTTATAAAAATAAAAATTCAAGAATCCATATGGTAAGATGACAATAAAAAAAAGTCGAAAAAATGGCATGTATATAAATTAAGAACCTTTAAACCGGCCGCTCCACCACCATATCTCTCATACTGAACCGCGTGCATTTTCTGCTTCGCTGCCATTGCCACTGCTGATACAACCGAAGCAGTTTTATCGAATTGAATTTTGATCGATGAACGGGCCGCTTTTGTAGTCAGTCGTGACCATTCATGCTAGGTGGCGGCTAAAAATCTGAATTGAAGGAAATGTCCCCATGAATTGTGAGAAACAACACTGTACACGTCACGCGTTCCTCATAATGGGAATTTTCCTTTTGAAATTAGGTTCCTTCTTTTTTTTTACTATTCCTTTTGAAAATTCAATATGCGAATTTTCAAATGATGAATTTATGTGAGTCCTGGCTACTTTACATTGCGTGTGTTATGCCTGGTGCCACCGTTCACCGCTTACATTTCAACAAAATGACAAATATTCGAATGCAAGCATCCCCAATTAAAAATCATGTCTTTTTAACTCAGTTATTTTGTTATTATAATTATTTGTTCCATAACTTAGAGTTTATTTTTGAATAAAGTTTTTGAATTGACAGTCACGGTCCTATTTATAAATATGCATGTATAAAAAAAATTACTTTGTCTGTTTTGAAACTCTATGCTTAAAGATGTTCAAGTAGAAAAAATTTAAAAAAGGAAGCGCCTTAATCCAACTTAACAAATTAAATGTTATGTTGAAGGAAATGTCCCCATGAATTGTGTGAAACAACACTGCACACGTCACGCGTTCCTCAATATGGGAATTTTCCTTTTGAAATTAAGTTGCTTCTGTTTTTTTGATTATTCCTTTTGAAAGTTCAATATGGGAATTTTCAAATGATCAATTTATGTAAGTCCTGCCTACTATACATTGTGTGTGTTGTGACTGGTGCCACCGTTTACCCCTTACATTTCAACAAAATGACAAATATTCGAATACAAGCATCTCCAATTAAAAATCCTGTTCTGTTAACTCAGTTACTTTGTTATTATAATTATTTCTTACATAACTTAAGTTTATTTTTGGATAAAGTTTTTAGATTGACAATCACGATCCTATTTATAAATATGAATGCATAAAAAAAAATTAATGTCTAGTAGCCTTTGTCTGTTTTGAAACTCTATGCTTAAAGATGTTCAAGTAGAAAAAATTTAAAAAAGGATGCGCCTTAATCCAACTATATATATTTATATATATATATATACGCTTAACAAAAAAAATTATATTTATGTAATTAATTGACATGAATTCTTTTTTTTTTTTTTGAAAAATTTATTTGAATTCTTTTGAAAGAAGTTAATATGATTCAAAATAAATATTAAAATTTTTGTAAAAACTTAAAATATTGGTTTTTTTTTTTTGAAAATAATAAATATTGAGTTTGTAACTTGTATCGTTGACAACTTCTGGCCATTAAAAATGCGCATAGTCAACTAGTATTTATTTGCAAAGTTAGAAAAGAAAATCAAGAACAAAAATGTTTTTACTTTGACTTTCGCGCCACTTATAGAATTATTGGGTTTGGTTCCTATATATGATAACAACTCACAAGGTCATGGTAGAGTATCCAAATGTGATCAATAAGTGTTTTATTTTTTTATTTTTAACGGAATGTGATCTAGAATTGAACTAGTGACTGCATAATTATAATTGCTGCATGTTTATCAAATAATAATAATAATAATAATTGCTATATGTGTTTATTTGTTAACCTTACTAATTTAATTTTTTATAATTTAATCCTCTCAACCTAAAACTTCTTCTACCCTAGGCCCCTAGATGGTACTCGAAGTGGCAGTATTCTCTATTGATAAAATCAATGAGAAGTTTTTTTTTTGAAATAAAGAAAATCAATGAGAAGCTGAGTGAAGGTAAAAGTTTATCATGTGATTAGTTAGAGTGGTTTTACCTTATGTCGACGTGATTTTCTGGTCGACGAGAATTCAATGCCCAATACCTACAATCAATACAGAACAACACGAAAACCAAGGAGAAAACAAAGAATAGATGATCAAGAACCAAAACAATACACAGATTTTATGTTGTTTAGCGAGTGCGCCTACGTCCACGACTGTTTCTCTATATTTTAGCAGAGTGACAGTATATTATTACTTCGATGTTTGTTACAGTGATTTTGGTCCCTATTTATAGAGGAAGGGACGCTACAATTTTACAATAAATACATTTCCTAATCTGTTGGAGTAGAATCAGAAAACTGTTCCGTATATCTCGAGATCACGTTGACTGAATTTGAATTTGAATTAACTTCCGTTTTTAGTGAGAGAATCACGATCAGATTGGGTAACTGCCTATTCTGGAAGATTTTGTATTGATTGGTCAATGAACGAGCTGTATAGTCTTGAGCGACCTCGAGCTGGACCTCGCTAAGTAGCGAGCTATGCATTGAGCGAACTGCATAATGATCTGTAGCCTGGTTGTGAAACAAACTTGCTGATGCGAGCTGAAGAGCTTGTTGGGGCGAGCTATAGAGCTCGTTGGGCCGAGTTATAGAGCTCGTTGGGCTTGGAGTTGATAACTAAGCCTTGTCTGCTGGGCCTTTGCATTGGATTGACTTATTGGACTTCTATCAGGCTTTTACCAGCCTAATTGCTTGGTCCAGAAAATATACATAACACCTTATCCACTGTTATGTTTGTTGTTTCTTTTGAATTTCAAATGTGTTGTAGATAAGTTAATCGTCACTTAAAATGTATTGTAGATAAAGCTGATCAACACATGTACAACGATTATATATTACACAAGGAAATAATATGAAAGTGTGAGTCAGTTTTCAACTCAACACACTGATCTAAAATTTATCTTCGTATCAGAGTAGAAGCAAGAGACACATCCAGATTCTTTATCATGTCTGGTGAATCTCCTAACACGTCAAACACTCAATCTTCAATTCCATCATCTGTTCCCATTCCCACTCATTCATCTTCTGTTTCCATTCCCACTCACTCAACCTCTGTTTCCATCCCCACAATTCCCATGTTACCAGCTTTTCCAATAGCAGATTCTTTCACACCTTTTGGTGGAAAAACGAGCCATTCTCCAGTAATAAAACTGGATAGACACAACTATCTTTTGTGGAAATCTATGGTTCTACTTGTCATCTGTAGTGGGTGAATTATATGGTATGTTGACTTTGAGTGAATCTCGTCGGTTAGCTTCTTGGAACCTAGCAACTTGTGTTCTGTATACATCAAATAAAGAGAACGCGGGTGATCTTGACACTGGTGAGGTGTTGGTCGAAGACATTCCAATGCTCAAGTTAGTAAACTGATCGTAATATAAATGAATGTGGTAATTATAAAGCACCGTCAAACTGGAGGGAGTGTATCGAAAAAAGAAAAGGATGGAAGACTAACGAAGTCTTGACTGTTTTGACATGAGGACTGAATAAAGTAGAAATACGGAGATATTGAGTGTCAGTGGGCAAAACCCCATATAATAGAACAGTGCAAGTAGATTGTGAATAGTATATTAGGTAAGTTCCCATGAAAGAGAGGTCGGTCACAATGGATACCATTAAACATCAAATCTTTCCTTAGTCAGAACCTTTCTTAGACATACACTTCCACACCATTATACTGAATCTATCACAGAGAGATCAGTCATACAAGTGGATTGTGAATAGTATACCAGATAAATTCTCAAGAAAGAAAGATTGATCACAATGGACACCGTTAAGTATCAAGTCTTTCATTAGCCAGAACCTTTCCTAGACATGCACTTCCATACCACTATACTGAATCTATCATAGAGGAACTTTAAATCTAGAGTAGAAAAATGAAAATATAAGAAAGAAGAAGAAGAAACCTCAAGTGGCTTGCATGAGATGAGCAAGAGAGGTGGGATGCCTCTTCCTCTTGGTGAAGCCTCTATTTATAGGTGAAGGAGATGTCATGGGAACTTATTGTAGAGTAAATATCATGCTTGATGACTTGTTGGTTACAAAGTTTAATGACATGATTAATGACACATTGGTTACAAGGTTTAATGACATGATTAATGATATATCGGTTATAGGATTTAATGTTATGGTTTATGATATATCGGTTATAGAGGTCAATATCATAGTTTATGACATATCGGTTATAGGGTTTAATGTCATTATTTATGACATATCGATTACAGAGTTTAATATTTCTTCTGTTACAATTTATTTAAACCTCATGCATTAAAAGCAATCAATCATCACTTAAAAAATTAGAGCTTATCTGAGTTGAATCAACTAAGCTTCTGGGCTATCCACTTATAACATGCATTGAGTCATTAGGCTTGACTTAATCATCACACTAGGTCAATCTATCTTAACAAGCTTTGGGTCTAAAAATTTTTGACCACTATAATTTTTTTCCTACTACTTCAATTGACTATATCGATTGAAGGAGTGGAAGTTCTAATAATTGACTTAAAACTTGATTAGTCATCTAATGCCATAGTTGGGTAGTTGAAGATGACATTAAACTCTAGGTGCTACTATATCGATCAGTCTCATGACTCGATTGGCTAACTAGGATATGAAATGTCGACAAATAAGCATTTAATATGGACGACGACAATTACAACAATCATTGTGATAGGCATCGCTTTAATTGACTAGACCTTACATAATGAACACGTATCTTAGTAGCATTCTATATCCACTGCTTTTTGAATTATTAAATTTAAATATTTGTAATTTAAGAAATAGTAAAATAATATCTTTTGTAAAACACTTTTTAGAGTGCTCAATTAGTTGGAAACATATTCATTGTTTGAACACTGCAATTTGAATACGATTGATGTTGGTTCGAGTAGCTTCCTAAGACCAACATTTTTATAGCAATACTGAGATTCAACATTTGTGTTTGTCATTATAACTTTTGAACATTGTTTCTCACTTGACAATATATTAGTTAAACAAGCATTGATCCCCGAAGCAGAAAAAGCCTAGGAAGAAAATGAAAAAAAATTCAGGAAGCTTCGACTATTAAGAGCAAGCTTAAGGATGTTGAGGAGGTAAAGGGCGCTGTTGAGAAAGCTAAGGCCATTGTAAAGAGGGCTGCATTCGTGACTAGTGACATGACTACTAGGTTGGAACAAATGATGAGCCAACAAGTCGAGAAGTGGTGAATTGAGAAGGAGTCACTTGAAGAAGAACTTATGAGGAAACCACAAGGATTGAGAGGTGTAGAAGTATGTCGACAGCTGGAAAGCACTTTGAATTGAGCTAAAAATGGATTGTCGCAGTGATCAACACAGTGGAAAGGTCGGATAACATAACTGATGAAGTTGCCAAAGACACTAAAAGTGACGCAGTAGATGGTGTGACTGAGGAGAATGTTAATCCTGTCGACGCTGAGGTTGACATAGATATTTAAAGTTTCATCGATATTACTCGTAAAAGTAGGAATTGTCTCTGAGTTCCATACTTCATATGGTAAAAGTATGATTTGATCGACAAACATTATTTTGATTGCTTGTTTGACAATTCAAGTTTCAGAGCACAAAAAACTTTGATGCCAGTAGTCCGAGAGAGTCAGAAAATGTTGTTATAAAAAGGCTTGTCAGGTATGCTAGAAATGCATTCGACTTTTATATTAATGCAAACGACCTATTGAGAGTTTATAGGAAACAGTGAGTGTGTTCGGTCTTGTCACTTGTGTTAGTGCAAACAATTGATTAAATAATGAGTATGTTTAGCTTTGTTGTGAACAACTTTCGAAAGTGCATTCACGTCAAATGACTTTTGAAAATACTTTCAGGTCGAATGACTTTTGAAAATACGTTTAAGAGGAATGGCTTTTGAAAGTGTGTTCATGGGAAACGACTTTTGAGAGAGCGTTTGCGAGGAACGACTTTTGAAAGTCCATTCACGGGAAATGGCTTTTGAAAATGCATTCATGGGGAACAGCTTTTGAAAGTGCATTCGTGGAGAACGACCTTTGAAAGTGCATTCACGGGAAATTACTTATGAAAAGGCATTCGTAGGAATGACTTTTGAGAGGGCGTTTGTAGGGAACGATTTTTGAAAGTGTGTTCGTAGGGAATAGCTTTGAGAATGTGTTACGTTCGAACGACTTCTGAAAATGCATTCAGATCGAATGAATTTTGAAAATGCATTCAGATCAAACGACTTTTGAAAATGTGTTTGGGTCAAACAACTTTTAAAAATGCATTTAGATCAAACAGCTTTTGAAAATGTGTTTCGATCGAACGACTTTTGAAAATATCTTGATCACACAAGTCGGTTCGTAATATTGATCTAAATGTGACGGAAGCAATACTTCCTTGAACCACTAGTGAATACTTATGTGGCAAAGGTCGGGTGCTACCTTGTCCCTATTGAACCACTAGCTTGTTTGTGTGGCAAAGGCTGGGTGTTACCTCATCCTCCTTAAACCATAAGTTAATCATCATAATGGACTCATTATTGAAAAATTGTTGGTCGAGCCAACGTCTTACTGATTATGATGCATTCAGATAAATGGAAGGGTTGATCTTTATTTGACGAATCTCCTTGGTAAACCTCACTAAAAACCTTGTTAGCAAAACCCAATGGGATAAAAATCGATAAGGAAAAATGAATATCTACTTACAAAATGCTAACCCCCTGAGAAACTTAGAAATAATCTCTTTAGAGTTAAATTGCTTGGAGTGTCAATGCATTTAAGCTTATATTTCGCATGACTCTATATCATAAATTGTTGGAGTGATCCCCAATTTTATCAGGGATCATCCCAAGCTTGAGTTAGTAACTGTTAGGAATATAAAAATTTTAAATTAGGAATCTTACTATATGTCCCCAGCTTGCATGTGAGAACCAATATCTATGAACTTGATTACTCTCTTATTTCCCTTCAGGCTGATCAAATCCAACCGACAACTAGAAGGGATGACTATTCTATAAGAGCTGCTAAAGCTTGTTTTGTTGTTTGGTCGATCAAATTTTTTTTTTCCTTTTCGATCGTTTGATTCTTTTGATTGATGTTTTGAGATATCTCATTTTCAATTTGTGACCATGTCTTAGCAAACACACTTTCCATAATCTTTTAGGGAGGGACTTCGTTAACTCTTTGTGTGGTTCAGAGCCGTGGATCAATATTTTTCTGAAAACATGTATTGCGACAAAAATATTAAATTTTAGTATTGATACATTTTCCTTGTCATATCATCGAACATAACTCCTGAGATATTAATGATGTTGCATTATTGAATATAAGTTGTCTGGAAGCACATGATTGACTGTCGTATTTCTAATTGAATCTTTATAGAGTCTAGTGGCTTCCTAACACTAGATTTACTAGTCATCGAGGTAGAACTGAATGAAAACCCGAGAGTTGATGTACTTGTCCCCAGTGAAGTCCCAAAGATCGAATTTCAAATGAAAAAAAAAAATTATATTAAATATGGTCAGCTTAACACCAGTGTGCAAATGTAGAAATCGATTGATTAATCTCATATGTATGTAACCTCATTGTCTTATAAATTTGTGCAAATGTAGAAATCGATTGATTAATCTCATATGTATGTAACCTCATTGTCTTATAAATTTCTAGATGACTGCTTTTATGATATAGAAATTTGTAACAATCAGTGCACTAGTATATTATTTCTCATGCATAGGATATTATTAAGGATCTTGAAATTCAAAAATATTTTTTATAATTAATTGTTTTAGTTATACTTCAGTTTTAGTACATACTTGAATTAGGCAGTTAAATTTTGTAATTTGATTATGTTATGTTTGATCTAACTTCCTTCAATAGTATGATTGCCAAATACTAGGAAAAAATTTAGAGTTATACTAGAGCAATGCCACGAAAATGCCAACACAAAGTAATCCATGTTGGTGTGACCAATGATTCATTGTACATTAGCTGAACAATAGTTCTCAATAGCAAAATCATTGATAATTTATAAAAGGTACCTTTAGTGATAGAACAAACTAAATTCTCAGAAGTTTATTCATTCAAAGAATCCTTCAAATATATGTAAAAACCTAAATGGAAATCAAGAACATAGTTCATGCCTTACGAATTTATCATCAAATAATTGACACTGCATCTTTGAGAATTAATGATAGTGACAATCAAGTTCGATGGCAACGACAATGATAACGTAAGGTTTTAATGCACTAATAAATCTATAGAAAATATGAGGAGTTTTTAGGTAGAATTCCATTAAAGAGCAAGGTCCACAAACTTTAATTTACAATTTATTGTGGCATATCATGACTCTGAGATATAGAAATGACATGTTTAGTTTTATTAGTATGTTTATGAAAGACTAAAGAGGAAAACCCTCCATTCAATAAAATTATATATAATGATCTCTCACAAAAATAAAAAATCCTAAACATATCAAGTAGAAGTGAAATAATCAGAGAATCAAGTTCATTATAGTATTTGTAATATAAAAATTGGGCTTAACAAAAACAGTCTAAAAAGGTAACAACGTTAGAAGTCTTAACATAAAAGCTAAGGTTTAACATAGAAGTTATAGACTATCTGTAAAACCTTTTTCAAAAGCATAATGTTGAGGTTAGATATAGTCGAACAATTGCATGGATGATATGAGAGTTCAAGATGTTAGATCTAATTTCTAAAATGCACACAGAATAATTTTTTAGTAATTGAACTGAATCTGTATTTTGACTTTAGACATCATGTGGTTCAAACATAAAACCAATTCAAGGAAAAAATGTAACATTTTGTAAGTGATTTTACCAAAATGCTACATAAAGTGATTCGATTGCACTAGATTGGGTTGTTAGATTTCCCACAAACGGCGCCAAACTGTAATGGGTGAATTTTACGGTATATTGACTTTGAGTGAGCCTCGTCGATCAACTTTCTTGGAACCTAACAACTTGTGTCCTGTACAAATCAAATAAAGAGAATGAAGGTGATCTTGACACTGGTGGGGTGCCGGTCGAAGACACTCTGAGCTCAAGTCAGTAAATTGATCTTAATATAATTGAATGTGGTAATTGTAAAGCATCGTCAAACTGGAAGGAGCATGCCGGAAAAGAAAAGGACGGAAGACTAACAGAGTCTTGACCTGAGGACTGAATAAAGTAGAAATACTGAGATATTGAGCGTTAGTGGGCAAAACCCTATATAATAGAACAGTGCTAGTGGATTGTGAATAGTACATCAAGTGAGTTTCCAGGAAAAAGAGGTCGGTCATAATGGACACCATTAAGGACCAAATCTTTTCTTAGCCATAACCTTTTCTAGATATGCACTTTCACACCACTATACTGAATCTACCATAAAGGAACTCTAAATCTAGAGTAGAAAAATGAGAACATGAGAGAGAATAAGAAGAAACCTCAAATGGCTTGCAAGAGATGAGCAAGAGAAGTGGGATGCTTCTTTCTTTTAGTGAAGCCTCTATTTATAAGTAGAGGAGATTTCACGGGAACTTATTGCAGAGTAAATATCATACTTGATGACTTGTTGGTTACAAAGTTTAATGACATAGTTAATGACACGTTGGTCATAGGGTTTAATGGCATGGTTAATGATACATCGATTACAGAGTTTAATATTATGATTTATAATCTGTCGGTTACAGAGGTTAATGTCATGATTATGACATATCGGTTACAAGATTTAATGTCATTGTTTATGACACGTCGGTTACGGAGGTTAATCCATCTTCCATTAAAATTTATTTAAACCTCATACATTAAAAACAATCAATCATCACTTAAAAAATTAGATTTTATCTGAGTTGGATCAACCAAGTTTCTGGGCTATCCACTTGTAACATGCATTGGGCCATTAGCCTGAGTCAATCGTCATACTGGGCCAGTCTATCTCAACAAGCTTTGAGGTTATATTTTGGACATGGGAATTTTTGACCACTACATCATCCATGATTACAAGCATGATAGCTTTCTATTAGGCACGTAGCCGTTTCCACTTCAATTTATTTTTGCAGTTGCTGATTCTCTCCCTCAACACAATCCTGCTTTTGAACAATAGGTCGTACACTATCAGCTTTTGTCAGGATGGCTCTTAAGTTCCATGAAAGAGTCAATATTAGCCAAAGTTGTTGGCTTGTCCACCTCTTATAAAGTATGGCCCAAGTTAAAAATCATGTTTACAAACCAAAGCATGGCAAACACTCTAAACTATAGGCAACAAATGCAATAAACTGTAAAGGGTTCGTTGTCCATTGATGAATACTTGACAAAAATGAAGAGTCTTGCTGACCAAATGGAAGTTACAGGTCATCCGATGCAGACTTTTGAATTGATAACAAATGTTTTGGCAGGTCTTGATCGAGACTATGATAATGTAGTGTCATTTATCACTCATCAAAAGGCATCCATCAACTAGTCTAAAGCGGAAGCCATTCTTATGACTTAAGAAAGTCGTATTGAGCAACTAAATGCTCAAAACACAATTAGCCAAGCACATCTTGCTACCAACAACAAAGTAGCAGAATTCTCTAAACCAAATGATCAAACCATACAAGAGAAAGGTCGAATGTCTTCCTCTAGCAACAATTGTGGCCAAGGACAGTCACGTAAAGGACGTGATGGTGGTCATTACAATCAAAATAGTAGACCTGCATGTCAGGTCTGTGAGGAATTGGCTATATTGCTACTATATGTTATTATCGGTTTGATCAGAATTATAATCATCAAACCAATTCAGTTTCAAACAATCAAGTTTTGGTCATGGGGGAGAATGCTGGTGCTTACATTACTACTCTTGAAGTGGTTGGAGATCCATTGTTGTGTGCAAATAGTGGAGCAACAAATCATGTTACTAGCGACTTGAAAAATCTTATGATCAAATTTCATTGTCATGGTGTCACTGATTTAGTTCATAATTAGTATATCAAGGTTAAAACTTGGACTCTTTTTGTTTGTTTGTGGCATGGTGCTACTTTTTGATAGAAGATTATTAGAAGTTTCATCCTGTCATATTTCATGTTTTTGATGGAGATGTCGCAATATCAAGAATGATCAATTTAACATTGAATGTGAAACCATTTTCTTTTTTTTTTTTCTTTTCAACCCTTTACTTGGGTGACCTTGTTTGATTTATGCTTGTCTTTATCATGAAAAAAATTAGTCCTATAGAAAATAATAGTCCTAAGAACAAAATAAAAATTGATGTATGCATACTAATGTGTACTAAGAATTCATCATGAATTCACATTGAGGATGAAAGGGCTTGTGCTTCATCTGAAGATTCTAACTTAAACTCATTTTCATGCTTCTATGTGTGTACACGCAGCTTTACTTTGCTTTGGTTGTTTGGTTGCGGCAGGGGCAGAAGGAGATTGCTTGTTAGTAGAAGCAGGTTAAAGACAACATTAACAATTTTTTGTAGTTCTTCATTTTGAAATATGCTAGTAAGTTGGTAATTTTTCTTGTGATGCAACTAATTTGTTATTAAACATCAATTATTATGATTATTTGTTTACTAGTATATTATTTAATGCCAATGCTTTTGCACATTACTATTCTTTACTGATTTGGCCCTACATATTTTAAGTAGGTCACTATTGATAAAAGTTTATTATTTCAGATTGTGAGTGATGCACACCTGCCATCCACATCTTATTCACTTGTTGGGACGACAAGAAGAAATGTCTCTAAACCTATGACATCCGTTGAAGCTACAAATGCTGGTCATAGACAGTAAAAAGATTGGTCCTTCAAGGAGTTGGATTTCATTGTTACAACATATTTCATCTGCCAAGTGATCAAGGGATAATTTATCCTATTAAATCACGTGTTTTGTTTTCTGGTCATTTTATTTTTTCGAAAAACTTGTTTTAAGTTGTATCCATTCTTGTTGCAGCAAGTACCTTTAAATGATATAGTAGTGGTAAATTCTTTTAATTATATATATTGTTTGCGGAGAGATGGAGTCTCTGTTTCTGTTGCATCTATTGTGAAATTACTTTAGTTTACCAGTGAATTACATTTTTGGAAAGTTTGAAAAATAAGGGAAATTCTATCAAAATTTTAATAAAATTGTTCAAGTTTATATGTATTATTTTGTATATTACGTTTTTTACCCATGTGTTTGTTACTGATATATGTTATTTCCATAACATTTTCAGATATCAGCTAAAGGTACATCTAGTGGTCTATCTTCAAGTGAATCGAATGGTGAGAAGAAAAGAAAAAGAAGGGGTCCCAAGTGGTTATAATTATGTTGTTAATAACATTTTTAAGTGATTATATATAAATGGATTTTTTTTATGTATGTTGTAACATTATTTTTATTTTAATGTAAAATTATATATATTTTCTAAAAATAATATGTATATATTTTTTTAATATGAAAATTGGTATCCATCTATACCGGGCATGTGCCTCGGTATGGATATTCTTATCTATACCGAGGCATCAATGAGTCGATCGTGGGTTGACCCATTTTTGATATGTGTATCCATATCAGACGGGTGCCCGATATGGAAATTATCAACAATTATATTGGTTCTATCCATACTAGGCTGAGCGCTCGGTATAGATAGTCAACCATACCAGACATTGCTCGGTATAGATATCCATTTTTATTGTAGTAAGCATAAAACGACGAATGAATAATAATTGAATGTGATTGCTATGCAAGGGTAAAACATCTATTTTCACACAAGTACACAAAATGAGGACATGAGTATTGATGATCATTTCACCTACGGATGCTCACCTGTGATGAGCAAATGTGGATTTCGTAAAATGGGTGGGTAGGCAAATGTGTTTGTGAATTTTTCAAGCTAATGTGAGTTTGTATTAGATATAGGTGCATAGAGGGTAAGGAAGATTACTAAAGAATGGAAGCTTCCAGAGACATGGGTTCAGCAATGCTTTCAATAGGTTAGAGTGCTTGAAGGTGAAGACATTTAGTTTAAAAGTAAAAAGGTAGAAAGGATAAGGAAGATTACCTGAGAATGGAAGTAAAAGTGAAGGTGAAGTTGGTAAAAAATGAGAAGAATTAACTCACTAGATATAGACACAGTTGACAAGACCCTTCTCGAATCCCTCTTCTGAACCCGAGAAAGACCCCGTACACCCTGAAAGAATTCATACGAACCCTAACTCAATCCGAAGGAATCCCGTCAGGACACCGAAAACTCATATATCTAGATATTTTAACTTCTTTTACAAGGTGACAGTGATAAAATTTTTTTCGCTTTTTCATAAAAAATTTCGGCAGCATACCGTCTGTTTTCTAAACTATGCCACCCTGCAAGTTTCAAATACAGTTTATAAAAACACTTCTATGAAATCTATTTCTCAACTTCCAGAGCCTCCAGCTCTTTTTTCACAACACAACCACAACAAGTAAATAAAATCTGAATTTCAGAAAACTTTAATAAAACAGTTTTAACTAATGCATCAACTATTTCTTTAAATGATTTACAACTATATATATAAACATCTACATGGTCAAAATAGCAATATATATATATATATATGTAGTAAGTGTCGTTCTATCTGTCCACCTGCACGTCTGACTGAACCTCATCTGCTGGACGATTAGCTCCTGCGTTTGTGGGAGAATTTTTAAGAAAAACATTTAAAGAAAATTATGAGTATAACTCAGTGAGTGGTATAATTTATATAAACTAAAACTCATTTCTGTATAACGTATTCTCCTAAAAACAGTTTTTAAAAACTAAGTTACTTTCTATAATTCTTTTCTAAAATACTTTCTGAAATTTTTTCTTAAAATTTTTTCTAAAACACTTTCTGAAATTTTTTCTAATGCTCGCCTACATGGTAACCTAGGGAATATCTGCTCCTAGCGTGGTAGCATATAAACTCTAGCTAACCATTAGGAGTGGGGAATCTACCATGTGTAGTCGCCGAAAGCGAGCCCACGCCGCGAACCGACTACACTACCCTATACGTGTATACGGATCACTCATGCCTCGCTTACACAAGAGTCGACTAGACTCAAATCTCACTGACTGACTTCCTCTCATCTACCGTATCACGCATAGGGCATTCGACCGGGTACTAAACTGGGGCTAGGGTAAACCAAAGGCATCTAAAATCTTTTCATAATAAAAATCTCACTTTTCTTTTCTTTGATTTCTTGAAATAAAACTTACTTTTCTTTTCTTTGATTTCTTGAAATAAAACTTTACTTTTCTAAGGCCGAAGCCTATCATTTATAAATAACTTTAGCATATATAATTCTCGAGTATAATTACTCAATATACTAAAATATTCTAAATCTCAAGACAATAAGCTTAAAATCTTTAATTCTAGCATATTCTCATATATATAAATAATAAACTAAAATCTTTATGCTAGAATTATAATATAAATTCAATTAATAAATAAATAACTATTTATAATAAATTCTTTTAACTTTAAATAAACTTTAAGAAACTATAAACTTTAAAAACTTGTATTTCCACTCACAACACGTCCTCGGATAGAATCCGATTCTTCTCCGTAAACCTCTGGAGCTCTCCGCTTTTACCCTAAAACATCAAATATTCATTTAGGGTCACTTAACTCATTCAAATAACATTCAAAATCAATAAAAATCCCATTTAATTCTATTAATACCCTTTAACGTCTAAACTTTCGGATTTCAATTTCTATTCAATCGGGGCTTTCAAAATCCGTTTTCTCTACATGAATTATACTTATTCTTTCTTAGGAATATCTCAATATACTCAATTTCATTGTCGGATGCATCGAACGAAATTCGTTCGATATCGCTTACTAATAAAAAATTATTTTTCGTTTCGAATATCCGCCAACTTCAATAATCAATTTTCTAGTATTTTAACACTCAACCATGATTAAATAAATCATTTCGAACGTTAAACGAACGCATTTAGAGGGATTTCAGAAAACACCCTTCAACTCGTCCGTTTAGCTCCAAAATCGATCCTAAACTTTTCGTTTTCAAAATCTAACTTCATAAGATTATTCTCTAACCTCTAAATTATCAATTTAATGCCTTAGAATCGAAAACGAATTCGGATCCCATAAAAACCCATTTTTGTCAAGACTTTCTCTCTCTCTTTCACCCATTTTTACTCCACCAAATCACTCACAAATTATATCAAAATCATCCTCATAAGTCCCTCTTATCATCCTTAAACTAAAATTTGAAAAAGAAAGAAGAAATAGAATGGGTTTTCATATGATACATAAAACTTTAAACTGATATAACTCACCAAATACGTAATCTTTTCGCTTCAAATTTGGGGTTAGCTAGAGGAGGTGATGAGGAACAACTTTCGTGAAGGAACCTCGGTGAAAATCGAATCGGATTTCCTTCTCTCTCCCTCTCCCTCTCGCGACGCACACACGGCTTCTCTCTCTTTTCTTTTTTCTTTTCTTTTTTCTTTCTTCTGGTTCTCGACTCAAAATTGTCTCATATGAGACAAAATCACTTTTATATATATTTATGCTCAATTACAAATTAGTCCCTCAAGCAAATTTCATTTAATACCTCAAACTTTTAATAATTTCACTAATGCCCAAACTATATAATTTTTTATTCTATTGGTCCACTTGTCATTTTCTCATCCATTTATCTATCCAACCAATCAATTGATGACATGTGGCACATCCATAGCCACTACTTTTTAAAAGCACTTATCTTTTTTCTTATTGGTTGAATTAAAATATCTTTTACTTTATTTCGTGAGCTCACTTCGTTTAATTAACATATAATTCATTTCTAATCCTTTCGAAAAATATTCCACAAATATTCTACACATATCTTATGACCAATTTAACTTTATAAGCTTCAATTTCAGCCTAATACCTCTCAGATATACTTGATAAAAAAATTGTTCCTAACCGAAATCTGTCGAATAAACTGATAACTTTTTCATACGTATCTATAGCTTAAATACTCGATTTTTATGTCCATTCTCTTTAATCCATTCTCATTCACTTAGGTTACACTCCTTGAAACTTCTACATATTATGTTCACACATGATCCATGCATACTTAACTTAAAATGTCAATTTTGCCCTTTTTATAATCTAATTTCACTTCGATCAGAAAATATTCTGAAAATATTCCATGGTCATGTAATCTTCAAATTGACCATGAAATATTTTAATTGGGTGTCTTATCTATCAATCTCATGCTTCGAAAAAAATTTAATTAGGTTTAAACTCATTAAAACACATTAATCTCTCAAAAGGGCAATATCGTAATTTTTTTCAGATCGCTTAAAATTGACTCAAATGGTCTTCTTTTTTATCCATTTCTATTTCTCTATACTCTCCTGCTATTTTCGGACATTTTTTACTGTTAAGGTCAATTTTCGAAAATTTTACTATTCATCCGAAAATTTTAGTCCGAAAAACACTATTCATCGAAAACTTCCGTTTCTCACCGAATCTCAATTTATGACCCTGGACAATATAATCGAGTCCAAATTCGGTCTTAAACACTAATTTCGGATCTTTTTCGAAAAATCACTATTCATTCTGGATCCGAACATTATTCACCGAAAATTCTCATTTCTTCCTGACATGACACTCAGGGTCTTATAAATATAATCAAATTCTATCCGGGCCCCTTGCACTATTTCTGGACTCTTTATTCTCTATCCGATCGCCGGAAATGAATTATCCGAGGAAACTAGGATCGGGGTTTATCAACAGTAAATTGATCTTAACCGTTTAGATGAGACTGAAATCAATGGTTAGAATGCAAAGAGGCACCAAGCTAGCTGGATGCACGACTTTTGTAACTGCTATATCGCAATAATTGAAGAAACATAATAAAAAATGATTGCAATCATTTCTTGCATATAATGCGTCGTCAAAATGATGAGATTTGAATTAGCATCAGCCTAATTAGGAAGTTTCTACCCAATTTAAACTGAAGCGATCGAACCAACCAGTTTTAGGTCAAGTCAGTTCGGGGGCAATGTATGGGTGCAATCATGACTCAATGTTGAAAAGGCCTGTTGAGCCAATAAAGATGTTAAGCGTGTCAATGTATTAATTACCTTCGATCAAAGGAATTGCACACTAACCATTGAAGATTGGCTTGTCACTCAAAAGTTAAGAAAAGAAGCAAAAGAAGGAATTAAAGGATGAAAATGGTGACCCACAGAACATCGTCACTCGGTTTGGAAGTGACAAATGTTAAGTATGCAGTCAACCTTTATCATCCCATAAATAATGTGTGTAATAAATGGTAAGCACATTAGCATACACTGGGATACTTAAAAAGGTAAATTTTGTTTCCTTATAAAAAGTAGTTAAATAGTTTATTTGACAACAAGTTCATAATAGATTTAATAGTGACAAATTCTCTTAAAAGAGATAAACTGACTTAAGTATTGAAGAGTGTTTCGGAAGATAATTTTTAAACTACTTTGATATAGGTGTTATTTGTTTTGTAGGATTAAGTAATAGCCAAAAAAAAGCAAAGGTAAGAAGTGGTAGCAAAGGCAAAAATCCAATGAAGATTGCGACAACCTTCAAATGTATGTTTCAATTAGAAAAATACCTATAATTAGTTAATTACAGGTTGCTACTTCTATGATTTTCGATTAGGTTGAAAATCAAGAGCACATAAGACTTAAAAGAAAATAATATATTAGGAATTATATATTATTTATCATATAATTAATTCTCTTACATTATTAAAATTAATTTAGTGAATGTATAAGGATAAATAAAGAAAAAAAAATAGCATTGAAAACAAAATGTACTAAACATTGAAAATAAATAAGCTTTCTTTTTCGTATTTTTCACTCAAGTCACGACAATTATGTGAAGTGCGAGTGTTGGATTTTTTTTTTTTTTTTTTTTTTTTTGAGTGTTTGGATAATAATTTAATTTATGTCGACACATTTTCATATTTATTTCTGATATGTATACTATTATCATATATATTTACAATATGTGTTTAAATTATAATATGTAATCTAAAATTATGTTCCAATTTCTAAATACAGACCATGAATATTAGATGGAGTATTAACTTTTTAAGTGAAAAATTGGAGAGGTTGAACCATCAACAATAAATGAAAATGTTGTCAACATTTCAAAAAGTTAAAATGAAAATATTGTCATCATCCTTCCTCTTTATTAAATAAATAGAGGAGGTTGGTTCTTCTTCAATTATTTTACATTCGTACGCGGCTAGGATTTATGGCATATAATATTAGGTGAATTAGAAATAATTTATAAGGATATATTTAATTTAAAATTTATTAAAATTTAAAACATTTTAAAAGTTTAAATGTATTTAATTCAGATTTCAATGAATTCTACAGAGATCTAAGACTAGATGTATTCAATGTAAATTTAGATGGAACCCATTAAAATCTTTACATATTCAATTCAAATTTGTATAAAATAAAAATTTTATAACAAATTTTACTATTCTTTTTAAGGTTTTATTAAATTTTTTAAAAAAATTCTAACAAAATTAATATGAAGTTTATAGAATATATGAATTTCACCAAAATTTATTATTAAATAAAAAAATTTAACAAACTTTAATAAATTCTAGATTGAATACATCTTAATTAACATGATAGAAAATATTTAAAAATTAACATATTATAAATAAGGATTTGCTAATTTTAAGCACACAAAATACAAATAAAAAATATAAAATCTAATTTATCATGAATTTATTGATATTTTCATCGCAATAAGCACGTGCAATATTATTATCACTTTAGTATATAATGGGAAAGAAATAACCAAAATATCTAATACGAATAGAATATTTTGATATTTTTTCATTTTATTTTTCCATAGCGTTTTCTATGTTTCGTCCCTGTTCACAGATACTGTTTCAGAGGTGTACAGTGTACTTATCTAGTGTCCTTCACCACCACGGCTTGGACCGGAATTTTTAATACCTCCAAGAGTTGTCGAGTCCGTGAACTTGTTGCCTACACCAGGGCTCGGACCTGATTGCTTGATGGCTCCAAGAGACAGTCCATCAAAGAAACCTTTTTCTCTAAGCTTGGAACCATCCAACTTCAAGATATCGAACGCTCGAGCTTCCGAGACCGAACCCAGTGATAGAAGAAGAGATAATACAAGCAAGAAGCTGAAAGCTTTGAGTTGTGTAGCCATGTGTGAGTGAAAAGCTGGGAGCAAATAGTGGTTGTGCTTTGGCAATGGCAATGGCAGGTGCTTGTGAGGAAGTTGATGAAATTTGATGAACCAGAAGTGACTTATTTATAGTGTTAGTGAACCGGGAACGTTTTACCACAAAATGGAAATTTGTGACTTCATGTGTGAAGAGAAATAACAAGGGAGTTTCGGTCCTGGAAAAATGTGGTAAAATTGTGTTTGGACGGCGATTTTTGTCCAACAAATTAAAAGCCTGACAGATGGATTTCTCATTAAAACTTGAAGTATTCCCAACTCTGGTGCCTAACTTTGTTTACTGGTCTTGTTTTTTCATGGAATTCCATGGATCTTGTAATGTATATATATCTCGAATACGTTAATGGTCTATTTAGTGCGTGCATGCTAGCTAATAAATAATTATGGTAAAACATTAATATTTATCACAAATTTAGAAGTAGAGGTGCATATTATTTTCTTTTTATAATAATATTTTAACGAATTTTAAGAAATTGTGGAAACAAATAAGAAATCAAATTCCAATTTTTATTTTTTTCAAAATCGAAGACGACTGCTTCTACACACGCATTGAATTTAGAATCTCCTATATATCTATTGAATTTGAAACTTGTATATCGGACAACATTTCCGACCGTCAAAAGCACCTTTAGTCAACTAGCAATCATCTGCTAAGTTGGAAAAAAGAATTAAAGAACAAATATACTTTTTCTTTGACTTTCTCACGTAGCATTATGGCCTTGGACTCCAAGTTTTCAAATATGACAACAATTCATACATTATACGACAATACGTTCATACATGTGAGAATACTGGTGTGATCAAGAATTGAACTAATGAATAAATAAATATAATTTTATGTTTGGTGTTTGTTTATTATACTTGATGAACAAATCTCCATCACATTTCATGTTGCCGATGATAATTAATTTTAAGTAATTTAGGAAAAAAATTATAATTAACTTAAGCAAATTAATATTTTTCGGTGCTATTTACTGAAAATTTTCCTAAAAATATAAAACACATGAAATTCAATGTATGTCCAATGTTTTTAACTAAATTTTATGCATAATTTGTACACATTTTGAGTTGGTTGAACTTTCAATATTTATAGTGCTGCAAATATAAATAAAATAAGTATTTTTTTTAGATATCATTTATCATAAAATGATTTAAACATAAAATATTATCAAATTAGATTAATATTTTCCATCATTAAATGGTATTAAAGAATGATATGATAAATATAATTTTTATATTAGTACCTTCATTTAGAAATAAAAGTAAGTTGTAGACACAAATGCTTATAATATAAATTAAATTGAAAACATAAGTTTAACAAGAAAAAACACAAGCCGATAATATTGGGAGTAATTGAGAGTTGAGACGAGATCATCCATGGCAATTTGACGTTTGACTTTGGATTCCTAGGAGGATCCCGTTGGTCAAGAATTGGTAAGGCGACCACGAATCGCAAGTGGCAGGCAATATCGTAAGGACCATATTTTATTCATAGATTGCATGGATCACATCTCTAAGGTCTTGAGAACGTGAATCTGCCATTCCTCTTCCCAAAAAAAAAAAAAAATGGACGGTGTATAATGCAAGAGAGCAGATGATCTACCCTCTCCCAAAAAAAAAAAGGACGGCGTATAATGCAGGAGAGCAGATGACCCGCGGTGCTTGTGCTACAGACCACGTTTTATTTTCACTTCTCTTCCATTTCTAGTAGGTTTGAGTCTTCGCCCCCCGGATTTTTATCACTTAGTTCATTAACTTTCATTGAATTTTTCACTAACTATATTTGCTCATGAAAATGACAGAAAAATACTACTAAGCCACATAAGCTGTTTTTACAAACAATTAATATCTCCCAATGGTTCACTAACAAATTCCATAGATTTAGTGTAAGCAATGACAAGAAATTTATGTTCACTTACGTACAGTTCCACCGTGATCTTTCCCCATCAATACTCTTAGCCAAACTATTTTTGGCCCTGCACAGGGGATGCTTTGAGTCAATCACTGTCTTAAATTTCCTCTCTTTCACCAACTTGACAAGATAATTTAGGTTCTCACTACTCTTCGGTATTAATAGGTAAGGTACCATTTGTTTCCTGGAGAAAGCTAGTTTCTTTAAAATAAAAGTAACCATTGTACTAGGCCCAGTAACGATATCTATCACCTTCCCATATGCACTCAAGGTAGGATCAAAAGTAGACCAGGAATGCATGATGTGCAGTGGATCACTACATCATATTTTCGACTGGAAGAGCCCTTCAGAGATGCACCATCTTCAGTCTTATAATCAAGAACTTGATCCGCCCCTAAACTCGCATCCAATAAAGGTGAAAATTTTTTATGAAATGTTTAGTTGGCGTAATATGTTAATATTAATATGACTTTCTATTAATAACAATTTCTTTTTCATAAAAAATTAGTATTGATATCTTTCCTAATTTATGAGAAGATTCTCATTTGAAAATGTATGACACGTGTTATATTGATATTGGAAGCATACACCATCATTTATATTTCTACAAAAAGTTAACCAAATACATAAATGAAAAGTCAAAAATGATCTTGTATATACATTAATCACTTCAATGTATTTTTCTCATAAGCTCTTCTTGAGAAAAATAAGTTAGAAAACGTTCTCAATTTGGCACTTGTTAGTTTTTTAAAAAAAGACTTTCAGGTACCTTAGTAATAAATCTTTATTTAAAAGTAAGTGCTTTCTACAAAAATTGTGTTAAATTAAATTGAGCAAATCCAAAATAGTCTATGCATCTAATAAATCATTTATATTTCAACAAGAATTTAACCAAATACATATATGAGAACAGCCACCAATTAACCTCTAACTATTGTTCTTTTTTCTTTTGGTGTTCGTGAATCAGACGTACGAGAGCTCTCTCTAAATACTCATTTATAGGTTTTGTTTATGTCGACGTATGAATCTGGTCGACCAAAATTCTTGATTCAATACCTGCAATTAAAGAGAAAATAGAGACAAACACAAGAGAAGGAAAGAAGAGGAAGAACAACTACAAAAGGGTTTTTACGTGGTTCAGCCAAAAGAGATGCCTACATCCACGCTTGCTCTTCTGATAATTTTTGCAAAGTAACAGTATGTCATTAAGTGTTGTGTGTGTTTACAATGAATTTCAACCCCTATTTATAGCATGAGACGTTACAGTCTAAGTACAAATAAAACAGAAAAAAAATATCACATTAAATATAATTCTAAAACCGACATCTATTAATTAAGAGATATACTCCGCCAAATCAGGAATTTGATTCTATCTTTAATTTTGGTAGCTGACTTCTTCTCAATTTAAGCTGTTGCATTTTTGGAAAGATTCCCTTAACATGCGTTTCAAGATACGGGCTGAGCCTCGTTAGGACAACCTTGAGCTGAGCATGAGGCGAGCTGAGTTATGGCTGACCTGCATATTGCAATAGCGGATTGATCACTTCAGCGAGCTAAACATTGATGAACTAAGCTTTTGCATGTTGGGTCAGTCTATTTGATCAATCTGTTAGGCTTTTATCTTTCGAGTCTACCAATTGGATTAGCTTGTTGGGTTTTTACCAGTCCATTTATGCAGTCCGAAAGATATCTATAACATCAGCCCCCCAGCTCTCAGTGCGTTATGCTGATCGGAAGCTCGAGTCCCTTGATAAAAGCTGACATGTCACGTCCTGTCGTCCCGCACCTTTTCACATTCCATCCTATCACTTCGACATATGGCAACTCTTCGGGTGACTACACCACTACCACGTCTCGTGTCATACGCATTTAATGCATATATCTCTCAACTGACAATGCATGATGACAAAAACCACAATTCGCGCTACACTGTCAAATTTAAGACTGTTGGGTTGCCATCAGATCAAACGGTTAGGGTTAGAATCTCGTGCCTTTATATGAGTAGAGCCTTTTCATTTTCCCTCTTACTATGTCATTGTCAAAACCAGACGCCAAGTCTTCATCCTTTCCTTCCGTCTTGCTTCCTTGCACCGGTTTTCCTAAGCTTCAACATCTTCGATAATCAGAATCCTTCATTCTTAAGCGAGCATTTACAGTAAATTTCACGATTAGCTTTTGGTTTTTTGGTTTGTTTCCGTTTTTTGAACACATTATGCTTTTTTTGAATCTAGAACTTGCTTAAATGCTTTCTGTTCTTGATTTTAAAAGCTTTATTGTTGATTGCGACTTTTCGTTTCCTATTGATTTGATTTTATTGCTTGGTCATTTGTGATCTGTTTACTGTTTGTGACTTTTATGCATGCGAGCTGTAAGATGGGATACTTGTAAGCTATTAGCTCGTAGGTCGAGCCCTCTATAGCTTTAGCGTCCTATGTGGCGTTTGTGACCTGTAGATTAAGGAGTCCCTTGTTAGAGGACTTAGACATTTAGACATGGTCTACTTGCGATGACCTAACTGCTCCCTTTTATGTGTAGATGTTTTTAGGCCGCAGACACCGATTATATAAAGTAAGGGACAACAACTCATCCAGCTCAGAGAAGCTCGAAACTGAGGAAGTTTGCATTACTGGACAAGCAATCTCTCAAAACGGTGAGGTCACAGAGGGGTTCGCAGCTCAGGCTAATCCCGTAATGGCTTGTCAAGCCGCTGAGGAATGACGAGCTCGCGTGGTGTTCATACATTACACCTCGAAGATACATTACAAGGAACTATGGGGGAATTGCCTTGGACTACCACCTTTCCAGGGGCTGTCGCGTAATGTCACCCACATCTAACGACCATACAGTTTATCCTCCAAAGGGGTTCATTATTGTCAGTACTCACCACCTTAGGCACGGACTAAGATTTTCAGTCCTTGCCTATCTCATCAACCTCTAGAATAGGCTACAGTTTAACCCTTTCAGCTTACCCCAAACTCCTACTCATAGCTCACATCCTTAGCCTTGGTCTTCATTAGGAACGGTCTTCCTCCCTCAAGTCCAAAAATCCTTTACTACCTCTACAGCATCAAAAGCGTTGGTGGTGTGAAAAACGAAATGCGAGAAAGGATTTACTATCTCGCAGCTTGGAAAACGAGCTTCAACGATCTTCTGCCTAAGGGCAGTGCGAATAGCAAGTCTAATGTAGGGGATTACAAATCAAGTTGGTTTTATATTTCTTACCTTTTCCTTAGGCAACTTCGCAATTTCTCTTTTGTTCTTAACCCAGATAAATAAAAGGAACTGACCTTTGTAAGTTGAAATTTTTTTTTTTTTTTTTAACCTTTTTGTTTCATCTCGTAGACTTGACATGAGATAGAGCAACTCTTACTAGGGAGGAGGTTGAAATGCTTAGGGTGCTCGCGACTTCAAAAGAAGGAAAAACCAGTGACGCGTTTGACAACGAGCTCCTCAGGGTCTATCAGTTAGCTCCTCCCCTTACCAACGAGCTTCTGGACAGCAGGAGGGATGTCGGAATTAAGGGTAAACACGAGCTCACCTCAGCCTTCAAAACTACAGGTGAAGCAGAACCAGTTCCTATCTCACAGGCAGTTCCAGTTCCTACTTCTCAACAGGTTCCAGGAACAAAGTTTTTGACCCAATACCTGCAATTAAAGAGAAAATAGAGACAAACACAATAGAAGGAAAGAAGAGAAAGAACAGCTACAAAGGGGTTTTTAAGTGGTTCGGCCAAAAGAGATATCTACGTCTACGACTGCTCCTCTGATAATTTTTGTAAAGTAACAATATACTATTAAGTATTGTGTGTGTTTACAATGAATTTCAACCCTTATTTATAACATGGAGTGTTACAGTTTGAGTACAAATAAAACAGAAAAGAATATTACATTAAATACAATTCCAAAACCGACGTCTATCAATTAAGAGATATATTTAGCCAAATCAGGAATCTGATTTTATCTTTAATTCTAGCAGTTGACTCTTTCTCAATTTAAACTGTTGCCTTTCTAGAAAGATTCCCTTAACGTGCGCTTTAAGTTACGGGTTGAGCCTCGCTTAGACGACCTCGAGCTGAGCATAAGGCAAGCTGAGTCATGGCTGACTTGTGACCTGCGTACTGTAGTACCGAACTGATCACTTCAGCGAGCTACACATTAACAAACTGGACTTCTGCATACTGGGCTAGTCCCTTGGATCAATCTGTTGGGCTTTTATCTTTTGAGTCTACCCATTGGATCAGCTTATTAGGCTTTTACCAGCCCATTTATGCAACCCGAACTATACCCATAACAGTTTCACACTTCACCACACAGTTCAAACATGCATATTTACTGGAATATAAAAAGCTCAGCAATGGCTAGAAATTTATGTTCAGCAAAAGTCAACATTGCACTAGGGCCAGGAGTGAGATCTATCACCTTCCCATTTGCACTCAAGTTACGCTCAAAAGTAGACCAGGGAATGCCCGATGTGCAATGGATCACTGCATCATATTTTCGACCAGAGGGGCTCTTTAAACCTGCCCCATCTTCAGTTTTATAATCAAGAACTTCATCCGCCCCTAAACTCTTGACAAATTCAATTGCGAACCCCACAGGTGGCAATTACATGTGTGTTCCCAAGTTTTGCCAACTGGACGGCGTAGTGACCCACACCTCCTGAGGCAGCAGTGACCACGATGTTTGCCTGCTTGCCACTTTTATCAAGCTTTATCCCAGCAGATTGGGTGAGTGCCTGGTGAGCAGTGAGACCAGCAATAGGTAAGCCAGCACCTTCAGCTGCTGAAACTACTGGCGGCCTTGCAACTGTGCTAGTCCACCTCTATTCTGTCAGTAGGAAGCATAATTCAAAACAGAAACATAATAAGACATATATGATCGTATATGTTGCACAATTAGTACTCCTAAAATTAGAATGCAACAGGCATGGGTGCAGCCACCTTGATATGCACGTCAAGACAATAAGACGTTGAATGAAACTAACTACTTACGAAAAATTTATTTACAAGTTATACAGATATATCAAAAACATAAAATTATACATCTAGAAAGGCTAGGGAGATCATGCCTATGACTATGACCCAAAGCAGCACGTAGGAAGATGAGATTCAAAAGATTTGTGCCAATTTTAATGATCACCGCATGAGATGGAAACATACAACAATAAAAACAAAACCAATTTACTCCACCAACTACCCAACATAATAAAGAATGAACTGCATATGGAAATCCTCAACACTGTTAAACAAAATGATTTTCATACATTACCACCAGATACCCAACCAAATAGCCTCAGTTGAAGGTAGTTTCATAGTAGATGAATGACAATTTTTGCTTATTATAACAACCATCAAACTTCATAATCTAAACATTAATCTTTCTTATAGAAAAAGAACCCAATAGAGTAGAAATAATTCAAAATAAATTGAAAACGGGAATAAAATTTATGAAGGATATCAAAGACTTACAGTACGGCAAAGCATGGCTACAACTTTGTCACCAATTTTGAAATTTTTTACGTCTGATCCTAGCCCTGCTACTTCTCCAGCTACATGAATTGCTGTTCCAAGAAAAATGTTGGCGAAAAATATATAGGCAATACAATGATTCATACGGATTGACAACGTACATACAGAACCAACCAGAAAAAAATTCATGGAGATCTACAAAGACTATATGTATGGATTGGTTTTAGCAATCAAGGATCCAACAATAGTATTTAAACATTCTAATATATTTTCTCACTTGCAAGATCAACTGGCCTAGCTTTGCTTGTCACTTGGTTCGATACCAAACATAAACACAACAAATCCAAATAACAAATAACAAATAACAATTTCATATATATGTAATAACATGATCGATGATGCACTAAGAATTTTCAAATGATCAATTTATGCAAGTACGTACTAGCTACCATACATTGTGTGTGTTATGGTTTGTGCCACAGTTCACCGCTTATATTTCAAGAAATTCCTATCCTGTTAACTCAGTTACTTTGTTATTATAATTATTTCTTGCATAATTTAAGTTAATTTTTGGATAAAGTTTTTAGATTGATAGTCACGGTCCTATTGAATAAACATGAGCTAAAAAAAAAAAAATTAATGTCTAGTATCCTTTGTTTTGAAACTCTATGCTTAAAGGTGTTCAAGTAGAAAAAATTTAAAAATGGATGCGCCTTAAACCAGCTCTATATATATATATATATATATATGTTCTTAACAAATTAAATATTATATTTATGTAATTAGTTAATATGATTTAAAATAAATATTACAATTTTTTAAGTAAAAACTAAATATTGAGTTTTTTCTTTTTTGGAAAAGAATAAATATTGAGTTTGAGACTTGTATCTTTGACAACTTCTGACCATTAAAAACGTGCTTAGTCAACTAGTATTTATCTGCAAAGTTAGAAAAGAAAATTAAGAACAAAAATGCTTTTACTTTGACTTTCGCGCCACTTATAGAATTATTAGGTTTGGTTCCCATCCATGGTAACAACTCACAAGGTAATGGCAGAGAATATAAATGTGATCAATAAGTGTTTTATTTTTTATTTTTTACCGGAATGTGATCTAGAATTGAACTAGTGGCTGCATAATTATAATTGCTTTATGTTTATAAGAAAAAAAATTATTATTATTACTATAATAATTGTTATATTTGTTTATTTGTTAACCTTACTAATTTAAATTTTTATAATTTGACCCTCCCAACCTTAAACTTCTTCAGCCCTAGGCCCCTAGATGGTACTCGAAGTGGCAGTATTCTCTATGCATAATTTTAGTCTGTTAAAACTCCAATATTTGAAGTACTACAAAATTAGACATGATAAATTCTTCATAAAAAAAATAATAATAATAATAATAATAATAATAAAGAAATTAGACAGGATAATTAAGACTTCAACATTAGCATTTTTTTTTAACTGAAAATTTGAATCACATTCTAAGCAGAAAAACCTGTAATATATTTATTAAGTTTGAATAATATAGTTTAACTAGAAACACAAGACAATAATATTGCGAGTACATGAGATGATATCATCAATGACAGTTTGACATTTAAGTTTGGATTTTTCGGAGAATCTTGGTCAAGGCTTTGGTAAGAGGCACGCGGCAATTATAAGGACGGACTATATATTATAAATAGGTTGCATGGATCGCGTCTCTAAGGAGAAAGGAGGACCTACTTTGCTTGTTCTGCCACGTACTCATGGTTTCACACTTCGAAAGTACGGATATGACCGGGCGGTTAGAAGATTTATTTCGAATGGGTTAAGCACTTAAACTAAATTTTATTTTTAATAGGATTTAAGTTTATGTTTAGTTTTTTAATCTTTTATTACAATTTGATATTATTAAACTGCTGAATTGATATAAAAGATTTTGTTATTGAATTATAATATATTATTTCAAAAGATTAAAATTGAAACTATTTTTTTTTAAAAAAGAACCTCGGTACTTGGTAGGTTATAGCCTACCCAAGCCCATAAAGAGCTCCACCTCTAAATATGATGCTGATTCCAAAGGCAACTGGCTAATGTTAGTAGGTAAAGAATCATCTATTCATTTATGTCCACTTATGCCTTACTTGGACGCTAAGACTTAAGACCTTGACTTTCTATGGAGAGACGAGGATGCAAGGTTGGCACAAACAAAGGTAAAGAGTCATTTTGACTAAACTATCTTTTATGAGCAAACCCATCTTTTATATTCTCTTTTCTGAATTTACTAAATACTTCGTGTCTTTTTAATATTCTGTATAAATTCTCTATCTACTATCACTTTTTGTTTTCATGCTTAATTATTTAAGGATACTCTATTTAAAAAGGAAACTAAATTCATAAAATTTCTAAAAACACTACATTTTACTTTAAAATAATCATTTTATCTTTTGACTTTTTTTTTTGACACCTTACTTTTTTTCTTTTTATTTTTATTATTATTATTTTTTAATGATAGAGAATAAAAAATTAAATTTAAAAAAAACTATTCATACTTTGTATTTTAAGATAATAGTAAGATTTGAACCTCTTAGTATTAAGAGAAGTATTTCTACTAAAGAGTAATGTGCAACAATACAATGCAAACTAGACACCCTACTTCAAAAATAAATAAATTTGTAAAAATTAATATTGTGAAACTAGGAACAAGATTGCAGAAACTAAAACAGGAAAACCAAAAAGAGAAAATTTGAGACAAAATGAAAAAGACGCTTCTCGATTCTGATTTCATTGACTAATGTTTGATTATAAGAATAGCTTATATATACATCCAAGTTCTCTCTGATTGGATAACAAGATGCTGAGTTATCAAGGTAGTTAGGAATTAGTCAGATATCAGCTGATGCTTAGCTAGGCCAGTTGCAAACTTAACAAGCTGACTTCAGCTCAGTAAACAAAAGCTAAGCTAACACTTGGATGTCAGTTCCACACCCACCCGCCCCACCGCAAACGAAACATGGATCTGTCCATGATGAGTTTGTCTCGAAGAAGCTGAAATCTATTTATGCCAAGAGATTTTGTAAGAATGTCAGCTAACTGGTCTTCAGTGGGGACGTACCTGACATCAAGTTCATTGGCAGCTATCTTATCTCGCAGAAAATGAAGGTCCAACTCTATATGTTTGGTCCAAGAATGAAAAACAGAGTTTCTAGCCAAGGAGCCTGCAGTTGTCCAATCAGCATCCAAAAAACCTACCAATTTAAGTGTTGAAGAAGGCTGTGAAACTGACTTGAAATGCAAACAATGATCAAGAGAACCTTTAATATATCTCAAAACCCTCTTACAAGATTGCCAATGTTGTGTTGTTGGAGCTGTTTAGTACTGACTTAATCTATTTACATCAAAAACTACAACAGGTCGAGTTAAAGTAAGATACTGTAAGGCTCCTACTATACTCTTATACAAAGCAGGATCTTGAAAAGGTTCTCCTTCGGATTCACCAACTTCATACCTGTACTCATAGGCGTAGGACTAGGAGAGCATTGCAACATTTTTGCCTTTTTCTGCAGATCAACAGCATATTTTCTTTGAGTAAGATGACTACCAGTCTTGTCCCTCGTTGCTTCAAAGCCTATGAAAAAATGCAGAGTACCAAGCATTTTCAAAGCAAAATGTGTACTCAAATCAGAAATAAACTTGCTGATCAGTATAGGATTTGTACCCGTAATCGAGATATCATCCACGTACACCAAAAGGATGATAAGACTTAACTTGGTTCTAAGAAGAAACAATGAGCTATCTGCTAAAGAATTTTTAAAACCCCAATCAATCAAAGCACACCTTAGTCTTTCGAACCAAGCCCGTGGGGCTTGTTTTAGGCCATACAAAGATTTCCTTAAACGACAAACATAATCAGGACGTTGTGTTGAGATATAGCCTTCGGGTTGACTCATGTAAACAACCTCATTCAATTGCCCATTTAGAAAGGCATTATTAATATCCAACTGTTTGATATCCCATCCAAAAGTGGCTGATAGAGCTAGAACATCTCTAATTGTTGATGACTTCACAACTGGGCTGAAAGTTTTCACAAAATCAATCCTAATTGTTTGGTGGAATCCTTTTGCGACCAATGTAGCTTTATTTCTTTCAACTAAACCATCCACATTATACTAGACTCTAAAAACCCACTCAGATCCAACCACATTCATGTCACTTGCTCTAGGAACTAACTGCCAGGTTTGATTTCTCATAAGGGCATCATGTTCAGCATCCATTGCTGATTTCCAGCTAGGAATGCTTAATGCTTCAGTTACTAAGTTTGGTTCCACTATGGACAACGATGATTCATGAGGTGACACATTAAAGACATCATGAGGAAAGGCTTTTGGTCTATAAATGCCATTTTTCGACCTAGTAATCATGTGGTGGCAGGGTACAGATTTAGGTACCAGTATAGGTGTTTGTTTGGGTTTATAAGAGGACTGATTTGATGCAGGTTTGTTCAGGTTTGATGGTTGATTGGTTGTTTTGTTTGGGAAGAGAAATGAGGTGTATGATGTGATAAAGATGAGTGTGATGTTGCAGACTGAGTGTTAAAAGTAGTGTCTACTGTATTTGAAGATGTATGTGAAGTGAAAAGAGTAGCAAAAGCAAATTCTCTCTCATTAAAAGAGACATGCCTAGATATATACTCTCCCACTAGGATGCAAACATTTGTATCCTTTATGATGATCAGAATACCCAACAAAGACACATTTAGAGAAATGAAAACTAAACTTATGTTTGTAGTATGATCTTAACAAAGGGAAGCAAGCACATCCAAATGTTCTCATATACAAGTAGTTTGGGCCTCTTTGGAAAAGCTTTTCAAAAGGAGAAACATGGTTATGGATTGGAGTGGGAAGCCTGTTGATGATATAGGTGGCAGTATGGAAAGCATCCTACCAGAAAGTGAAAGGAAGTTAGCGTTGTGCTAGAAGGGTAAGTCCAACTTCCATATGGCGATGCTTTCTTTCAGTTAAGCCATTTTGTTGATGGATGTAAGGAAATGAATATTTAAACTGAATTCCAAGGTTAGCTATTGGGCTGCTAAAGGTTTAAACTCTCCACCACCATCACCTTGAACACATTTATTTTTCTGTCAAAGGTGTTTTCTACAAGTTTTTAAAAAGTACAAAAAGTGGCTGTGACTTGGTCTTTGGCTACAAGACGATAGATCTAAGCATACTTTGTATAGGCATCTAGGAAATGAACATAACATCGATATCCATGAGTTGATAAAAAGGGTGAAGGGCCCCAAACATCAGTGTCTATAAGCTCATGAGGAGTAGAAAAACTGGTTTGAGAGGATTCAAAAGGAAATCGATAAAGTTTTCCAACTTGACATGCATCACAAAAATCAAGAGACATTGATGCAGTACGAGGCTTATTTAACTTCTTCAAGATTTGTTTCAAAACAGAAAACTAAGGGTGGCCTAGTTTAGTATGCCACACATGCATTTCAGGTTTGTTGAAGACAGAGAAAGATGCTGGTTTTATTGATTTCAACATATGTACATTTGCAAGAAAATCAATAGGAGCACTACCAACATCATTGGTGACTCTAGAATTTTTACATGTCACACTTCTATTCAAAGCAGAATTCAGAAAACTAACAGAATTTTCAGAAAGCTGAGCAAAACAAGCTGAGAAATCAGAAGATGTTAGACTTTTAAGAACCTTAGTATCAACTGTTGAATGATCCAGCTGATACAGACCATCCTTCAAAACCCCCTGCAGCAGCACCTTCGTGGTTTTCTTGTCCTTAACAAGACAAATATTTGAGTTAAACTCAACTATCACATCATTCTACTGTGTAAACTTAGATATGCTAAGAAGACTTTTAGTAATAGAGGGAACATGGAGGATATTTTTGAGATATAGTGGCAGTTTTGGACCAGATTGTGACTCAATAACTGTAGTGCATATATGAGAAATTGGTAGTTTAGCTCCATTACCTACATTGAGTCTCTCTTGGCCGTTGAAATTGGATTTGAGAGTCAAGTTGTTCAAGTCTGTTGTCAGATGATTTGTTGTCCCGCTGTCCATGTACCAAGCTGGATCCACTACTGCACTTGGAGAGGCAATAAGAGTATTAGCATTAGCAACTGAGTTCAAATGATCTTGTTTACCTTGAAAATATCCTGGAGCAGCAAAAGATGATGTTGGAAGAGCCTGAAAATTGGAGTAGTACTGTGTTGGATATGCAGGAGAGAGATGATTGTTATAGGCCTGGAAGTGTCCACTTTGATTGTGAGGGGGAAGATGAGGCTGTTCCTGCTATATCCCTTGAAAACTCTGATCAAAACGTTTAAAGCAGCTAGACACTAAGTGACCTCCTTTACCACATAGCTGACAGATTATTCTACTACCAGACCTTCCTCCATTTCTTCCACGTCCCCTGCCTCTGGCTCTTCCTCTAAAACCACCTCTTCCACCATTATTGGGCATAAAGTTTGTGAAATTTGCTGAAGCTCGAGTAACATCAATTGAAGCCACCATGTTATGTTAAGCTAACCTACTTTCGTAGCTCATAAGAAGAAATTGAACCTCTCGAAGAGTGATATATCCTTGTCTTGCGGAGATGTTGACCACAATGGGGTCAAATTCAGGACCAATTCCTCCCAAGAATTGAGAAATAAACTCTTCCTCAGTTTGAGGCTGTCCAGCATCCATTAAGCTCTCACTCAGCTTTTTCATCTTCAAGATGTACTCACTAATCGAAAGAGAACCCTTCCTTGTAAATTGCATTTCAACCTTGATTTGTAGAGTCTTGGCTCTAGACACTTGAGCATACAATGATTCTAGTGTCTTCCATATGTCATGTGAGGCTGTGCAATGAGTCACTTGTCCAAAGACCGAGTCACTCAGTGTTGAAGATAGCCAACTAACCAATAGCTGATCTGTCTTTTTCCATGCCAAGAAATCTTCACTAGCAATCTGTTCATGATCGTCAAACTCAACCCTAGATGCTTGAACATACTTAGGACGGCTCAGATTTCAATACAAAATCCTCAACATCAAACGCTCTAATTACAGTAAAACTCGAAAACGCCAGTAATTGTAATTATTATGATAAAGCTTTATCGGAAGTTTGAAGTTCAAGTTTGAAAACAGAGAAGAAACCTGATTCTTGCTTGATTGAGACTCTGGTTGCAGCGAATCGCGCTTGGTACTTGCAGATCCTTCAAAGTGATATTCGTGAGCCGTCATGAGTGTTAGTCTCTAGGGCTCCGATACCATGTGAAACTAGAAACAAGATTGCAGAAACTAAAACATGAAAACCATATAGAGAGAATTTGAGACAAAATGGAAAAGAAGCTTCTGGATTCTGATTTCATTGACTAACTGTTTGATTACGAGGATAGCTTATATGTACGTCCAGGCTCTCTCTGATTGGATAACAAGATACCGAGTTGTCAAGGTAGTTAGGAATTAGTTAGATATCAGTTGATGCTTTAGCTAGGCTAGTTACAAACTTAACAAACTGACTTCAGCTTAGTAAACTAGAGCTAAGCTAACTCTTGGATGTCAGTTCAAATAATTTACTTTTGGAAAAAATTATTTTATTTTATTTTATCTTTTTTTTATCAATTATTAAAGTTAATTCATTTTAAAGAAATTAAATTCATATTTATAACTATAAGTTTCGTTCTTTCTTATAAAAAATGGAAGAAGAAAATTATTGTATGAAATTAATAAATATATTTTTTAAAAAAAAAATTAATTAAAAACTTGTCTTCAGTTTTTTTTTTTTTTTTAAAAATACGTTTTAGTTAATGTTTGTTTTAGTTGGATAAAATTGTTCTCAATAACTTTAATCAAATAAACCTTTTAATATGTAGGGAACAAAAAGAGATAGACAAGAATGGTAGATTAGTTTGAGGGTTTACGAAACGTTAATGTGAGCACACAAAAATGTGACATTATATTTAGTAATTTTAATTAAGGATAAAATTATCATTAATAAAAAATAAAAAATTTAAAATATAAATAACTATTTAATAAATTGCCAATAACACAATTCTTAATTTGTTCTCTTAAGAAAATTATGATTCTTAATAGATGTTTCATCAGTTTTAAAACATATACGAGTCGTATTATGTTGTAATAGGAGGACAAAGGCACATGTTTGGCTAATGGAAACATTTTTCACTATATCAAAACCATTCAAAGGTATCATTAGTACAAGCCTCTCTATTCAATCGAGACAAGCACATGTGGGATTGCTTTTGATACCGTGAACACTATCTTGAAAAGTCAAAAGTGGTCTTGTAATATTCTTAGAAAAATAATAATAATAATAAGTGGTCTTGTAAGGACAAATGCTTCAAGGTAATTTCCTCACAAACTCCTTTTGAGAAAAGAACTAAAGAAATGCTTTCTCAATTTAGCACTTAATAATTTTTTTAAGAAGACTTTCAAGTATCTTAGTTAAAAATGTTATAAAAAATTCTTTTTACAAAAATTGTCTGAAAGATGTCCAAAATAGTATATGCATCTAATAAATTATATATATTTCAACTACAATTTAACCAACCACATAAATTAACAGCCAATTGATGACTATTTATTCTTCTTTTTACTTTTTGCATTCCTAAAATAGACTTACAAGAGCTCTCTTCAAATACTCATCTATAGGTTTTGATTCGCTATTAACCCCATAATTCAACACTCTTAACACATTCAACAGACTTACTAGAATTAAAAGTTTGGCAATGGCAAGAAACTTATGTTCAGCTACGGCTCCACGATGATCTTACCAGTTGCATGGCCATCAATACTCTTAGCCCAAGCATCTTCGGCCTTGCTAAGGGGATGCTTTGAGTCAATCACTGTCTTAAGCTTCCTCTCCTTCACCATCTTGACAAGATAATTTAGGTTCTCACCTTTTGGTATTAATAGCAATGGTACCAGCTGTTTCTTGGAGAAGGTTAGTTTCTTTAAAGCAAAATTCAAGAATGAGCTAGGGCCAGGAGTGATATCTATCACCTTCCCATTTGCACTCAGGTTAGGCTCAAAAGTAGACCAGGGAATGCCAGATGTGCAGTGGATCACTACATCATATTTTCGACCAGAGGGGCTCTTTAAAGCTGCACCATCTTCAGTCTTATAATCAAGAACTTCATCAGCCCCTAAACCCTTGACAAATTCAATGTTGCGAGCCCCACAGATGGCAGTCACATGTGTGTTCCCAAGTTTGCCAACTGAACGGCATAGTGACCCACACCACCTGAGGCAGCAGTGACCAGGATGTTTGCCTGCTTGCCACTTTTATCAAGCTTTATCCCAGCAGATTGGGTGAGTGCCTGGTGAGCAGTGAGACCAGCAACAGGTAAGCCAGCACCTTCAGCTGCTGAAACTTCTGGTGGCCTTGCAACTGTCAAGCTCTCTTTAGCCACAGCAAACTCTGCTAGTCCACCTCCATTCTGTCAATAGGAAGCATCATTCAAAACAGAAACATAATAAGACATATATGATCGTATAGGTTGCACAATTAGTACACCTAAAATTAGCAAGCAACAGGCATGGGTGCAGCCAAGTATGCGGCATATCACCTCTTCAGCGCAAATACAGGGTAAAAACAAGAAGACATGAATGAAACCAACTATTCATGAGAAATTTATTTACAAGTAAAGATATATTAAAAACATAAAATTTATCCATCTGGAAAGGCTAGGGAGATGCCTGTGGCACAAAACAGCATGTAGGATAAGATGAGATTCAATATATTTGTTGCTTTTTTTAAAAATATATATATATATATGTATGATCTAAAGTAAAATAAAAAATTGCAATGTTAACAAGAATTCAATTGTCCCAAATGCCTTATTGGATATGATCACTGCATGAGATGGAAACCAAAGTAAATTTACTCCAACACTGTAAAAATCCTCAACGCTGTAAAACACAATGATGTCCATACATGATCACTAGATCCCTTCCAACCAAATAACCTCAGCTGAAGGTACTTTCAAAGTAGATGAAGTGACATGTTTGCTTATTGAAACCATTAAAACTTCATAGTATAAATTTTAATTTTTCTTAATGAAGAGAGAACTCAATAGTAATTCAAAATAAATAGAAGACAAGAATAAAATTTAAAATACTTACAGTAGGGTTAAGCATGGCTACAACTTTGTCACCAATTTTGAGATTTTCGACACCTGATCCTAACCCTGTGACTTCTCCAGCCACATCAATTGCTGTTCCAAAAAAAATTTCATCAACAAAAAATAAAGTGGCAATCCTGTGATTCTTACAGGTCTACAATGTACATGCAGAACCAACCAGGAAAAAACTCATGGATCTCTATAATGACCAGATGAAATAGATTTTTCGTTTAGTAACCAACAAACGCAAAACTTAAAGTTAACAGGAGAGGATTCAACAATAGTATTTAAGCACTCCAATATACACTCACTCACGTGCAGGAGTCAAGACCAACAGGCTTGTCATGTGCTAGAGCTCAAATACAAACACAACAAATAACAAATCCCAATATAATCAAGTGGGGCTTTCAAATCCATGATGCTTTGACAAACTCTGCTTGGCTACCATGCCAGAGACACCTAAATGGTTAAGACAATGGGAAAGGGTTCAACAATAATATAGAAGCACTCTTAACATTTTTAATTTGGGAATATCTATCCAAGCTTGGTTCTGGCGATGCTGTAGTGAAATCAACCGGCTTCATATAAATGACCTCTAACAACAGTACTTTGTAATATCAAAAACTTTGTAGAGTTTAAAAGATTCCATTACACAAGGACGAGGCAAATGGATTTACCAGGAATGTAAGGGAATTTGCGAGGCAATAAAGGCCGAAGCATGCCTTTCTGCATTTTCCAATCGAATGGATTTAGACTAGTTGCTTCCACTTTCACCAAAACCTCGTCTTTGTTTGGAGTTGGAATCGGTACGTCAACATGCTGAGACAAGCATATATATATTTTTATATTTGTTGTAACCAATTAAAGCAGCACTGGACTTGACGATGTTATAAGATGTAACTGTTAAGTAAGATCAATCTCCTGAAGAAAATGATGGAAATCATACAAAAATGGACACGATTTACTAAACCAGCCCAATAATTCCACGTTTTAAGAGCGTGACAGGAGTAATGTCACCTAAAATAAACTCTTCAAAGTAAATTGAACTTATTGAAATCTAGAAAGATACTAAACACCACAACAGAAGAAACAAAAAATAATATGAATCATGTAATTGGATCTTCAGACTCCAGGAACAAAATTTTGGAAAAAGCAAAATTCAAGAACCTTGAAACCAGCAGGTCCGCCACCATATCTCTCATATTGAACAGCGTGCATTTTCAGCTTCTCTGCCATTTGCGACAGCTGATAGTGTTACTGACTGTTACAACCGACGGCGTTTCTCAATTTTCGAATTGAATTTCGATCGATGGCGTTACCGCTTCTATTGTGAGCTTGTGACCACGGGGGAGGCAGGAGGCTGGATATAAAACATCTGAATTGACGGAAATATCCCTTATAAACTGTGTGCAACAAAACGGTACACGTCACCCGTCGCTCAGAATGGGAATTTTCGAATTTTGAATAACCAATGTAATGCGTCCACTTCAAAAAAATTAGGGATAAACCTAATTTTTCCTTATAGTTTGATATAATAGTTTAAAAACCTTCAAATTTATAAAATCATTAAAAATCCTCCTATAGTTAATGTAAGTATCCAAAAAATCCTTTATCATTTATAAAAATATCCAAAAAACTCCCTACCGTCAATTGAAACTTTAAAAATCAATAGTTCATCGTTAATCAAGAAGGACAAAACAGTCAATTCATTATAAAATAAGTTCAAAAAATTTGAATAAATAGATGAATGTCACGTTACAATAAAAATTATTTTTTAAATAATTAATAATTAAAAATATATATATTTAAAATAATCTCCATCACATAATTAAAAAAAATTAAAAAAATTTTCATTCCTTCAAAAACACTTTTTTCTCTCTTTTCTCTCTCTATTTCTATGATATCTTCATCTTCATCATCTGTTCTCATTTCTTTTTCTTCTCTTTCTTCTTTTTGTCTTCTTTTCTTCTTCTCAAACATCATGTGGGTTCAAAATTGAACCCGGTTTATATCTGGATTCGATTTCAAACCTAGATGTGGGTTCACATATAGGTTCGATTTCTTTTGAATCCAGATGTTCACATGAGTTCGATTTTGAATCTAGATAAACATCTGGGTTCGATTTTTTTTAATTATTTTTGAGTTTATTTTGTTTTCAATGACATTTAAAAAAAAAAAAAATAGTTTTCAATAATATTTTGAATGAATGCATTTGTTAATGTTTGGTTGATGTGAAAATATGGTTTCATTTTTAAGGATTGGTGATGATGGTTTCATCTTTGATTCATCATTTTATTGTTAAGGATGATGATGATGATGATGATGATATGTCAGAGATTAGTGGAGAAGTGTTTGAAAATATTGTGATAAACCCCGATCCTAGTTTCCTTAGAGAATTCATTTCCGGCGATCGGATAGAGAATAAAAAGTCTAGAAATAGTGCAAAAGGTCTGATTAGAATTCGATTATATTTATAAGGCTCTGAGTGTCGTGTCAGGAAGAAATGAGAATTTTCGGTGAATAATGTTCGGATCCAGAATGAATAGTGATTTTTTTTAAAAAGATCCGAAATTAGTGTTTAAGACCGAATTTGGACTCGGTTATATTGTCCAGGGTCATAAATTGAGATTCGGTGAGAAACGGAAGTTTTTGATGAATAGTGTTTTTCGGACGAAAATTTTCGAATGAATAGTAAAATTTTCAGAAATTGACTTTAACAGTCGAAAAGGTCCGAAAATAGTAGGAGAGTATAGAGAAACAGAAACGGATAAAAAAGAAGACAATTTGAGTCAGTTTTAAGCAATCTGAAGAAAATTACGATATTGCCCTTTTGAGAGATTAATGGGTTTTAATGAGTTTAAACCCAATTGAATTTTTTTCGAAGCATGAGATTGATAGATAAGATACCCAATTAAAGTATTTCATGGTCAATTTGAAGATTAGATGACCATGGAATATTTTCAGAATATTTTCCAGTTGAAATGAAATTAGATTATAAAAGGGCAAAATGGACATTTTAAGTTGAGTATGCATGGATCACGTATGAGCATAATATGTAGAAGTTTCAAAGAGTGTAACCCAAATGAATAAGAATGGGTTAAAGAGAATGGGCATAAAAATCGAGTATTTAAGCTATAAATACGTATAAAAAGTTATCGGTTTATTCAACTGAATTTCGAGTAGGAACATTTTTTTTGTATCAAGTATACATGAGAGGTATTAGACCGAAATTGAAGCTTATAAAGTTAAATTGGCCATAAGATATGTGTAGAATATTTATGGAATATTTTTCAAAAGTGATTAGGAATTAATTATATGTTAATTAAACGAGGTGAGCTCACGGGATAAAGTAAATGATATTTTAATTCAACCAATGAGAAAAGAGATAAGTGACTTGAAAAGTAGTGGCTATGAATGTGCCACATGTCATTTATTGATTGGTTGAAGAGATAAATGGATGAGAAATTGACAAGTGGACCAATAGAATTAATAATTATATATTTTTGGGCATTAGTGAGATTATTGAAAGTTTGAGGTTATTAAATGAAATTTACTTGAGGGACTAAATTGTAATTGAGCATAAATTATATAAAAATCAATTTTGTCTCATTAGGAGACAAATGTGCCGAGAACCAGAAACCAGAAAGAAAAAGAAAAGAAAAGAAGAAAAAAAGAAAGAGAGAGAGAAAGAGAGAGAGAGAGAGAGAAAGAGGGAGATCTAGTCCGATTTTTGCCGGGGTTCCTTCACGAAAGTTGTTCCTCGTCACCTTCTCTAGCTAACCCCCAAATTTGAAGCGAAAAGATTGAGTATTTGGTGAGTTATTTCAGTTTAAAGTTTGATATTTTATATTAAAACCCATTCTCTCTCTAGTTTCTTTTTCAAATTTTAGTTTAAAGATGATAAGAGGGACTTGTAAGGATGATTTTGGTATAATTTGTGAGTGATTTGGTGGAGTAAAAATGGGTAAAAGAGAGAGAGAAAGTCTTGACAAAAATGGGTTTTTATGGGATCTGAATTCGTTTTCGAATCTAAGGCTTTAGATAGATGTTTTAGAGGTTAGAAAATAATCTTATGAAGTTAGATTTCGAAAACGAAAAGTTTAGGATCGATTTCGGAGCTAAACGGACGAGTTGAAGGGTGTTTTCTAAAATCCTTCCCAATGCGTTCGTTTAACGTTCGAAACGATTTATTTAATCATGGTTGGATATTAGAACACTAGAGAATTGATTATTGAAGTTGTCGGATGTTCGAAACGAAAAATAATTTTTATTAGTAAGCGATATTAGTAAGCGAAATCGAACGAATTTCGTTCGATGTATCCGACAATGAAATTGAGTATACTAAAGTATTGCTAGGAAAGAATAAGTATAATTCATGTAGAGAAAACGGATTTCGAAAGCTCCGATTGAATAGAAATTGAAATCCGAAAGTTTAGACGTTAAAGGGTATTAATAGAATTAAATGAGATTTTTATTGATTTTGAATGAGTTAAGTGACTCTAAATGAATATTTGATGTTTTAGGGTAAAAGCGGAAAGCTCCAAAGGTATACGGAGAAGAATCAGATTCTATCCGAAGATATGTTGTGAGTGGAACTACAAGTTTTTAAAGTTTATATTTTCTTAAAGTTTATTTAAAGTTAAAAGAATTTATTATAAATAGTTATTCATTTATTAATTAAATTTATATTATAATTATAGCATAAAGATTTTAGTTTATTATTTATGTATATGAGAATGTGCTAGAATTAAAGATTTTAAGCTTATTGCCTTGAGATTTAGAATATTTTAGTATATTGAGTAATTATACTCGAGAATTATATATGCTAAAGTTATTTATAAATGATAGGCTTCGGCCTTCAAAAAAGTAAAGTTTTATTTCAAGAAATCAAAGAAAAGAAAAGTAAGATTTTTATTATGAAAAGATTTTAGATGCCTTTGGTTTACCCTAACCCCAGTTTAGTACCCGGCCGAATGCCCTATGCGTGATACGGCAGATGAGAGGAAGTCAGTCAGTGAGATTTGAGTCTAGTCGACTCTTGTGTGAGCGAGGCATGAGTGATCCGTATACACGTATAGGGTAGTGTAGTCGGTCCGCAGCGTGGGCCCGCTTTCGGCGACTACACATGGTAGATTCCCCACTCCTAGTGGTTAGCGAGATTTTATATGCTACCACGTCAGGAGGAGATATTCCCTGGGTTACCATGTAGGCGAGCATTAGAAAAGATTTTAAGAAAAGATTTCAGGAAGTTTTCTAGAAAAGAATTTTAGCATTAGAAAATAGTTTAAGAAAAGATTTCAGAAAGTGTTTTAGAAAAGAATATTAGAAAGCAAGTTAGTTTTTAAAAACTGTTTTTGGGAGAATACGTTATACAGAAATGAGTTTTAGTTTATATAAATTATACCACTCACTGAGTTATACTCATAGTTTTCTTTAAATGTTTTTCTTAAAAATTCTCCCACAGACGCAGGAGCTAATTGTCCAGCAGATGAGGTTCAATTAGACGTGCAGGTGGACGCGTAGGACGACACTTATTTTGATCATGTATATGTTTATATATATAGTTGTAAATATTCTAAAGAAATAGTGGATGCATTAGTTAAAAATGTTTTATCAAAGTTTTCTAAAATTCAGTTTTCATATTTTATTTACTTGTTTGTGGTTGTGTTGTGAGAAAAGAGCCGGAGGCTCTGGAAGTTGAGAAATTGATTTCATAGAAGTGTTTTTATAAACTGTATCTGAAACTTGCAGGGTGGCATAGTTTAGAAAACAAACGGCATGCTGCCGAAATTTTTAAGAAAAAAAAACGAAAAACTTTTATTACTGTCACCTTGTAAAAGAAGTTAAAAGATCTAGCTAAAGGAGTTTTCGGTACATTGACGGGATTCCTTCGGGCTGAGTATAGGGTTCGTGGGAATTCTTTCAAGGTGCTACGGGGTCTTTCTCGGGTCCAGAGAAGGGATTCGGGAAGGGTCCCGTCATATTGTTTGGGATTTTATTTATTTTTTTAAAATTTATTTTTGCTTTGATAATTTTTATTTATTTATTTTTTTGTTTTGTTAATTTTTTTAGTTTTCTATACTTTAGGGGTAATTTTGTCTTTTAATTCACTGTAATGGGTAGAGTTTACTGTTTACTAACAGATTTAATAGAAGGAGAAAAATAGGATTTATTCAAACTATAGGGGAAAACTAGTGATTAGATCAAACAATAAGGAAGACATTAGAATTATTCCAAAAAATTATGTGCATTGCGTGGCGCCACCTCTTAAGCTATTTTGACGGAAACACCGACATCTCCGTACAAGCATATTCAATTTATTATTATTATTATTATTATTATTTTCTTGAGAGGATAATTTGAGTCTAGAATCGCTAGGATGCTTGCAAACATTTTTCCCTCGTCTTCTTAATTTGGACTGTTGATAATTTTTATAAATGTTTTTTTTTTTTGGTCTTTTAAAAAAAACAAAAAAAAAGTACCTCAAAAAAAATAAAAGAGAGTGAAAATGTATTTATCAGATATATTTTTGAAGGAAAAATAGAAGATGTACTTTTAAATTTTATAGAAAAAAATTATAAACCTTATTTTGATGTTTATATTGACCTTCACTTTCATTTTTCAACTAAGTAGCATGTAATAGGACCAATTAAATTATATTACTCTAAAAATTAAAAATAAAATTATCATAGCATTCAACTATGTTATAGATGGATTATATTTTTTATTATTCATAAATAAAAAATAAAAAAATCAATTTTAAATTAATTTTAATTGAAATTATATATATACATACATATAGATATATTGATAGTCCCAAGGTTTCAACACTTGATTTTGATTGTAACAAACAATTGATTTTGTATGTTATTGGGTTTAAATATTGTGAGAAGCAAAAGAAAAAGACATGTAAGCTCAAACGATTGAAATCCATTTAGGCTTGTGAAATGAGATCAAGCCCAGTAAAGTACCACATAATCAAGATTCGAGATATCATGCACTTTGTATAATTAAGTACTTGAGTTAGCTCAAGATAAATTAATAGTTTTAGAATAAGAAATTTTAAAATTTTATTTATACTGATATCTCTTTAGGGCTTAATTTGATATATTAGAAAAACTCATTAAAGTTGTAGTGAAGTCGATCTATAGTATATTGACTTTAAGTGGGTCTAGCCAGTCAACTTTCTTGAAATTTAGTAACTTGTATTTTATACAAACCAAACAAAGAGAACATAGGTGATCTTGACATAGGTGGGGTGTCAGTCAAAGACACTTCAACGTTCAAGTTAGTAAATTAATCATAATGTACGAGAGTGTAATAATTGTAAAATGTCATCAAATTGGAAGGAAGTTGTCGAAGAAGAAGAATGACGAAAAACTATCGAAGTCTTGACGTGAAGACTAGATAGAGTTGGAACACTAAGATATTGAGTATCAGTGGGTAAAAACCCATAAATATAACAATGCAAGTAGATCATGAATAGTATACCTAATAAATTCTCAGATAAAAGAGGTCAGTCACAATAGGCATATTTAAATATCTAGTCTTTTCTAGTCAGAACCCTTCCTAGACATGCACTCCCATCCCACTATACTGAATCTATCACAAAAAAAAAAAAAAAAAATCTAAATAAATTAGAAAAATAAAAACACGAGAGAGAAAAGAGAAAAACCTCAAGTGACATGCACTTCCATACCATTATGCTGATCTATCACAAAAAAAAAAAATTCTAAATATATTAGAAAAATAAAAACATGAGAGAGAAAAGAGAAAAACCTCAAATGGTTTGCAAGAGATGATCAATAGAGGTTGGGATAGATTCTTCCTTCTAATGACCCCTTTATTATAGGTGGAAAAGAGCCTTTGGAACTTATTATAGCATCCGTTACATAATTTATTATAATGTCTATTATAGGATTTATTATGATATCTATTATCCAATTTATTACGTCTGTTATAGAGTTTTATTGCATCGTCGTTACAATTCATTAAAAGCTGTCAACTCTTATTTAAAGAGATGAACCTAGTTTGGGCTGGATTTACCAAGTTATTGAGCTGTTCGCTTGTAGCATGCATTGGACCGTTAACTTAGGTCGATTAGCATACTGAGTCAATCTATCTCAATAAGCTTTGAGCTTACATTTTGGGCCCGAAAATTTTTTACCATTACAAAAGTTTAATTTTATATTTTTAAAAAAGCCAACTTAATGAATTCGAATTAGTTATACAAGTTTAATTTTGTACAAAATCATATTTTGATGATGATAAATTAATTTTTATATTGGTTAGGATTTAAAAATGATAAATCTCGATCCTAGTTTCCTTGGAGAATTCATTTCCGACGATCGGATAGAAAATAAAGAGTCCAGAAATAGTGCAAGGGGCTCGATTAGAATTCGATTATATTTATAAGTCCTTGAGTGTCGTATCAGGAAGAAATGAGAATTTTCAATGAATAATGTTCGAATCTAGAATGAATAATGATTTTTTTCGAAAAAGATCCGAAATTAGTGTTTAAGATCGAATTTGGACCCGGTTATATTGTCTAGGGTCATAAATTGAGATTCGATGGGAAATAGAAGATTTCGGTGAATAGTATTTTCGGACGGAATTTTTGGATGAATAGTAAAATTTTCAGATATTGACCTTAACAGTCGAAAAGGTCCGAAAATAGTAGGAGAGTATAGAGAAACAGAAACGGATCAAAAATAAGACTATTTGAGTCAGTTTTAAGCGATCCGAAGAAAATTACGATATTGCCCTTTTGAGAGATTAATGAGTTTTAATGAGTTTAAACCCAATTGAATTTTTTTCGAAGCATGAGATTGATAGATAAGACACCCAATTAAAGTATTTCATGATCAATTTGAAGATTAGATGATCATGGAATATTTTCAGAATATTTTCCGGTCAAAATGAAATTAGATTATAAAAAGGGCAAAATGGACATTTTAAGTTAAGTATGCATGGATCACGCATGAGCATAGTATGCAGAAGTTTCAAGGAGTGTAACCCAAGTGAATGAGAATGGGATAAAGAGAATAGACATAAAAATCGAGTATTTAAGCTATAGATACGTATAAAAAGTTATCAGTTTATTCAACAAGATTTCGATTAGAAACATTTTTTTATCAAGTATATATGAGAGGTATTAGGCCGAAATTGAAGCCTATAAAGTTAAATTGGCCATAAGATATGTGTAGAATATTTGTGAAATATTTTTCGAAAGGATTAGGAATGAATTATATGTTAATCAAACGAGGTGAGCTCACGAAATAAAGTAAATGATATTTTAATTCAACCAATAAGAAAAGAGATAAGTGACTTGAAAAGTAGTGGCTATGGATGTGCCACATGTCATCTATTGATTGGTTGAAGAGATAAATGGATGAGAAATTTACAAGTGGACCAATAGAATTAATAATTTTATATTTTTGGGTATTAGTGAAATTATTGAAAGTTTGAGGCAATTAAATGAAGTTTTCTTGAGGGACTTAATTGTAATTGAGTAATACTATATATATAAAATGATTTTGTCTCATTAGGAGACATTTTTGGTGTCGAGAAACCAGAAAAGAAAAGAGAAAAGCCGAGAGAAAAGAGAAAGAAAACAGAAAGAGAGAGAGAAAGAGAGAGAGAGGGGAGAAGAAGAAGATCCGATCCGATTTTCATCGAGGTTCCTTCACGAAAGTTGTTCCTCATCACCCCCTCTAGCTAAACCCCAAATTTGAAGCGAAAAGATCACCTATTTGGTGAGTTATGTCAGTTTAAAGTTTTATGTATCATATGAAAATCTATTCTCTCTCTAGTTTCTTTTTCAAATTTTAGTTTAAGGATGATTAGAGGGAGTTGGGGAGATGATTTTGATATAATTGTTGAGTGATTTGGTGGACTAAAAATGAGTGAGAGAGAGAGAGAGAAAGTTTAGGCAAAAATGGGTTTTTATGGGATCTGAATTCGTTTTCGAATCTAATACTTTAGATAGATGTTTTAGAGGTTAGAAAATAATTTTATGAAGTTAGATTTCGAAAACGAAAAGTTTAGGATCGATTTCGGAGCTAAACGGATGAGTTGAAGGGTGTTTTCCAAAATCCCTCTAAATGCGTTCGTTTAACGTTCGAAACGATTTATTTAATCATGGTTGAGTGTTAGAACACTAGAGAATTAATTATTGAAGTTGTCGGATGTTCGAAACGAAAAAATAATTTTTATTAGTAAGTGATATTAGTAAGTGAAATCGAACGAATTTCGTTCGATGCATCCGACAATAAAATTGAGTATACTGAAGTATTTCTAGGAAAGAATAAGTAGGATTCATGTAGAGAAATCGGATTTCGAAAACCCGATTGAATAGAAATTGAAATCCGAAAATTTAGACGTTAAAGGGTATTAATAGAGATAAATGAGATTTTTATTGATTTTGAATGTTATTTGAATGAGTTAAGTGACCCTAAATAGATATTTGATGTTTTAGGGTAAAAGCGGAGAACTCCAGAGGTATACGGAGAAGAATCGGATTATATCCGAGGACGTGTTGTGAGTGGAACTACAAATTTTTAAAGTTTATATTTTCTTAAAGTTTATTTAAAGTTAAAAAATTTATTATAAATAGTTATTCATTTATTAATTGAATTTATATTATAATTCTAGCATAAAGATTTTAGTTTATTATTTATGTATATGAGAATGTGCTAGAATTAAAGATTTTAGACTTATTGCTTTGAGATTTAGAATATTTCAGTGTATTAAGAAAAAGAGATTTTAATAGCCTATGGTTTACCCTAGCCCCAGTTTAGTACCCAGCCGAATGCCTTATGCGTGATACGGTAGATGAGAGGAAGTCAGTCAGTGAGATTTAAGTCTAGTCGACTCTTGTGTGAGCGAAGCATGAGTGATCCGTATGCACGTATGGGGTAGTGTAGTCGGTCCGCAGCGTGGGCCCGCTTTCGGCAACTACACATGGTAGATTCTCCACTCCTAGTGGTTAGCTAGAGTTTATATGCTACCACGCCAGGAGCAGATATTCTCTGGGTTACCATGTTAGGCGAGCATTAGAAAAGATTTTCAGAAAAGATTTCAGAAAGTGTTCTAGAAAAGAATTTTAGCATTAGAAAATATTTTAAGAAAAAGTTTCAGAAAGTATTTTAGAAAAGAATTTTAGAAAGCATTATAGTTTCTTTAAAAACTGTTTTTAGGAGAATATTCTATCCAGAAATGAGTTTTAGTTTATATAAATTATACCACTCACTGAGTTATACTCATAGTTTTCTTTAAATGTTTTTCTTAAAAATTCTCCCACAGGCGCAAGAGTTAGGTGTCCAGCCGACGAGGTTCAGTCAGATGTGCAGGTGGACGCATAGAACGACACTTACTACATATATATATTTTGTTAGTTTGATCATGTATATATTTATGTATATAGTTGTAAATATTTTAAAGAAATAGTAGATGCATTAGTTTAAAATATTTTATCAAAGTTTTCTGAAAATTAGTTTTCAGATTTTATTTACAAGTTTGTGATTGCGTTGTGAGAAAAGAGCCAGAGGCTCTAGAAATTGAGAAATTGATTTCATAGAAGTGTTTTTATAAACTGTATTTGAAACTTGCAGGGTGGCATAGTTTAGAAAACATACGGCATGCTGTCGAAATTTTTAAGAAAAAACGAAAAACTTTTATCACTGTCACCTTGTAAAAAAAGTTAAAAGATCTAGCTAAAAGAGTTTTCGGTGCCTTGACGGGATTCCTTCGGGCTGAGTATAGGGTTCGTGGGAATTCTTTCGAGGTGCTACGGGGTCTTTCTCGGGTCCAGAGAAGGGATTCGGGAAGGGTCTCGTCAAAAAACACATTTGATAACAATATAACTGAAAATGGTATTTTGATAAACAAATATAGGATGTAAAGTAAAAATACCATAATATGCAAATGTTGTAGTTGTTTTGTAAATATATTTTGACATATAGTACGAGTAAGACCAAAATTGTATACAGTTAAATTAATGTATTTTTGTTGTTATAAAAATTTATTATAGGATCAATGAATTAATATGTAATATTTAAAAGGGTCAAAGTAAAATTTTATGAAATTGAGTGACAAATACATTCTATTTTAGCCTTAACATGCCCAAAAGGGCCAAAACCGCCCCACCAAGGGAAGAGGTTCGGTAATGGGCTATGGGCCGTATAGCGTCCGTAATCAGTAGTCTAAGAGATCATTTATTTTTTCCACTTAATATTTAATGGTACTGAATTGCACCTATTAAGTTGTTTTCATTTGTTTTTTTAAATAATCAAACCATTTAAAACTACTAAAAAAAAAACTGAAAAAAATTAAGTTAGAATTTTTAACTTTTCATTTAATTATAAATCACTTAATGATATTTAAAAATTTTTATTTTAAATCTATCATCCCCAAAATAATATAATTTTAAATTTATCATAATTTTATATTACTCAATTTTTTTTTCTTGATATTGACAAAAAATATATTTGAAAAGAAAAACCTAAATGCATATCATCTTAAATTGTCTTAGAATTAAATTAAGGGGTCGTTTGTTTTTTCATCTGAAGACTTAATAATGTTGCTGAAAATTGAAAACTGAATAGTGACTTAAATATGAAATCTGATAAACGTGTTTTTTTTTTTTTTTTGTCTTACCTTTGAATGTATAATAATCTTGTTTGTTTTTTAAAATTAAAATTGTCTAAATACTAGTAATTTGACATTTATATTCTTTTACTATTAGTTGTTAAGTAACTTTATTTATTTTTTAATTTAATTGACACAAATAATTACAATAAATTATTTAACAAATATTAAAACACTTATATATATATAATATTTTTATTCATAATTAAAATAAGATTAATTATTATAGTTGAGTCAATTAAATTTATATATTCAAATAAAAATAAACAAAATAGTTTTAAATTGAATTATTATTACAATAAAAGTTGAAATTGTAACTTATATAGATAATATTTTGATTCATAATTAAAATAAGATGAATTATTATAGTAGAATCAATTAAATTTATATATTCAAATAAAATAAATAAAATTATCTTAAATTGAATTACTACTGCAATAAAAATTGAAATTATAAAATAATATATATTTTCTACTATAATTAAACAAGAATAATCGAATACTTAATCAAATTGATTTTCAATTTGGTCTTTGAATTGTTGCATAAACACTTGATATGATCTTCTAAATCAATAAAGATTTTTACTGGAGTTTGATTAAAGAAATATAGTAATCCAAATTTAGGAAAATTTGATGTTGAGATGTTTAAGGTTTTTATTTTTCAATGTTGTTTGTTAAAATAGTAAAAAAAAAATTGTATAATATAAAACTAGGATAAACTTGGAAATATGTTATTTTGAAAAGGATAAACTTAGAATAATATATTTATAAAAATATTCAATGATTTTGTATTAAATGAAAAGTAAAAGAATGTAACTTTTTGTTTCAGTGGTTTTTGAGTTATTTTAAGTGGTTTGACTATTTAAAAAAAAAACAAAAAACAAAAATCTCTTAATTGACTTAATTCAACACCATTAAATGTTAAATGCAAAAAATAAATAACTCCTAACATATTTTGATATATAATTTAAACATTCATTTTTTCAGTTGTTTTCTTAAATATATTAATATATTTAAATATATAAATATAGTTAATACTACTATATATTTTAATTATTAATATGTACCTAAAAATATTTTAGAATTTATTAAATTATTTATTTTCAAATATTTGTATTAAATTAATTAAAATTACATAATAATAAATAGTAAAAAATATATATAAATATCAATTTATTGGTTTTTAGATAATTTTATATTTAAAAACAAATAAGTGTATAACATATTTATTTGTGTAACGTCCCGATATTTGCTTCCGTATAAGTAATATTATTAATTCTAGAATATAATTGCATTAAATAGGATTAAAATTTAGTTATTTATAATTAGTATAATTAGTAAATTAATATAGTTAATTGTTAGAAAATTTAATAGTATCTTTAATAATTTAGTTGAAAGTAATTTTTTTAGCAAAAGGATTTAATTGGGAATTTAATGGGAAAGATTTGATGATGAAATTTTGTCATTTGGTGAGTTGTTATTGTTGTCCAATAGGAGAGGGGCATGTGTCAAGATTTTTGGGCATAAATGAAATTTTAAAAAGATATGTGATCAAAGTATAATGTTAGAAAATATATTAGTATAAGAGTTAAATACACAATACCCCTCTGAGGTTTAGTTAAATACAAGCGCGTAAATATTTTCGTTTTTATAACATCGTACCCCTCTATTAACAGTGGACGTTGGATGCCGTTAGGAATAAGAAGGGTAAAACGGTAATTTTATATTTATTTACAATTTCTGAAAATATAAACAAATTGAAGGAATTAAAAAATATATGAAAAAGAAAAGCAAAGGGAAAAAAAAAAAAAAACTGATCAATGTTCATCATCTCCATCGTCACAACCGAAACCATCAACTTCATCATCACAACCGAATCAAAACAATCATCTCCATCATCTTCATTATCTCAACCAAAACCATCCTTTTTTTATTCATTGACACGGTTCTCATCTTCATTCTCATAAACGCCAACACAAAAAAATCAAAACAAAAAACCAGCATCATCAAGATTCATTGTCATGCCCACATCAACACTCAACACATATCAACACCCAACATCAATGCCCAACACAAATAAAAACAATAAAAACATCATCTGGGTTTGTTGCCATGCCCACATCAATACCAAACACAAAAAATCAAAACAAAAACTTGAAGATGAAGAATCCAAATCTAGGTTCGATTCGAACCCAGAGACATCTGGGGTCCACACTGGGTTCGTCTCAAACCCAACACTGGGTTCGTTTCGACGAACCCAGATGTTGGGTTCGTCTGGGTTCGACGAACCCAGATGTTTCTGGGTTCGAAACGAACCCAGATGGACTTTGAGTTCCACGAACTTGAATGAATCAGAAAAAGAAGAAGAAGAAGAAGAAGGGGCGATGCTGATCTGGTGTCTGGTGGAGAGACAGGAAAGTGAGGAGAACGGCGGCGAGCGGAAGCGAAGAGAGGAGAGAGGGAGCGATGGCAGAAGATGAAGATTGATAGAGCGGCAGCGATTGAAGATCTGGTAGTTGCAGGTGGATGTTTTGGGTTGCAGATCTGATTGAAGCCTGAACAGAAATTAATTTAAAAAACTTATTATTTTTTTCATTATTATTTTTTTTATGATGTCCACCGTCCATCATTGATGGACGGTGCACATCATTTTAAAGAAAACTATTGATATTTTAAAATATTTTTAAAATTAATTTTTGTTATGAAAAAAAAATCATTTAATTTTTTAATTTTTTTAATTTATATATGTGTTTTTTAAATTGATCTCTACTGTTAATTTTAAAATGGATGGTAGAGATCTGATTTAAAAATATTAAATTTATTTTTAAGTTTTAAATTTATTTTTTAAAAAATAAAAATCATAAAGTTAAGGACATTTTAGTTATTTTACTTAAATAACCGGTCAAACTTTATCTTTAACATTGGTTGACCGTTAACAAGGGGGTAAGATGTTATAAAAACGAAAATGTTCACGCGTTTGTATTTGAGTTAACCTCAGAGGGGTATTGTGTATTTAACTCTTAGTATAAAAAGGGGGTTAAAATCTGAAAATTTCAGCTTCTTCTTCCTTGCTCTTTACCGACCAGACCTGCTGTAATTTCTCTCCAATTTTTTTTTTCTTTTCAAGCTAAAAATCACTCAAAACTTCTTCCATTTAAGCCCCCTAGATATCTATAATCTCATTTATTGTAAAAATCCCCTAAAACTCAAGTTGTATTTTCTGATCTCAAGGGATAAAGTGAGGTAAGTGCTGTTTTGTGATTTTTTTTTATGTTCAAATAGATTTTTAAGCATGTAAATGCATCTATAGACATGAGTAATTAGTGTGTTTTGCATTTAATTAAGTTATTTTAATTTTTATGGCTTAAAAGTATGATTTTCAAATTTTAAGTGAACAATTAGGGTGTGGGGAATCTAATAAGGGTAAAGAGAAACTTTAAGCTTCTAATTGGAGTGTTAAAGAGTGTGAATGAAGGCTCAAAAAGGTTGGTATACATTTATTTTCGAAATTTAATTTTTTTAGTAGCGAAAATTTAATATATTGTTTCGTAACTTTGCGATAATGTGATTTTTATGTGATGAGTTATTATTTATGATATGTATGTGTTGGTAAGGTGATGATGGAAGAGATTTTATGGGTTAAAACCAAGTGACATAACATTTTCGCTTAAAAAACCTCTTATGTCCAAATTTGCATTAAATAAGGATCTAGGGGTATTTTCATCTTTTTAAGCTTATATACGTGTCTAATGAATGATATTAAAGTGATTTGTGACATGACTTTTGAAGACGAAATCAATTTTTTGAAAAATTTCACTCGTTGATGGAATTGAAGACATAGAGAAATCTAGGGGTAATTTTGTTATTTCGCTCGTGTTTACGCATTAATTACATTGTATTGATGTGATATGTGTCATGAATTATGGTTTAGAAGAGAGAAATTCGAAAACCACCTTTTGAGGTCAAGTAAAAATATGAAACAAATATAATCGTGTAATAAAGTTTTTATTGTGGAACCAATGGCGAAATAGTCATTTGGTAAGGGCCAAGAGGGAGGTTCCGAAAGATTTCGAAACGTGAAAATAAATGAAAATGTTTGATAATGAAGTGACTTTTAAAAATTTAATTAAAAACGATAATTTTATAGTTATTGAAAATATCGAGAGTTTAAGTAAACTTGTACATTGGTAGGTGGTGATTGGTAGTTGACATGCCAATAGGATATTATTAGCAGTACTGCGCCATTATGCTTATATATATATTGATATGATTAACAGACCTTGAGAGGCACCGAGTGTTCGGTTCAAACTATGATACAAATGTGATGTTGAGCTCCGACGGGTAGGCACCGAGTGTCCGATGCTTAAGAGAAATGTGAAAATCCATTACCGATCCATGGTATCGTGACAGTATTTACGAAAGACTCTTATAATAATAATAATAATTGATAATGAATTTGCATTGAATGTATATGTATGTGGAAAAATATTTAATAAAGTTTTCGCAAAGTTGTTGGAAATTATGTTATATTGATCGTTAAATTTTTATGAAATGATATATTTTATATGTTATGGTGGTGAGATTTTGTGATTGATACTATTTTGTGTATACCAACTGAGCTATTTTGCTTAGCGTGTTGGATTTTCCACGTGTAGGTAGTTGAGGTGAGCTGAGAGTGAGAGGCCAACAAGAAAATCATTCCATTGCGCTTCCAGAGTCACATCAAAATTCAAATCCTTTTGGTAGTCATCCTTGACATGTGCATATTTTTGTTAAAATAAAGTTTTATGAACTTACATTTTGTATATTTAAATGCATATATGTGTAAAACTTTGTAAATTCTAATGTATATAAATTTTGAATTAGGTTTCTAAATGTTTTCCCAAAAAGATGGAAAAATTAGTTGATGTAATGTTTAAAGTATTTGTGTTTACTTTGTTTGGAAAATATAGATGAAAAAATGTATGTTTTTATGCGAACTGCGTGTTGAAGTGATTTTAAGACGGACGGAGTGTCCAGTGATGGAAGTTGAGAAAGTGGAAAATATATTTGAAGTGTTTATTTGATTATACAAGTTTTAAGAATTTTGGGTTTCTCAATAAAACAGAGGAAACTATACCGGATTTTTAATAAATTATATTAAATTAGTAAATGAATTTTCAAAAAATAAGTAATGCAAATGTCGTAACGTTCTCCGTTTCGGTTTTTAGTGTCTGGGACACCGAGAATCGAGAGGAGGGTGTTACAATTTATAAGAAAAAAATAATAATAAATATATTATTCAGATCTCATACTTAAATTATTATTTAGTCTTTAATTTTCATCAATATTCTTAAATCTTCGGATAAAAAAATAAACAGCCACTAATTGATTAAATATAGTACTTACAACCCGGGCACCATTGGAGAGCAAGATCAGTCCATTTATTGATTCTTCTTTTCTTTTCTTTTTTTACAAGAAAATAATAAAAGCAATTGTTGACATGGAGTCATGGACCAAAGTAATTGGAAACGCGCATGGCGACTGTACACTGTAGTGGTAGAGACATCAGATCAGAATATGCAAGATCCCATTTCCAGAATCCAGTACGGTGTGCGCGTGCAAATCCGCCTACACTGCATTACAGTTTGACTTGAGATGCATACATTCGTAGTTGTGAAATTTGACCTAATTTTACACGCCCAATGTATACACAAACATAACTAACGGAGTAATTGTTGGATAATTTTGAGTTCTTTTTGTCCTAGAAATTCACACATTTTGACATTAAGTATATTTTAAAAATACTTGTAGTATATTTACTAATAAAAAGTAAAGAAGAAACGAATTAAAATTTATTGAAAAGAAATTAAATCAAAGAGAAATTAAGTTTCTTTATTATCACAATCTTAATTCTTGATATGAGTGTGGGCTCACATATATTTCTAACCCTTTTTTATTGAACTTTCCAAACACATATTAGGAATTAAGCTTTCATTTCCTCTTAATAACTTAGTGATTGGTAACTAATGAAGTCTTAGTATTCTTTTAAATATTTATTTTTATGAAAAATATTTTAATCTCTATAAATTCTTCAATGTATATAACTTGCACGACTTCAAATATAAAATTGCTTTGACTATGAAAGAGAAATATTTTTACAAAATTGATTATAGACATTCTCAATTATATCATTAGTAATATCGCTTTTGATACAGCCGCTACAATCTATTAAAACGCGTTGAAAATCATAAGTACCTGCTTGTTCAATAGGTGAAATTTTTTCGTTAATGTCAAAGGTCTCAAGTTTTAATTGGACTCATATCATGTTTGAAGGGATTTAGTTTATATTTTAATATAATAATGAAATGCTGAATAATGATATTGTATATAATGTAATTGTCTAGTTGAATAGGAAAAATAACATTTCGCAGAATATTATTATATTTCATACAAATTGTTTGAAAGGTAATTTTTTTTTTTCACAAATGTTTTGTTTTTTTAAATATTACCAATGTAGCAATTTGAGAAATTGAAGGATTGTCTTTGGTATCAAGCCACACTAAGCGATGGTTATAAACATTATTTTAAATAATTAAGAATACACTTTCTAAACTGTCAGTGCTTTTCTTTTAAAAAGTCAAACATTTTTATTTCAGGCAAAAAAAGTCAAATTTTTTTTTGTGAAAAGATTATTTGAAAATCCTTTCTATAAAAGATATTTTCTTTATATGAATAGTGAAAATTAGTGGCCTTAAAATTTATTTTAAAAAGTATCTAAATAATTTTTTTTAAGACCGTTTCTTCCGAGAATTATCATCTCTTTATACATATTATGTTCAATTTTACACTTGAGGAGATATTAAGCATATGATTTTTAAACTAAATTACACATCAGTCCATGTTTAAAAATGAACCAAAAAGATAAACAAATTAGAAGATAAACTCTAAAATAATATTCCATTATATAATATTTCTACTTATTCTCAGCGATCCCTTACATTGTTATGATGAGGAAGAGGTAGTCAAAGAACACCAACCCTCACTCAAAAGAAAAAAGAGAAAAAAATAAAAAAGAAAAAAAGGTATAGCATAAGCTTTACAACTTATTTTCGAGTATTTTCAAGATAAGTAATAAGCAAATAAAAGAACCAAAAGATTGGGGGAAGTAAAATGAATATTTATTTTTTGAGAATGGTGTTTATGTAATGCAATTAGTGTCCCTCGCCGCGAGGGCTCGGACCCGACTCCTTGATGCCTCCTAGAGAATCGGTGAACTTGTGTCCCTCACCAGGACTCGGACCAGATTGCTTGATCGCTCCAAGTGACAGCCTACCAAAAAACCTATCAAGCTCTTCATTGTTCATGATATTGAAGGGACGGGCTTCAGTCTCAGCAATGAAAATGGAATTTAGCAACAGAAAAACCATAAACAAGCTGAGACTAGATTTCAGTATGGCTGCCATAATATTGTACAGTTATGATATCAGAGGAGAGAAGAGTTTGTACAAGATTTGTTGGTGCTAGCTATAGATGGAAGCTAAAGTCTATGTGATAATATGGTATGTAGCATGAAGGATCCGGTTAGCTATTTATAGAGCTAGCTGTAAGGGTGTTGACTGGTGAGAAAAATGTTTATATTTGACCAAGGTAGATTGGAAATTTGGTATTGACACCATTCAAACAACGTGATGAGACTACAAATATAAAATTTCTAGTCTCCCACTTAAAATGGACCATTTGCAGACAAACGTGAAACTTATAAGGTCAGTAATGGTAATATTAGGAAGCAACAAGGGAGGTTCTCGGGTCGAAGAAGTGGAAAAACATGTAAGAGAGCTCAAAAAAAAAAGAAGAAAAAATGTGAGATTGCGAGTCTAAAGTGGAAGGTGAAGAAAAATAATATTTATGTGTATTGACGAATAACAGCGGATACTGGAGCAGTTGTGTGAATACTTTGGTTTCGGCAGCAGCCATATCCCATACAGTCAGTGTACGGGAATATTCTCACCAGCTTTGGATGAGATCAAAGACCAACCAAGTAGTTTTTGAATTCCCAAGGGACTAGGGACCAAGTTGGGAGTTTGATGACAATGTTAATTGGGGTTGCATACTTGCATTGCATTTCATGACTGGTCAAATTTCAAAGGTTTTAACAGTCTTTTAAATTCTAACATACATACATATATATATATATATATATATATAGTGGATTCAAAAATCTATATGAAAGAGACACTTTTATATCATAATTATAACATCAAGAAACTAAGCTATATGAAATTTCTTTAAAACATTTTCTTCAATAGTTAGAATGACTTTATATGAAATAAAAATAATTAAATACAAAACCAGTAAAAAATAAGTAGTTTTCACTTTATAAGATTGTAAACAAAATTTCCTAAAATAACATTATTAATGCACATATAAAAACAAAAGTATTTAGTGGATATGTTTGACTGTGTAAAAAATGTTGAAAGACGAAATTACCATTGAATCAATTCACTTTTTATTTCTCTTTTAAAATGAATTTTAAAACTTTAAATGAATTAAAATAAATTTAATGAGATTTCCAAAGATAGACGATGAAGATTAATCTGAGAAAAAAAAATCAAAAATAAAAAAAAAAAAAAAAAAAAAAATAAAATATGAAGATTCATCTTCATCTTCATCTTTAAACAAAACAAAATTAAAAAAGAAAAATATTAAAAAAAATCCAAGTTGAACAAAATTTAAAAAAAAAAAAATCAAAATCAAAATTAAAGAAAAAAATTAAAGTTGAATAAAAACAAAAAAATTTAAAAGAGAGAGAGAGAGAGATTTGAATTCAATCAAAGTTTGAAAATATAGGTTCAACCTAGATCTCCTTTTTTAAAAAAAATATATATATACATATTTTATTTTGATTCAACTTTAATTTTGATTTTTTTTAAAAAAATTTTTTTTTTTTTTTTTTTTTTTTTTTCTCTTTCAATTTTGTTTTGTTTGAAGATGAAGATGAAGATGATTTTTATCTTTTATTTTTAGATTTATTTTTATTTTTTTAAGTTTTGGTTTTCAATTTTTTTTTTTCAAATTAATCTCCAGAGAGATGGTGAAGATCTTGTTAAATCTATTTTTCATTTATTTAAAGTTTTTAAAATTTATTTTAAAAGAAAAATAAAAAGTGAATTTATTCAAGGGTAATTTCGTCTTTCAATATTTTTTATATGGTTAGGCATATTTACTAACGGTCAAATTTAGTCAACCATTAATCTAGGGGAGGATGCTACAAATAAACCAAAAAATTGTATGCACCTGTGACTATTAAATTTTCAAGTAGGTTAGAGGTAATTCTCTTATTGTTTAAACTTTAAATTTATTAGTTTTAGATTATGTTAAGCTAATTTAAGTTTACATTTATTTTTTAGCTTTAAAAGTATGTTTGAACTTAATATGTTTAATTAATTTAAGAATATTTTGTAATTTAAATGTATATATACATTTAAGTGATAGTCACTATAACAAAAAACCTCAACCATATCAACAATGTTCGATATGGTTAAGTATCCATACCGGGCAGCATACCCGACGTGCTTGTTGCCAGGATAGATACTTCCATATCCATACCGGACGGGTACCTGGTATAGATATAGAAATGTATGGGTCGACCCACTATATCCATACCGAGCTGCCTGTCATGGATATTATTTATCTATATCGGGTACCCGCTCGATATGAATACTTATTTTAATCTCGGGCTTGACCCGGTATAAATAGTCTTATCCATATTGGGTCGAGCCCAGTATGGATCATTTGCCCGGTATGGAAAAACTTTTTCATTAAAAAAATTAAGTTGATAATTTTTTTTTTAATATTACAATAAAACTACCAACGTATATAAATGTTAAAAATATTTGTTATTTAATATATTAACAACATTTAAATTATATAATCTAAAGTTAAACGTACATTATGAAATGTTATAATAAAACCTCAGTACATAACGCTAAGATACAATACATTTTGTTGGCCAAGAAATAAATGAATTTAATACATCTTCCAAAGTTAGTAGCTCATTAGTAGGTTAAGGTAGCGAAACACTAATCATTACTTTCTTGATAGAAACGCGTCAAAAATCTAAACCAAGCTCGAGGTGATGAACTTTAGCATAGAAGTCCTTTGAGTCAATTTTCGCTTCCACCACCACAATTCCTAATGATTTGCATTGGTTGTTGTTCGATCTACCAGCTTGGCTTGAGGAACCTCGAGATATGGATTGTATGCACAAGAATTTAAATATTTATTCCTATCAAAAAATTTAAATACTTATATCTATATACATATATGAGAAATTAAATTGAAATAATAAATAATATAAATCTAGCATATATTTTACCTCAGCTAAAGGATCAGCAAATTGAACACTTTTATTAGATCTCATAGGATTTGAGCCATTTGAATATTGTGTCTACGAAAAAAATACATAGCATTATTGTTAAGAAAAATGAATATTGAGGTAAAAAAAAATTATAAGTACCCCTATTTGACAACATATAGGTAACAAACGCAATATATAAAACAATACATATAAACTCAATCAATTTTATACAAATTTTGACAGAGTTTCCCATATTTTTCGAACTTACCACAAATTTAATTTCCTTGCAATTTATCAAACTTCTCTAATCTTTAACAATCGATCCAACGCAAACAATATTTCTTAATAAAATTTCATGCAAACAATATATATTTACAAACACAGACATAGCAAAAAATATGAAAAAAATTATTACACCCTCTTGTGAGAAAACATGAAAACAGGAAAAAAATATATACTAAGTACCAAAAAATAGAAGTAAACAAATTATAAATGTTTTGAGTTGTTTACTAGCTGGGTGAGAGGTATACATGCTAATACTTGAGCTTGATCTATGTTCGACAAATGAATCATGAGCAAATTTGTCAAATTAGCAATTGTCTACTTCATAGTTGCCATCTCACCATTGACATGTTGTTGATATTGTGCGAAGCTTTGTTTACCAACCACAGATGCTTGTACAATAGATGGTGTTACACCATGATCCATTCCTCGAACTCTACCTCGATGCTCCTTACCCATAACTTGTGAGACAGCATCATCTCCAATTGAATATTGGGTTTCTTGATGTAGTGACTCCATCTGTGAATATGAATGATGTCATATGATATTAACATTAAAAAAACTATACACATTATATAATACAATAAACATAATAATTGATCAAAATAACATAACATATAATTTTATCAGTAATTTCCTCATTCATTGCGCTTCCATCTTTGTGCTTGTGACTGACTATCCAAATGTCAACTCTATCGACTTCGGGATCTTCATTCGCAGCCACTTTTTTCGCTCTCTAACATTGATATTGATATATACAAAAATATATTGCGCTTCCATCTTTGTGATTGTGACTGACTATCCAAATGTCAACTCTATCGACTTCAGGATCTTTATTCGCAGCCACTTTTTTTGCTCTCTAACATTAATATTGATATATACAAAAATATATACAAGTTTGAAAAACAAAAACTATATACATGTCACAATATATTAAACTCTTATCAAATCTTTTCATAGTAGTGTCATTCCTTTACGACTTGATGTATGTGGGGTACGATTCTTCTTTGACAACTCTCTATAATGCTTACTAGTATCCTGAAATATTATAAAATTTAATCAAAATCCATTAACCGTTAGTGTTCATGCTAGCTTGAAAATATGAATGCATAATTACCGCAAATTTTGAAGACAATTGCTGATTAACAAATGTAGTCCAATCTTGATCACTAACATTAACTGGTTTTAGCATTTTGTATCTTCTGTATGCATCAGGACGAGGAGAAACGTTTGCCTTTATAGTGTCTCTAGCATTTATTCATTGATCTTAATGTATGAACTTTCATTGATTATCAACACCAAGTCATAACTGCAGTTATAAATTATTTAAAAGTAATTAAATATGTTGTAAAAATAAATATGTGACATTAATATTATAACTAAACGAAACCAGTATATACCTTTATATTCTCCCACACTATATCTTTTAAAGATTGTGATACCTTATCCTAACTACTATAAATTATAGGTATCATCTAAGCTGTAATAGCTCCACAACCTGAACTGTAGATCATCGAATTTTCTCCAATTGGTTGTCCAACTTCATTAACTTGTATCCCTATGTCTTTGACCTTGGTCATTTTCTCATAATCCAAGCGATTGAGACCTCTTCCTCTTCTTTTCTTCTCTCCACTTGAGCTACCTGAAGACTGACCAGTCAATGTTCCTTCAGTCGACATTTGAAAATATTATAGAAATAACATATATTAGTAGCTAACACATGGATAATATTATCAATATATAAAATTATTGATATAAAATCAATCTATTTTATGAAAATTTTGACAGAGTTTCTCCTGTTTCTCAACCTTACCAAAAATTTTGATAAAATCCACTACAATACAATCTATATCTTTTTGATAGAGAAATTGAAACAGCGGAAGAGGAGGAAATCAGTGAAGATGACGTTCTTAGAAGAGCACTAGATAGGTGAATAAGCTAAAAAAAAAATGAAGTAAAAAAAATGAGAAAAAAAAAAAGTAACGACTAGACTGCTGCTCCGGGGGTCGGACGGCAGTCCGACTGTCCCGTGCAGCTAAGGAAGAAGAACAAAATGAAGAAGAAGAAGATGAAGAACCGTAGAAGAAGAAGAAGAGGAGAAGAAGAAGAAAACGGAACTCACCGGTGGGTTAATGACAGAGGGGGACGACGGTGATGTCGGACAACGATTGGAGCAATGACTAGAGTTCCTTAAGAGAGAATGTGTGAGAAAGAGATAGAAAGAGAAAGAAAATGGGGAGGAGAATTGGATGGGTTTAAATACTCAGTTTATCTATACCGAGCGCCTGATTCGCCTCGTATGAATAATTCTTTTTATTTTTAAAATTAATGGATTATCCGTATCGGGCACTCGACCCACCCGGAATGGAAACTATAGATAATCCATAGCGGGTGGGTCGGACGCTCGGTATGGTATTATAATATTTTTAATTCTATATCCCATACCCGGTGCCCGACCTGTCCGGTATGGATTATCAACACTATTCATACCAAGCGGGTCGGGTGTTTGATATGGATAATTTGTAGATTTAAAAAAAAAATGGATTACCCATACCGGGCACCCGACCCAACCGGTATAGATAAGCTTAATTATCCATACTGAACGAGTCGAATGCCCGGTATGGATAAAAAAATAATTATTTTTATTAGTTTCTTTACACTATCCATACCGAGCATCATGTGGCCCGACATGGATAATCCATTATCCATACTGATCCACATGATGCCCGGTATGGATAAGTGCTCTTTCAATTTTTTTATTATTATATTTGATTATTCAGTATTAATAAACATTTTTCTTGTAGTGAGTCAAAATTTAAGTGCAGTCCTATGATATAATTCCATGTTAAATTTTGTATTATTAATTTTTTTTTAATAAATAAATCTAGTCCAAACAGATCAAGTTTAGGGATTATGCCCTACATAGATTCGAGTTTGGGGTAAAGATTAAAAGCCTGCTCAGGTCATGGGTCATGGGTCAGGTTTGGGGCACATTTGGGGCAAAGATTGAAACCGGGTTTTGGTTTGGAATGGGCCAATCTGGCCTCCATCCGACTCGTTGTCATCTCTAATGACTAGCTAGGAATTTGTTTAACCAAGCTAATTGCTTCAATAATTAATGTTACAATAGTTGTAGGAAAATTTATTGAACATTTAGGGTTTGTTTAATTGTTTTTACAAATTTTTAATAGTAGAACAACTATTTTTTTATTTCATATAAAATTAAAATAAATTTTTAAAAATGAAATGATAAAAAGTTAATTTAGGTTTATACAATCATATCAAATGCTAAAAATATTAAAAATACAATTCGAAGTTCTTAACTTCTAATTTCAAAATTGTTTTGATATCAATCAAATGCTCACTAATATTGTTCGATCCATTACAAAAAAAAAAAAAAATGCTAACGTTAAATATGAAGGAATATTAAAAGAGAAATTGACAACCTATGAAGCCCTATTGACTAGTAATATCACAACAAATGTTTAGCATGCAACTGTTATATGTCAAACAGGGATAGACATTAAGCCAAGTGTCAAGCATGTTAGCATGCATAGGTGCAACTAGAAAGGTAGGTTTATCTTCATATAGAATATGATTTATATAGTAGTTCATTTGGGGGAGAGGGAGCAAATCAAGCATAGGTATAGAGAGATAAGTAAAATTAAGAGAAATAAAACCTAACCTAATGAAAGCATTCTTTGTTTTACAGCTTAGATTGAAGATTGAAGTTAAGCGGAGGTTAAGATTCCTTTGATTGAAGTTTTTTGCACAAACAAAAATGAGAATTAAAAAAAAAAAATGTGATCGGTGTAAGACCCCATGCATCAGTCACCATTATTTTCAATTGTTGAGAACAAGAGATAGTAGAGACACCAAAGCTAATTTGTGACTTATTACACAAACATGAATTGCAAAAAGGAAAAAAAGTAGCTCTAGATTGTGATAAGGGAAGAGACCTAGATGAAAATAGTGATTTTGCTTGTTGATTGTTGTAAATATAATCTTACTCATTTAGTTGTAATAAGATATAATAAAAAATAATAAACTACAATCAATAACTTTAGAATGTAATCACTCTTTTTTTTGTCAAGTGTATCGATACTTTAGATATATCTAAGGGGACCACATATATACAGTGCTTCTATGGTTAGTACATCTTAAATTTTATATTAACCACTAATCTTAGTTAGTCATTGCATTCTCTCTCCTAAACCATTTATCTCTCTTATTTAATTCAAATGCAATGAATGATTGAGATTATCAAATTAGTGGTCCCAATAATTTAAAAGTTAAGATAAACTAATCATAAAAACTATATAAATATATACATATATATAGTGTTTTTAAAATAAGAATTTTAAAATCAATCAAATTCATTCATTATATTTGAATTAAATATAAAAGATAATTTATTTTAAAGAGATAATGCAATAAATTAATTTGATTGATTTTCCCTAATTTTTTAAAGTTAAGGAGTCCTCATTTTACAAGCATTGTATATATATATATATATATATATATATAATATAAAATAATTCTACCATTAGTATCTCTTAACTTTTAAAAATTAGAACCAAACAATTTTGACTATGGATTGAATCTAATGGGTTGAAAAAGAATAAACAAAAATGGAAATAAATAATTATATTATATTAGAGTATTAAAATTCCTAATTTATTACTCTAATATAATGATTCATGAAGTGAATTGTAAAATTTTATTACTCTAATATAATATAATTATTTATTTTCATTTTTATCTTCTCTTTTTCTATTCATTAGATTTAATCTATAGTTAAAATTCATTTAGTCATAACTTTTTAAACTTAGGAAATACTGATGGTAGAATTACTATATGTATATATCTTTGGATGCATTTAGGGTAGCAATACACTTGACAAAAAATTGAGCGATTACATTAAAATTATTGATTATAATTTATTATATCTAATTATAACTAAATGATTCTGATTTACAATAAATTGATAGGTATAATCATATTTACTGATTGTAATCACATATGTTTAGTTATAATCAAATATAATAAATAAAAATCAATGATTTTATAATGTAATCACTTATTTTTTCATTTTTTGTCAAGTATATCAATACCCTAGTTAGATTGTAGAATGTTATATATACACAAACAGAACTTTTATGGTTAGAGTCTTCTAACTTTAAAAAGTTAAGATGAATCAATCAATTTCATCCATTGTATTTGAATTGAATAAGAGGGATAATTTATTTTAGGAGAGAAAATACAATAGATGATTTATTTTAGGAGAGAAAATACAATAGATGAATTTGATTAGTTTATCCTAACTTTTTAAAGTTAAGAGATACCTACTATAGAAGTTTTGTGTGTGTACATATGTATATATATAGTTTTTATAGTTAGTATGTTCTATCTTTTAAATTATTAGAATAATCCTTCTCAACAATTTATTGTATTTGAATTTTTAGTATTCTATTGTTGGCAATGCCAAGGAAAACATTAATGTTTATTCTTTTTTTTTTTAATGAGGGAGATAATCCTTTACTGTCATTTGCCATATGGAGGAATTTTTGCTTCTCAATTAGGTAGGATGCATATAAAATTTCATAAATGCTCATGTCATGAAATAGCAAAGGCCAGTTCTATCCAGATTGTACAAATCTGGAAAACAAATTAAGAGAAACTGTGTACAATATCCTGAAGATATGATGCGAATGTCATGAAAGAATCTGATTGGCTTGTCATTAATTTGTTCTATAAAAGGGAAAAGTTTTCAGAAAACGGAAATACTATATACATAAGCGTAATGTAAATGCATAATCGCTCTGCAGTCTGCACCTAGTCAGATAACCAACACTAGACACAAGTAGCGATGGGTAGTCAAGAAGAAGAGGTCCATGTTCTAATGGTGACATTGGCAATGCAAGGCCACTTGAACCCCGTGCTCCGGTTCGCAAAATGCCTTGTATCAAAGGGGGTTCATGTTACTCTCGCCACCACTGAAATCGCTTTTCAGAGCTCATTCTCCAAAATCTCCAACTTCTTCTCCATCATCAACCACGACACTACTACCAGTACTGCCAAAACTCCTAGAGTCAAACTTGAGTTCTTCTCCGATGGCCTTGACGATGATTTTGATCGCCAAAACAATATCGGGTCTTTCTTGGATTCCATCCAAACAAATGGGCCCAGAAATCTCTCCAATTTAATCACCAATCTCACAAGCCTAAACAAAAAACTTTCTTGCATGATTACCAGTCCGTTCACGCCATGGGTGGCCGATGTTGCTCTAAGACATGACATTCCCTGTGCAGTGCTTTGGATCCAATCTTGCGCAGTCTACTCCATATACTATCACTACTTTAAAAATGAAGACTCGTTTCCCTCGTTGGATAACCCAGACGACATCGTCACGTTGCCTGCTATGCCGGTGTTACAAGTCAAGGAACTTCCTTCCTTTATTCTCCCTACACATCGTGGCGTTTTTAAGAAAGTGGTTGCAGATTTTATTCAAAGGTTAGATAACATAAAATGGGTTCTGGGAAATTCTTTCAATGAGATGGAGGAGGACGTAGTAGCTTCGATGGCTTCACTTTGTCCAATCATTCCGGTTGGTCCATTAGTGTCGCCATTTATGCTTGGAAAAGAAGAAAGTGTAGCTGGTAATATGGATCTTTGGAGAGCTGAAGATTCTTGCATAGAATGGCTTGACAAGAAGCCATTATCATCCGTCATTTACATATCATTTGGCAGCATGACTCTGTTGCCACAAGAACAAATGGATAGCATAGCTGCCGCTTTAAAAAACAGCAACCGACCTTTTATTTGGGTGGTTAAGCCCCCAGAGAAACGGGTTGGTAATCAATTCGGTGAGTTGCCTTCTGGGTTCTTGGAAGAGACCAAAGGGAGAGGTTTGGTCGTGAAATGGTGTTCTCAAGAGAGGGTACTAATGCACCCGTCTGTGGCTTGCTTCATGACCCATTGTGGGTGGAACTCAAGCCTTGAGACTGTCGTCGCTGGTGTACCCATCATTGCTTATCCGGAGTGGACTGACCAGCCAATGGACGCCAAGATCTTGGTTGATGTTTTGAAGGTCGGCGTCAAGATGAGAGTTCATGGCGGAGAAGGAGATATTAGCGCAGAAGAAGTTGAAAGGTGTATTGTGGAGGTAACAGATGGGATGAAAGCAATGAAAATGAAGAAGAGGGCGGTGGCGTTGAAGGAGGCAGCCAGGAAAGCCGTGGAGGAGGGTGGTTCTTCGTATCAGAACATTGATCGTTTTATCAGTGAAATCAAAGGAATATCCTGCTGCTAGATTTCGGAATTGGTAAGATTTTACAAAATCTAGTGATGTAAAAGTGAAGTGAAGTTATGGCTAGATCTTGCTACAATTAAGTTGTAAGCTTTCCTTCCTAGAGAATGAGAACTGCCTAATTAATAATGGTTATATAATTTTATATTGAATGAATTGCATAATACCCTGCGAGGTTTGCCTAAAAACAAATAGAATTATATTTATCCTTTTATTACACCAAACTCATACGTTAGTCAAATTTTGTTCCCTTTAGTCAATTTAAGTGTAATTTCATTTTTTAAATTTTTTAAATTTTCTTTTAAAATCTAAAATTGTAAAAAATAAATAAAAATTTAAAAAGATCATGAAACACAAACCATCTGCAGATCATGAACAATTAATCTTCACCATCACCATCTGTAGATCATCACTCTTGATCATCAATAACCAATCTAACTAGATCTTCACAAAAAAAAAAAAAAAAAAATATTAAAAAAAAAACAAAAAACAAAACAAACAAAACAAGAACACATCTTCATTATGGATTGAAACCCAGAATCAAACGCTCAAATATGAAACACAAACCCAGAATCAAATCATCATCATCATCTCTAGTGATAACAAACCTAAATGATTTGAACCGAGATGATGTTGAACCTAATTCAATCTCCATCTCCAGACCGAATCATCATCATCCAACGCAAACAAGAAAAAGAACTTAATCACAGATCACCATCATCCAACACAAACTCATATTTTATTAATCACTTTTCAAGGAAAAAAATAAAAAGAATGAGATGTCTACGAGCTTGAGAGCGGGGTAGAGCTGGCTGACAATGTAACCTCGTGCAGCAGAGACAAGCTTCAGATTTGGTGACTAGTTAGGGCAGCCGCCTGAGGTGGAAAAAGCTAAACAGTCGTGTGGGGGATGAGGAACCTAAAATGATTTGACAGAGACCACTTTTGCTATCCACACGCCTAGTCTCAATTTTCGACTTCGATGATGGAGATCCACTTCGGGATGGAAACACACACCTCCAAAGCCAACGATGATACCACCTACAAAGCCACCATGGTCAATTCCATCTCCAAACACATGCCTTGAAGGTGGCAAACGGTGGTGGAGACTTCGAAGCCACCATGGCCAATTCCACCTCCAAAGCCAATGCTGTCGAATTGAACCATCAAGCCAATGAATAGACTGATGCTATCGAAGGTTCAATGGAGGCAAGGAACGACAAAGATGATGATAGAGATTTGAATTTTTGGGTTTGTTAGGTTAGGTTTTGTTCGGGGCTTTTGGGTTTAGAAAGTGGGTGTTGTTGATGATAGAGTGAAGATCTACATCATCTGATGTTGATTTTTTCAATTTTGACTTTTTTTTTTTCAATTTCTTTATTTTTTATTTTTAATTTTTTTTTTTTTTTTTTTTTTTTTTTTTTTTTTTTTTTTTTTATTATTTTATTTTTTAAAATTTTTAATTTATTTTTATATTTTTTTAAAAAAAAAATTTCCACCGTTTATCTCTTAAATGGACAGTAAGGATACACTTTTAATTTGTGATTTGTAATTATTTTTATTTTATTTAATTATTTTTAATTTTTAATTATTTTTTATTTTATTTATATATAAATGGTCATTTAATCAAAATTTCTAATCAACCGTTAAAGTTGACAAAAGTCAACTAATAGCGTGGGGGTTTTAGTGTAATAAAATGGTAAATATGTTTCCACTTATTTTTAGACAAACTTCAGGGGGGTGTTGTGCAACTCATTCATTTATATTATGTTGAAGTAAAGTCTTATGGTCATTAAGGTCAAACATTTCAAAATTTTAATGGAGACTTAGTAGTGCTGGAACTCTAAATTTGGATGATATGTCAATTTTTTTTTTTTGAAGGTACTATAGCTTGATTGTTTGTAAAGATAAAACTGACTAAAACTAATTAATTAACTAGCGTTTGTGTCCTTTTTTTTTTTTTTTTTTACAGTCAATATGTATTTTTATTCAACATAATACAAACAACTAGATATAAATAATTTGATAAAGCTTAAACTATTTTTATATAGGATTAGGCTAAACCAGCATAAGTTTTTATTTTAAAAAAATGACATCAATATTCATTCTATCATATTTACTCAATTTAAGGGTGATAAAAATGAATGAATTCAAGATGGAAAACAACTTTTAGATTGAGTGAAAATGGATGGATAGATGAATGTTAAAGTCACTTTTTAAAGTTGGTTTAGCCTAACTCTTTTATCCAGATAATGATAAGATTTATTCATAATTGAGATATAATGATAAAAAAATGATGTAGAAATGGTTTTGATATTGTTTTAAAAACAATATGAAAATTCAAAAAATGACGTTAAAATGCTACTGACTAAGCCCAACCAGTTATTTTCATAAAAAATGGTTGAGTAATTAACTTTTGTTTACTATAAGTATTAGGTTCTACAGTTTTGTACAATATTAGGATGAAATTAAAATTATATTATCTTTGAGAGGGTAGATTTGAAATATATATATATATATATATATATCTGTGTGTGTGTGTATGTGTGTGTATTAATGTCTTCCAATTATTTGAAATTAAATAAAAAGTCAAGAGTTTTTTTTTTCCAATTGTTTTTTTGATGTTTTTAAGTTGTTTGACTATTTACACTTAAACAAACAGTGTATTCAATCGTAACTTTGAAAAACTTATATAAAATTTTTCTAATAAGTGACTTTTGTAAAATTTCATAGATTTTTAATAACTTCACAAATTCATAAAAGATTCTCATAAACTTTTATAAACTCTTTTTTTAAAAACTTTTATTAATTATGATAAACTTTTAAAAGAAATTATAAAAGACTTTTATAAACTTTTATAGATTTTCATGTACTTTCATAAACTTTACGGATCACATTTTTACTTACCAAACTACAATCCTAAACAAGGTTCAAAGAACATGGCAGTGCCACTTTGACTTAGAATAGACATTTTATACATTTTGGTGGTGCTAACTTAAAGCTCAAATTAAATCTTGCATGGGTCATGAGAAGTGAATTTAGACCTTTTCATATAACCAAGTCCGTTACAAAAGATTAAGACTTCATTTGATACAGCTTCTTCAAATAGATCTTTTAGAAATAAATATTTTAGAAATAGATCTTTTGAAAAAAAGTTATTGGTTGTTTGATTGTCAATTAAAAAAAACTCTTTTAAATTATAGACTGTTTGGTAAAATTATTTTTAAAGCACTTTTAGATTATTAATTTACCAAAAAGGGTATAAGAGAGAAGAGTAGTATATTCATTCTAAAAATGTAATTGCTTCAACCTTAATTATAAAAAATTAATCAATCAAACAACCAATAATTATTTGATGTAAGTATATTTTTAAAACACAGATTTTCAATAAAATAAATGTAAAATTATTTTATTTCTGTATTTTTTATTTTCAAAAGAGAAGTGTTTATTTAGATTTGTTAATAAGGTTTTACATCTTCAATTTTATTTGATCTAAGTAGATTTTCAATAATATTTCATCAATGGAATATCATGTAACTTTTCAAATCATTCTCTTTAAAACAACTTAATAAAAAGACAATATTGTCTTTGAAATTAAATATAAAAAACTAAAAGTCTAGCAATAATAACAGAAAATCAATACAAATAACAGAAACTAATTAATTTCGATGCATGAAAAGAATTACAATTCGATTACGTTCCTCATCCATCTCACGTTCACGAAATAAATTTGTGTCATGCTCTTCTCCAACTCTTTCTCTTTCATTCTCTTCTTCTTCAGAGAGTAGCTCATCATTATCATCATATGATTTAAACTCTTGATCGTTATTCAAATGAATTCGTATGAAATTATGAAGAGTCATTGAAGCAATTACAATCTTCATTTGCTTGCTAAAAGGGAAGTTAGGCATTTGGTGCAAAATCTTCCATCTATTTTTCCACACACAAAATGTTCTCTCAATAGTATATCTCAATGAAGAGTGTGTATGATTAAATATTTCTTTTTTCCTTCTTGGTTGACTTCCACGTCGAAAATCTAGAAGATGATAATACTCTCCCTTATACGGCCCTAAATAGCCCTTCATGTGAGGGTATCCGGCATTTACAAGATAATACTTACCTACATTGACAAACAATTATATAATTTAAAATTGCTTACTTATGAAATTAATATAAATATGACAAAATCATATATATATATATATATATATATATATCATATACACACTAACCTTTTGGTGGATGAGGAAAATGTAAATTTTCCCTTCGTAAAGCCTCCAAAAGGATGTGCGTGTCATGGGCACTACCTTCCCATCAAGCTCATGCAAATGTAAAACACATATTAAAATCACATACAACCATCACATTTTGAGTAGGAACCCCTTTTCTGCCAATATATGGTACTTGCTTTGATGTGAGCATCACAACTGGTATATGTATTCCATCAATTGCACCAATACAATCTTTAAAATAGGGTCAATATTGATTATCATCCTTAATTTTTTTTGGAATTCCTTTAAAATATGGGTAAGATGGTCTCACAATGTCAATAGTCATATTACAAACAACATCTAATACTATTCCAAACCACCTAGATACAGTCTCACCTGAATGTTGAAATCTTTCTTGAACTATTCTATTCTCAAATCCATGTCCTAATGTTATAAAAAACATAGCTACTGACTCAACTGACGATACTTCTTTGCCTTTTGGAATACCATATGATTGATTCGACACATCTCATAATAAAACCAATTATAGTGTATATATATATATATATATATATCAATGAACCATAATAATAAAACCAACTAAAACCAGTTGCAGTAAATATATGTCAGTGAACCACAATAACAAAATCAATTGCAAATTACAGTGTATATATATGTATCTTAATAAACCAATAACAAAACCAATAACAGTGTATATATATATATTACAAATATGACATATAATATTCATGATAATAAGATAAAAAAATTGCAATATCAGTTAAAACCAATTGAAAAAAAAAATACGAAATATAGAAAACTTACTTATTAGAGAAGAGTTTTCAGAAGTTTTTATGAAATAAAAAATGAATGAAAGTGGAGGCTGTATGTTTATATTTATAAAGAAAGTGTAATAGGGTTATAAAAGTATAAAGAAATTAACAAAATAAAATAGGGGTATATTAAACATTTAAATCTTTTAAAAAAAGCTCAAAAAGATTTACTTGGAGAAGCTCAAAATCCAAGTAGACATTTTTCAGCTTTTTTAATTCCCCAAAAGCTCTATTAGGATGTCAATCAAATGATGTAAAAAAATCAAGTAGAGTTTTTAGCATTAAAAAAATACTTTTGACCAGTAAATAAGTTGTACCAAACGTATACTAATTCAACAATTAGAGTTAGATAAGCATATATAGTTCATAGTTGCAACTGTGGAAGCAACACCATCTTTGTGGATCTCTTGGCTCGAAAACAAAATCTCGATATTTCATTCGACCTAATCTTGAAGCTTTTAACTGCCAATATTTTCTCATCTCATTCCCTCCCAACCTATTAGTACCAAATTCTTGGAAATGGTTGATGTGATCTGAGGTCAAATCAATTTTAGTGTTACTTTTATTATAAGTTCAAAAGGGGTTATAATTATTCAAGAGAAAATCTCAAAAAACCTACTGACATTTGATAGATTATCCATTTTTCCCAATGTGATTTCTTTTTTATCAGAAATACCCAATGTCGTCACTCTGTTAATAGAAAAATGGGTCTGACACATGCAAAGCATAAAAAGACTTAACTACCCCTAGTTAAGATATTTTAAAAAATAAAAAACACACTAAATTAAAAAATAAATAAATAAAATTGAAAAAAAATGGAAATCCAGATTAGATCTCCACATTGATGAACTCCATCATCATCATCTTCAACCTCTTTCATCTCTGTTGACGTTCGGAAACGGTCAACTAGAGATTCTGGGGCTCAGACTGCGAGCGAGGTAATTAAGGAATGATAGTAATGACAAGAGTGTAATAAATGAGCAGTTAATGAGATTTAAGGTTGGTGGAGCTTAATGTGGGTAAAGGGATATCGGTCGTGGTAGTTAGGTGAGTTTAATGAGATGATCAATGAAGACGAGAGAGAGAAAGAAGAATGCAAAACACAAGGATTTTTATGTGGTTCGGCGACTGCGCTTATATCCACAGCCACTCTGAAGTAATTCCGGTAGAGTGACGATACTCTAATATTTTTTTGCCGCTTTGTACAGTAAAGATCTCTCATATTTATAGAGAGGGAGAGATGACAAAAAGAAAATACAAAAGAATGTAATATACGCTACAGGCAATAACTATTTACAACTAATCCTAACATAACCATGCTGCATTAATTGTTAAAGGTAATGATTATTCTCTCCCTACACACATCTTCATTTAATGCACCAGGAGAGGTCTTTCCTTCATTAATTGTATAGCCTCCGCATTGAATGCTTATCGGTAATGGTGCAGGCAGTTTCTGGCGGGAGATCATGAGAGTTGGTGACTTTGATGACTTGCTGTATGCGATATCCTCTGAATAAGCTCTCTGGTCAATCAAGTCGTGCGAGCTGCAGAGGCGCAGATGTGGCCAGGAGAGGTGGTCAGGCGGTTTGGAGATTTCTGCGGGCTCGCGACTTGAGCGATCTCGCGAGCTGAACGAGCTGGTGATGTGACAGGAGGTACGCTTGGCGGTCTGGAAGCTATTGTGAGCTTGAGACCTGAATAGCCTAGCGGGTTGGTCGGGCTTGCAGCAACGGGCTGGTCGGGCTTACAGCCGCGACCTGATGCTCGGATCTTCTGGGCCTCTGTTCCTGTTCAGGTCCATTGGGCTTACACTGGTCCATTTAGTCAAACCGAGAAAATGGGCATAACAATCTCCATCTTCAATCATCTTTAACATCTTCCAATTCAAAATCATCAATCATCTTCCACATTCTTTTCTCTCCATCTTCTCCCTCTTTCTTTCTATTCTCCCCTTTTCTCTCTCTCCTCTTGTTATTCTCACTAGAAACCCAGAAATCATGGGTTCTCAGACTAAGTTTCGAGGCATCTCAAATAGAAACCCAAAAAATGGCCCCAAAAAATAGCCCTAAACAAAATAATCAACAAAAAATCAATCATCTTCAATAACAGAATTTGAAAAAAAAAAATAAACAAAACACCGGTAATAGTCAATAATAGAATTTGAAAAAAAAAAAACAAAAAAAAAATCGAAGCCTTTTTAGGTTTCCAAACAACATCATTAATCATCAAATCTCCAAAATCAATCCAAAACCAAACATCATCAATCAAACCCAACATAATCAATCTTCCTTAAAACCATCAAACTTAACATCATTCCTTAAATCAAAATCATATATCAAAATAGGAAAAAAAAAAAAAAAACACCATTTGGGATCGAATCGATGAACCCAATTGAAGGTTCATTTTGGATTCATTAATTTGAACCTAGATGAAACTATCCATGAACCTCGATAGACCTTCACCTAGGTTTTGACGAGCGATAAGACATTGGTGTTGGATAGTGACTAGGGGGCGAGAGAATGAATGGTGATGATTTTGGTGGTAGGGTTGCGATTGACGTTAATGGAGAAGAAGTTGGAGGAGGTCTGATCCATGGTTTGGAAGAAAATGGTGATGAGGAGGGCAAAAAGGGGATCTAGCGGAGGTTGAAGAGGGAGAAGCTCTGGAGAAGGAAGTGGTAGCAGAGGGGGAATCGTCCACTCTTGCTCCGAGCACCACTGCAAAAAAAACTTAAAATCATATAGGTTTCTTGAAGAGAATAAAAAGAAGAGGGACAAGAGAGAGAGAGAGACGAGCCCAGAGAAAAAGAATAATAAGAGAGAGAGGAGAAAAAGCAGTCAATTGCCATTAAAGAGAGAGAGAGAGATCTAAGTGACAAAAAAACAAAGAAAGTTTTATTTAATATTTTTTTGATTTTTTTAATTTTAAAATATTTTTTTTTAATTTTTTATAGTTTTATATTTAATATTATTTATTTTGATCTTTCATATTTTAATTAATATTATTTTAATCAATTTTCTTCACATTTCCATTTTTACCCTTAGAGTCAAACAATTAACCATATCCACCTTATGAAGTATTTACCATTAAGAAAATCATTGTCTTTTATACTCCTCCGGAGGATTTTTTAGATGTTTATTTTAAAATTAAACGATACTGTGGATAAAAACGAAACTACAAGAGGGAAAATGAAGAATCTATTAAAAGTTAGGATTTTTGGAATTTTCACATTATTCAATTATGTGACCCATTTTGTTTTGAGGAAAGTCTTTGAGATTTTAAAAAATATGAAAACAGCTATTTTTATCCCTAATTTTTCCAAATTTTTTAAAACAAGTCTAAACTGTCAATCAACTAATAGTTAAACCAAACAAAAAAATGAAAAAGACTCAATTGCCTCTATCAACAAAAATGACCATTTTACTCCGAATAAAATCAAAATATTACATATCATTTGATCAATAAAAAGCTGACACATACATAATAATATGATTATTTTTTTAAATGATTATTGTTTTCTTTTAAATTAAACAATAATTAAAAAAATAACCTAGATAATTTTTTTCAAAAAAAAATTAATTCAATGACAACAATTTAAAAACAAAAAAAAAAAAATGAAGAAAAAATTTGAAGAGCATCAATAAAAATCAACTTGCAAAATTAAAAAAAAAAAAAAAAAAATCTTAACTTGCATCACCATCATTCTCTCTCTCATTCGTCCATCTCTCTTTCTCTCATTGTCTCTTTCTAGTGCCACCTCCATCGTTGTCGACGAACCCAACAACCACTATTGAGAACCCATCAATAGCAACAACCTCCATCTCTCTCTTTCTCTCTCATCTCCTTTATTATTATTATTTTTATTATTATTAATATTGTGGTCTGGGTTAGATTTAACCTAAAACTTGAGGTTTGGGTTCGATCGAACCCAAAACCTAAGGTTCTGGGTTCCATTAGACCCAGAACCTCTGGTTATGGGTTGGATCAAACCCACTCTTCATTTGAGTTTAACAAATCTAGATGACATCTTTGGGTTTGTTGAACTCAAATAACGATCAACTAGGTTCATCGAACTCAACAACTTTTAAGATTTAATTTTTCTTTTAAAATAATTTTGAATTTTTTTTTAATAAACTGTTGGTTCTTAATGTTGTTGATGATGTCTTTGTTGAGGGAGCTGATGATGTTGATGATCTTATGACGTTATTGATGATTTTGAAAACTGTGGGAGATGATGTTGATGAACTAGGTTGGACCTGGCTTGATGCATTGAGAGATCCACTAGATTGGGTCTCCACTGTCCATCTATCATGGATGGATGGTGGAGATCCAATATCTCCATTTTTTTTTCTTTTTTTCAATTTTTTTTATAAAATTGATTTTAAGTATATAATAAATTTTTTAAAATTTTTTAATGTTTAAAATTCTAGTCATCCACGTGTTACAATCTTAGCTTCTCACATGAAAAGACCATCCTACCTTTTCTACCCAAACAATCTATTATAATTGTCTGTTAACTAACGGTTTAAACTATTTTGTAAAGTTTCGAAAAAATTAGGGAGGAAAAGAGCTGTTTCAAAAGTACTTTAAACAATGATATTTTTTGAAATCTCAAGGCCTAAAATAAAGTTTTCCTTTTTATTTTTGGAACAGTACTCAAGAATTTCTCTTTACAGAATTAATTTATCTTATTTTCTCGATAATTTATTCACAGGCTAATTTCTTTAAGAAGCATAAGTACTAACAAATTTTCGAGAAAATAGTCATTCTGTTTTATAAATTCAAATGATTTTTTAATAAATTTTAAAATACCTAGGGTTTATTTGTATTTTAACTTAAAAGTAAAATATATTTTAATCCAATTTTTTCTTAAATATTTTAACAAGTTAAAGTGCTCAACAAATATGATAAAAGTTTGAAGTAACTCCGTAATAAATCTCTTAAGCTCATACACTTATGTTGTACATTCAAATAGTATCTTTTCCATCAAATTTCAAATTATATTATTTTAATATATTGATATGATATTTTTATATACATTATAAGGAAATTAAAACATACATTTAAAACAACATTTACAATTTTTTTTTCGATTCTTGAACTATTTTTTCCAGATATTTCTCTATTTTTTAAATATTGTATCTTCAAAAAAGTCTAACAAAAATTGAATCGTAAATTCAAAAAAAAAAAAAAAATCCTTAATTTGTTTCCAAGTCTGTTTCCTTTTTTTTTTTTTTAATCATTCGTATTGAAGATCATATAAAAATTCAATAAAACCTGTTAAATTTCACCAAAAATATTTAAAATGTGCATTGAGTTCTTGTTAAAGAATATATATCCCAAAAAACAGTGTAAGTTTTGAATTCTGTAAACATGATATTTCCAAAATGTTGCTAATTTGTATTACGACTGGAATAAGACTGAGCATGTCAGCACAAAACATGTTTAATGAACAAAAGAAGGTATAGAGTGCATGACAAATATTAAATTAGTGATTAATTAAGCTAATGGAATTTTGACATAACTAATGTCCAATCGAAATTATGGTCATACTCTGTCCTAGGGTGGGCATATGCAATCTAACTTGACAACGCTGACCCCACCAGACCATTTTTGGTCGGGTTGTGTCGAGTTAAATCATTAAAAAAAAAATGGAATTGATAAGGTTGAAAATTATATTGGGTTAGATAAATTTTCAATCCAACTCAACAAATGTCCACCTCTAATTCTAAATTCAAGATTTTCTCTACGTTTTAGAAAAGCTTTAGATTTTCTCTACCTTTTAGAAAAGCACCTGATAGAGATGAAAATCAAGGACAATTACATGTGTTGTTGTTGTTGTTATTATTATTTTATGTCTTTGTGGTTCATGGAATGATCTTTTGTTCATAATATTTAATAGGTTAAACTTTTGCTTATAATCACTTTATAATATCTTTATTTATACTCATTTTATTAATTGAATATTTATTTATATTCGGTTTTTGTAATGTTTGAATTTACATGTAATAATATAATATTAGAAATGTTATTTATAATCATTGGAAATTTTTCGATATTTTAACTAAAGTCCAACTTGATCAACCTAACTTAACCTGACTTTTGTTGAGTTAGATTGAAAAAGTATGTTGGGTTATATTAAGTTGAAAGATTTTCAATTCAATCCAATCCAACTTGACAAACACCCACTTTTAGTCTGCCCTTCTTATTATTCGATTTTCAAACAAAAGAACTTTAATTTTGCTTATCTCTCTCCTCACATTAAAAAACAAAACTTGATTAGTAAATTACATCATATTAATATATTAAAATGATACATTTGATGCACCTTAAGCCTAGAGTTGTCTTTTTCCTCTGGCCACTGGCAGCCTAGTGGCAAGGTGTGAGATATGTCCAGAAGATAAACGCTTCCACCAATTCAAAAGAATTGAGCCTAGAGTCAAGGGAGTCAAGTTCAACATGCGTGCCTCGCATCTCCTTTTCTTGAGGAGTTGCAATTAAATTCATTCTTTATCTAGGCATATGCCTTTCTAAGAAACTCTCTGCCGTCCTCACATTTACGAGACAGAATTTCTTCATTTTTACTTGCTTTGTTTTCACACAGAGATTCCTCTTTTACCAAAATATTTAATTTGCAAAACCATGGTTTCTGTGAACTACGCGTGTAAACCCAGATAGCAAGTGGCCCATTGTGAAAAGACAGTGAAAAGTTACACTCAACAAAAAAGAAATCTGTGACTAATTAAAAAGACACAAGACACCTTATTTGGGTTTGGCTCATCAAAATATCTTAAATTACCAGTAATGGACGGTCCTTTTTTGGTTATGCAAAATGGACGGTCGTCTAAATTGTAGATGTGGCTATTCAAGTTGTGAAATGTTGAGCTGGTGGCTATTCCACTGAGAATCTGACTATACACGTTGCACTAATTGATTGGTGATAAAAAATTGTCCTAACAGTGACTCTTCTCTACCTCTTAAAATGGTATCAAGAATAAGAAATTATTTTGTATTTTGCGTTACTTAAAAACATTTACTACCCACCTCCCATTTCATGGCTAGTATCCACTTTTCATACCAAAATTATTCACCAAAGTGGTGGCTTGGATCTCCAAAGTTTTCCCAGATTGGCAATCAGATTCTATAGTCAAGCACAAAATGCGAAAACATAACTTGCTTCAAAATGCAGCACCTCATCACAGACCGAAAAAATGTTTGAAGTCAAATACTCTAAAATTTAAGGTCCCCACACCGAAAAGCTCTTGACCGTCCTTCGCTGCTTTTTCACCAAAACCGTTCCTTGAATAAAGGCCGGTATCCTTCTCCATTGGAGATGCTAAACCACTCTTTTTAGGTCCATTATTTCCATAGAGAATCTTTCAAAAGGAAGCTGTACAAATTGGTCTAAAAAGGCCTGATTAATACAAACACCAGGGCAACATCAACTTCAAACAATATGAGAGCACACTCCTGTTTAGTTCTAATGATCTTGATGATGTTATTGCTTTCACAGTCAATTTCTGTCAATTGCAGAGCTCTTCCATCAGCGGCCGCGAAGAATAACACCACTTTCCGAGAAGTTATTCATGCTGGGGTTAGATTTTTTAGCATGTTTTCTTCTTCTTCTTCTTCTTCTTCTTCTTTTACCTCTGTCAAAGACAGAGTTTTGGTGGGGGATGAAATGTATCCGTTGGCTTCTGGACCTAGCAGGAAAGGCTCTGGCCACTAGTTATCGTCACTCTTAGACTGGTTTCGCTTCATTTCTTGATTTTCTCTATGATTTTGGTATGCGGGTGAGTCTTGCATACTTGTAACTTCCTGTATCTGGTAGCTGTACATTCGACCAATGTTAATTTACTGCAGAGAAATTCTTTGATATTATCTGTTCCTATTATCATTTAATCAGTTTTGTATGTTAGCTTGAACGAAATCACAGTTTCATGTCCATCGTTTAGACTATAAATCTTTAAAAGATAATCAAAGTTAGAGGGAATATTGTTGAAATATATGCAAAAGCTTTTGAAATTATGTGATTTGATAGTTGGGGAAAAAAAGAATTAAAAGATTGGAATTTTCATTTTAAACCTTCCAAACAATATGGAAAAGCTTAATTGGCAGTATCCACTATTTTCTGCTTCATAATATGGAGTAAAATTTGGGATCAGGTACCATTGCTGTCGTTTACAAAAATCTGAAAGCATCGAAAGTGCTTCTAAAGCATGATAACATTCTCTTTGTTAAGTCTAAAGCACTCCAACATTTTAATTAATTATGTTTGACTGGTTCTAATTCAACTAGGGTCTACAGCTATTTTGAAAAACAAAAGAATAGACCTATTATTCGGTTGATGAAAGGTAAGGGGTCTACGAGAGTTTGGTGAGTGGCGGCAACTCCACTTGCCGTTACTTGTCAAGTAAGGGCAAAATTTGAAACTTATTATAAAATGTAACAAATTTACCTATTAAAATGTGAATCAACTCTCTTGATTTTAAATATAGTATTTCGGATCACACGTTAAGTGGATTATATCTGTAAATACCAATAGTCATTTAGGATAAAAAATAAGGTAAAATTCAATGATAAAATCTTATTCACCTCAAAATTCCGACGAGGAGGGTGGATTTAGAATTGATGTAGCTTTTGTTTTCATTTTTTAAGGAAAAAAAATTATTACACTTTCTGATATGTTTGATTATTGGTGTTGAAAGTGACTATAAGATAATACAACCAATTTTTTTTTTCTTTTTTTAAATTATGGCCAATTGTTTAAGAAAAGAAAAAAAAAAAAAAAAAAAAACCCAGTCTTGACTTCACTGTAAGGTGACTTACTTAAAAATCGATTTTAGCATTACTAACTAAGCTTTCTTTTTCATATCAACTTATTAAAAAATAAGTATTAGTTACATTATACGTATATTTTTTAAAATAAAAAAGGTCTAGAGATGAAAATAAATAGTAGGAGACCATCTGACCATGGGTGGCGCATTTTGACAAAGATTTGATAACAGATGAGGGAAAGAATAACGGGAAAGTTATCAAAAAAAAATAAAAAATGAGGGTATCCTTAGAATTTGTATTTAAAAAAAAAAAACAAAATAAAAAAAAAATAAAAAAAAAATAAAAAAAATCGACGGAATGGTGCTAGCTGGAATCTTTTGTTGCGTATTTGCTAAGGTCCAAGTTATTGGCAGCTGGCTCGGTGGTAGAGGCGCCAGCTGCCGTTTGTATATGGCAAAGCTTGACATCCAGTGTAAGTAAATATATAATATGTTATCTCACTTTATATTTGGGTTGCTCTCTCCATTCTCATATAGACTAATCCTTTTCATTTGAAAATAGTACATCGAGCCCACCATTAATGTTTCTATCCCAATAATCTCCTCGATCAATTCTAATCTTAAAAAAAAGTTTAAAAGAAAAAAAGTTACTGACATTTAACACTCTACTATTATTATCTTGATACACAAAACAACTCAAAAACAAACAAAAGAGAGATGGTATTTGCACCCCATTAAAGTTCTATGGACATATTTTTATATATCTATTTAATTAAAAATTATAATTTATAATTATAAAAATTTTATATTGTAAAGTTAGAATTTTTTTATTAAATATTTAATGATATGTACTTTTCAAAGGGGCGTGCATTTATATTTAAAAATTATTTTATAGTTGAACAAAAATTATTAATTGAAAAGGAGTGTCAAAGTACATTAGTAGGAGCCAATAACATGGGTCAAAAATGAGAATGCCAATATTTACACCCATCTAAATTATATGTACACCTCCCTGATAAGCACATCCTAGTAAGCATATATATTTTTAAATCTAATTTGTTTAATAAAAATAGTGAGATTTATATAATAAATTATAACACAATAAAATGAAAGAAATAATATTTATCTTGTTAAGTGGTTAATGTTATATTTTAAAAAACTTTTAAACTACTTTTTATGAAATGTGCTTATGAAATGAATGTACATGCAACATCAAAAAGGTGCAAATATAGCCATTTCTTGAAACATCGCTAACTATTGGGCTTTATTCAGGCCCAATAGCCCTGTGTCAAACACTCAAACGGTCAAACATTGATGTTTAAGCATGTAATTTTTTTTTCCTCTTTTTTAACTTTACGCTTAATAAATTTTAATAGAATTCATTAATTTTTTTTAAATAGTCAAGTTAAAAAATAATTAAAAACAATTACAATAAAAACTAAAAAAAAAACAACTTATCACTTAATTATATTTAAAATATTTTTTCAAGGCTATTCTCCCAAAAATTATATATTTCCTTTTTCATCCTCATTGTACATGGTATAAATTTCTTTCTTTTAACCTATTACTGGTTATAATAAAGGGTGGGCTAATGCCACCCCAAATGCTTCACTGCTCCACCCATTTTTTTTTTTTTTTATAAAAGATTTTATTATAAAAGTGACTTTAACTTAAATTATTTGAAAGAATATTTTACGCACAATTTTAGTATTCCGTAACAACTGAGAGAAACTCTTTTAGCCTATCATCAGATATTTTATACACAATTTTCTCAAGCCAAATAATTCAAATTCTTGGCTTTTCACAGACATTGTAAATAGAGCTGTATTTACAGATCAATTAATAAAAAAAATTAACTAAAAATATGAACAACATAACTAAATCGATTGAATAAAATAATCGTCAATCAATAAAGTTCATCTTCTTCTTCTTCTTTTTTTTTTTTTTTTTCAGTGACTAATAATTTAACTAGCAAGCAACTTTTTTAGGATCGCCTTTAAATTGCTAAGAAAAAAGAAAGAGATATCAAAATCAATTCACTAAGAGTTCTCTTTCATTTTAATCTGCTAACTATTTATATACCTCATTGTTTAATCTTTTATTTCACATGAATTGCTTATACCTTCTCTGATTCAATAAGTGCAAGTGATTTGAACAAGATAATTAGTTTTATGAACACGAATTTTCTCAAACGGGTGTTTAATGATTGAGTGTGATTATATTTTCAGAGTACTATTGAAAAAAAATTAGTTAGGGATTAAGCATAGGACTATATAAAGTCGAAGAAGAACGTCACTTTTGGCATTTTGGGAAATGTAAGAGCAAGATTTTATATTTTAAATTTAATTAATGGATGTAGAGAGTAGAATTTAGGGTGGCAATATATTCACCTTGAAAAAATATATTTCTATTGTGTAGAGTTGATGTTGTCACTTTTGTCAATTCCCCTTTTTTAAAAGAAAAAACAAAAACAAAATGACTTCATTTTCATATTGTTATTTATTATTATTCTGCTTTGATAAAGAAAATTTGAACTTAAAACCTCAATCTTACTGAAAGATGTAATTGCTAAAAAGGATATGTCTCAGTGATTATTTATCACATCTTGATCATGAAAAAACAATCCTATCAATATTTACATAAAAATGATTTATGATTTTTTAAATTATTTATTTTTTGTTGTTTATATCTTATAAAATAAAAATACATAAACAATATTAGTAATACAGTTATGAATATCTCACATCATTTTATTTTAAACAACAAACAATCAAGTTAACATTATCTTTATTGATAAGAAAAACATATATATCATTAAATTTTAAGTTTAAATCATAATTAATGTTTCATAAAATTGAGTGTTGTTCTGTTTTTCCAAGAAAAAAAAACGCTAAAATGATTTATTCGCTTTTGGCCAAACTCAAATCTTCCTGTTACATCAGTAACTAGCCAGCCAACTGCTTACATCGGCGCTTACTAAACTGTATGCTACAATTATCACGCAAACTCTCAAATAAAATGTTCCAATAATTATTTATCAACACATACAATATATAGCGGCTAGCTCAAGAAACTCCAAAAGAGGGTAACTTTACCCGGCATCTGCAATCTTCAATAGGGAGAAAACTTCACTTTCTGATATGTTCAAACTGTCCCAATTGGGCATACTGTCTTCATTGATTGACTCGCTAAGTGAAGGAAAACGCCTGACATTAACCATTGATATGACACTTGAAGCATCGGTTGTGCTGTCCTCATGTGGTTCTCTTCTCGTTTCACTTTGTTGAAGCTGTAATGCATACTCCAAGTCCCACAATACATCTCCCATTGTAGGCCTGTCAGCGCTGTCGTCTTGCAAGCACTTCTCGGCCGTCTGTGTGTATTTCCTCAGTGAATTTGGATTGATCTGGCCCTTTATTGAAGGATCTACAATATCTTCAAGAACCCCTTTCTTCTTGCAATGCATTCCCCATTCAGCTAAATTCACTTGCTCCCTTGGGAGTACGGGATCGATAGCTGGTCTTGCACATAGAACTTCAAGAAGCAGAACCCCAAACGAGTAAACATCCGATTTTTCTGTCAATTGTTGGGACCTGAAGTATTCAGGATCAAGGTAGCCAAAAGTGCCTTTCACAGCCGTGCTGACATGGGTTTCATCAGGAGGACCGGACCTGGACAGGCCGAAATCAGCAACTTTAGCAACATGGTTTTCATCCAGCAAGATGTTTGTCGATTTAATATCACGGTGAATGATTCCCCCATCTGAACCTTTGTGGAGATAATGAACACCTCTGGCCGCACCAATGCAGATTTCAAGCCTTTGCTTCCAGGACAAGCAAGGTAAATTTGATTTGTATAGATGGTCTCTCAAACTCCCTTTTTCCATAAATTCATAAACTAGTATCATCTCAGACCTTTCATCACAATACCCAATCAAGGACACAAGATGGCGGTGGCGAATTTTGGACAAGACCATTATTTCTGTTTGGAATTCTGGACGGCCTTGGCCTGATCCTGGTTGCCCTCGTTTCACGGCTACCCTCATGCCATTCCTGAGCCTTCCTCTGTAGACATTCCCAAATCCACCTTTACCAATCACTAACTTGGTATTAAAATTTTGGGTCGCAAACTGAATGTCACGGAAAGGAATTTTCAATTCAAGGTTAAAATTATTAGGTGTTGAGGAGCCATTGGTGGATTTGTCAGTGACTGTAACCCTACTGTGAGAACTTCCTCCTCCGGATACAGGTAATGTTGTCCAAGAATCCAAACGTCCTGCAGGCTTTGGCTTCCTGCATTTTAGACCCAAAAATACAAAAAATGACAGAACGCCAATAAGAGACAAACCTCCAAGAACTGGGACCACGACAACCAAGACAAGCCCTTTCTTAGGCCTATTTATCACAGCAGCAGAACCTGATTTCTCCATTATTTCCATTATCTCCAGCCCATTCAAAATGGCTCCAATCTTCTGATCGAAACTTTCTGGATTCGGCCCTACGCTGATGTTCATACTTCCTAATTCATCAGAATCGACCACAAAATCAAAGTAAAAAGGAGTTCCTAATTCAACTGAATTCCCACTTTCCTCATAGGTATTAATTTTCTTCCTGAACTTGCCGACAATAAAGAGATTGAAAGTTAAAACATTTGGCGCTGGACTAACAAAGTCACAAAAGTGAACCCGCACCAAGTGGCTAGCATTCTTACTCACATTAAAAGTCCAGGTTATGTTGAAATTATTAGTTGGGCTATCAGCAATATTCATCTGTTTGGCAGTTGCGTAGACCAATTCCGGGGCAGTGTATTCACTAACGCTTCCCTGATAATTAAGTTTTCCGGTTGAAACATTGGCATTTTTTGCAGCATCTGAGTTATACAAATAACCATCATCCGGAACCCAGTTCCTCCACAGAGTATCATTATCTTGTGTAAGTGTAGGGCCTCCAACATTGATTCTATGAATTGTATGTAGAACCTTTGAGAGTATGTCCGTGTAATTACCGCTACTTCCAGTAGAAGTAATATGCGGAGTGGTATCAGGAATGAAACTTTCAGGGGCAGGAAAGACTTCGATTGCATTAACAAATGCGAAAGATGATTCTTTAGGTATAAAGTAGATATTGAATTTGCCTAAACTGATGTTGAGAAGGAACTCCTTTATTATAGGAGATTTACTACTATTTTGAAAAGTGAAATTATTTAACAAAGAGGACTCGGAAGTCGAAACATCGAATACTGCAGTGAAGAGATTGGTTGTAGATTGGAAAGCAAAGAAATGAAGGCGTACCAGATAAGTACTAGTGTTGCTGATTTCAAATTCATATGAAGAGTTTTGATTGAACACTCTTGCTGTTTGATACAGATCAGTTGTTTTTTGTCCTCCTGCCTGGTTTCTGGCTTGAACAGGGCTGCTCCGTTTTGTGAAAGAGAAGGAACGAGAATTCAGGTCTCCGGTGAATACCCTGAATTCTCGTCCAGTTGAATTTATGTCGGTGTCTGAACCACAGTTGACGAAGTACTTATCCGGGGGAGTGTAACCTGAAGGGGTAAAAGCAATTGATAAGAACTGGAACAGAAAAACCTGAAAATGGATAGATTTCAGGATTTTCTGGGATTGAAAGTTATCCATAAGAGCTACGCAAAGCTAATGCTGAGAAAGGAAGAGTTCAGATTTGAGGATCAAACATAGATGGTATTCATTGATATAAGAAAACTCAAGTCAAGTCAAGGACTTGGGGGTTGAAAAATCAACAAAGAAAGTATGTCATGTGTTGAAAGTTCTGAGCCACATATTAACGGATCAGAGACTTTGCAGATTGGTTTATATAATTCAGTTCATGCATTATAAAACTGAAACGTGTAATAGAGGAGAATCTGAGGACATTATATAATGGCATTGACTTCAATCAGCAAATTACGGGCCTAATATATGAGCATAAATATCAAAGGAAATGTTGATTTTTATAAACTTGAACAAAAAATTTCAATGTTTTCTAGTATTTGGGTGGGTGTAGAAATAGTCCCCCCAATTGGAAGATTCTATAATGCCTCTGTACCTGTATAGAGTAGAATTTCAACTTCAACGAGTGAATTTCCAAGCCTAATCTATATTATACACCTACAGTGATACAATATCAGTTTATAATAATTTTTTGATCCAAAAGAACAGCAAGAAGAAGGAAATTCATCAGTTCTTCTAGTTGCAGCTATCTAGGGCGCTGAATACTGTAATACTAAACTTTTAACGCCTTGTAGTCAACAATTCTACGCTAGGCATTAAATTAATAAGGCTTTACTCGTTTCCTGGTTTTATCAAGAGCCAAACTTTAATGCAACAGAATTTGGAGTGCCGGCTATAATTTGAATTCAGTTTCTTTGGCAGTTTTATAACATTTTTTTTTTTGTCTGAAAAAAAGTTTTATAACAAGATAATTTGCTTGTCCATGCTCAAATTTTGGCCTATCACATTGCTACCCTTCTCAGCTTCCTGATTAAACAAATAACAATCACTTGGGGTAGGGTGTTTTTTTTTTTTTTTGTTTTTTTTTTTGTTTTTTAATTTTAAAAGAATTGTAACGAAAATTATTAAAGATTGAATAATGATTAAAACTTGAAATCTGAATAATATATTTTTTTCTTACCTTTGAATCTATTATAAACTTATTTATTTTTTTAATTAAAATTATCTATGTTCATTCAAAAGACTTTGTTCAAAGAATCTTTTTTCTTCAATTGATTTGTATCTTCGATTGTATTTGCAAAACATATTACACTTTCCTCAAAGTGACCTAAAATTTGCTTCTGAGGGCATCTTTTAATGCTTAAGTCAGCATTTATCTTTCAAAAATTTATTTATCTCACAAAAAAATGTCTAATTACATTCTATTTTTTAAATGAACTATTAAATCACATCTTATCTAAAGATAAACTTACCTTTCTAGTTATGCTTATGCATATTGACGTGCTTCTCATCAGTTACACATATTGTTCTTGGAATAATACCTATTTACTACATGTTGAACACCTATTATTATATCATCCGTCAATTAAGCTTCATAGGTTATCAACCGTCTCCTTCGATGATTTCTTCTTTTATTTCTCCTTGCTTTTTGTTAAGTCAATCAACCTTCGATAATCCTCCAAATAGCTCTCTCAAGCAAGATCATGTACCAACTAACACATGTCATCTTCCTATTGATTTGTGTACCGACTAACACATGTCATTTTCCTATTGATCTGACGTGTCCTTTTGTTATTGTGTTTGATTGATGCCCTTACACTGCTCTCGGATTGACATGATCCAAAACTATTCATTCGGGTCACAATTCAACTCGAATCGTATCATGTATTAATTACTAACAATCATTACAATCTTTATTTTATTAATAAAATCTCTTTGATTATTGTAAAATGCTTGTTACAAAGACAAGTGCATCTGACATGCACGATTCTTTGAGGAGTCCTGACCATTGATCAGGTTTTCATCTCAACGGTTGAGATCTTTCTTTGCAGTCTATAAATAGTGAAGGCGTTTTAACTTTTCACCATCTTATTTTTCACTTCCTTGCGTCAAACCCTTTCTCTTCTCTTCTCATTAACCTGTGACTATCCTTTTCTTCACCATTCGAACCGCCTCCAATCTGTCTTTGAAGTCGCTGGATCTCGCTACCCCCGCAGTCATGAGTCATCGCACGCTTCTCCCAGTAGGCGTCCTACCTCCAAACAACCCCAGGATTCAGATGATGTTAACCGTAGGATAGTTGACCACCGCCACTTTTCAATTAATTATATTTCAAACAAGATTAAGGATGCGAAGCTTGCAGAGAATAGAAAGGTGTGTTGAATCCTCGACTTTGTGGAAATGCGTAGTCCGTACGACTGTGAACTTGCCAGCTGTCCGAACGAAGGTTGGGTTGCAATTCACCCAGCCTTCCTCGATGTTGGACTTCGACTTCCGATGCAGCCATACGTGGCCACGATGTTATGGAGGATCAAAATTGCCCCCGGACAGATTAATGTCAATGGATGGCGGTGCTAATAGGGCTATATACTCTCTTTGGAACATGCTCCATCCCAAAAACAATCCCTTTGATTATATATTTCTTTTTTTATCCTTTTTTTTAAGATATTTTTTATTCTAATTTTATGTGGTACAAATTTCTTTATTTTAACGTATTAAAGGGTGGACTAATGCCATCCCAAATGCTTCACTGCTCCATCCTTTTTTTTATAAATGATTTTATTATAAAAATGCTTTTAACTTAAATTACTTGCAATAAGATTCCCATTCTATTTCCAAAAAAAAAAAAATCACTTGAAAGAGTATTTTATGTACATTTTTGGTACTCCGTGACAACTGAATGTTGAGAAACTCTTTTTAGCCTGTAATCAAATATCTTATATACAATTTTCTCAAGCCAAATAATCCAAATTCTTGGCTTTTCACAGATATTGTAAATAGATAGATGTATTTACAGATCAGTTAACCAAAAAAATTTACTACAAAATAATCGCCAATCAATAAAGTTCATCCTTTTTTTCTCTCTCTCTCTCTCTTCAGTGTAATCATTTAACTAGCAAGGAACTTTTTTAGGATAGCCTTTAAATTGCTAAGAAAAAATAAGAGATATCAAAATCAATCACTAAGACTTCCCTTTCATTTTATCTGCTAAATGTTTATATACCTCATTGTTTAATATTTTGTGCCACATGAATTACTTATACCTTCTCCGATTCAATGAGTGCAAGTGATTTGAACAAGATAATCAGTTTGATGAGCAAAACTTTTTCTCAGGTGGGTGTTCATGGTGCGTTTACTTCACTTGGAGGAATCAGAATAGAAATCGAAATTATCTGGAATCGGAATGACTTGGAATCGGAATGATGTATTGGAATAAAAATAAGTTGTTTACTTCAACTGCAGGAATTGGAATTGGAATCAGCAGTATTCTGATTAAACTGTTTACTTTACTTTGGAATCGGAATAGATTAATTATAAGTTATAAAAATGTCCTTAATTAAAATTATGAATTAATTATAATAATGTACAGTTTTTTATAATAATATGTAGATAAAAAAAAAAAACTACATATTATAATAACAAAAACTATATATCATTTTAATAGTCCACTAACCTAGTGTGCAATTTTTTATTATAATATCCACTTTAATATAAAATAAAAAACTACATATTATAATATAAAAAAAAAAATTGTACATTATTTTAATACTCCACTATGATAATTAAAAAATTGATGATGAAAAATCAATGACATACAATTTTTTATTATAATATGCATTTTTTTTTTTAATATCAAAAAAATAATTTTTTTTTAAAATTTTTTAAAGAATGGTATAAAAGACTTTTTATATTGATACAAGGAATGAAAATTGGATTCCCAAATAGGGTGAAGGGAATCAGATTCTCATTCCATAACCCCAAATTGATGTGAGACCCACACTTTCATTCCATTAGAGAATGAATTTTAAACAAATAAACATTATCAATCAATCTCATTATCCATTCTCATTCTCCAATCCATGAAGTAACACATCATTAATGTGATGCAAACTCCATATACCAACATGGCGACCATAGTTAATATTAGTTACAACCCTAAGAAAGTTAATTACAGGTATAAAGGAATCTTGACCTGTCAATTGACAACTAAGAACTAAAGTTATAAAAAAAATTTTGACTCGTTGATTATATGTCAATCAAGAATTAAAGTTATAAAGAAAAATATTGATATCACTCTCAAGAATGAGTTGAGAATGTGAGAGATAAGTCGGATTAGATTGTCACAAGCATTAACTTGATAAAATCACAAAGTTCTCTAAATAAGAAAAGATAAAAACTCTCATTAAACTTTTAAATACTGCCAAAAACTTCTTTTGGCTTACAAAAGCTAATATTTATAGAGTATTAGTTTTGGAACAACTCTTCAAGCATGGGAAACATAAGAAATAAATGCATACATGTAAATACAAGAAATAATAACAACTTAGTTGACTAAGATTCTTAAAATTTAAGAAAAACTTTTAAATATTGCAACTTGTTACATACAGACCATTAAAATTTATTCAATCATAACTTTCTCTTGGAATCTTCAATTGATGTGTTTCGATATGCCAAAATAAAGTTAAGACTCTAATCTTTCCAATTACCTATGACACACCTTATAGTTCATTTGTTATCAAAAGATACGAAAACCCAAAATTACCCTTTACACGAGGGCCGTTGTAGTTTATGCCCAAATCCCTTCTATCTTAATACTCTTGGACTTGAATGATGTTTTTAAGCTTTCATGATGCCTCCAAACTGTCCAGCCCAAGTTGTGCATGATTCTTGGCTCAAACATCCTTGATTAGCCCATTCAAAACTTCTTTTATCTCCATAAATTTAGCTCTTGTCATTAGTCCATCATTGATGTACAAAGGGTCAGTAGAACTGCCTTATTGTCCTCCATGATTACTACCTTCATTTCCATTATAATGATTGAGTATGATTATATTTTCATAATACTATTAAAAAAATTTTGCTAGGGTTTAAGCATAGGACAAAATAAATGATGAAGAAGGTCATTTTTGGCATTTTAGGGGGTATAAAGAGCAGCATTTTATATTTTAAATTTAATTAATGGTTGTAGAGAGTAGAATTTAGGGTGGTAATACATTCACCTTTGAAAAAATATATTTGTATTGTGTAGAGTTGATGTTGTCACTTTCGTCAATTCCATTTTTTTTTAAAAAAATCAAAGTAAAAATAGAATAACACTATTTTCGTATTGTTATTTACCGTTCTTTTTTTACTTTGAGAGAGATAATTTGAAATTAGAACTCAACTTTACTTTAAAATGTAATTACTAAAATGGGTATGTCTCAATCATTATTTATCACATCTTGATCATGAAAAATCAATCCTATCAATTTTTACATAAAAAAGGCTTATGATTTGTTAGTTATTTCTTTTTATTGTTTATATCTTATCAAATAAAAATACATAAACAATATTAGTTATAAAGATATGAATATCTCACATAATTTATTTTAAACAACATACAATCAAGTAATTAACACTGTATTTATAGGGAAGAAAAACAAATATATCCTTAGATTTTAAGTTTTACTTATATTCAGTGTTGTTCAGTTCTCCAACACACACACACAAACAAAAAAAAAACAAAATAACAAAATAACAAAAAAACAAAAAAACAAAAAACAAAACAAAACAAAACTTAAAATTATTTATTCGCTTGTGATCAAACTCAAATCTTACTGCGACATTAGTAACTAGCCTACTGCTTACATCGGAACTTACTAAACTGTATCTGCATGCTACAATTTTCATGCAAACTCTCAAATCAAAATATCAAATGTCCAATAATTATTTATCTACACATACAATACATAGAGACTAGCTCAAGAAACTCCAAAAAAGGGTAACTTCACCTGGCATCTGCAATTTTCAACTGCGAGAAACTTCACTTTCTGATATGTTACAAACTGTCCCAACTGAGCATACTGTCTTCATTGATTGACTCGCCCATTGAAGGAAAATGTCTGACATTAGGTAATGATATGACACTTGAAGCATCGGTTGTGCTGTCCTCATGCGGTTCTCTTCTCGTTGCACTTTGTTGAAGCTGTAATGCATACTCCAAGTCCCACAATACATCTCCCATTGTAGGCCTGTCAGCGCTGTCTTCTTGCAAGCATTTCTCGGCCGTCTCTGTGTATTTCCTCAGTGAATTTGGATTGATCTGGCCCTTTATTGAAGGATCTACAATATCTTCAAGAGTCCCTATCTTCTTGCAAAGCATTCCCCATTCAGCTAAACTCACTTGCTCTCCTGGGAGTAAGGGATTGATAGCCGGTCTTGCACATAGAACTTCAAGAAGAAGGACCCCAAATGAGTAAACATCAGATTTTTCTGTTAACAGTTGGGACCTGAAGTATTCAGGATCAAGGTAGCCAAAAGTGCCTTTCACAGCCGTGCTGACATGGGTTTGATCAGGAGTACCAGACTTTGAAAGGCCAAAATCAGCAACTTTAGCAACATGGTTTTCATCCAGCAAGATGTTTGTCGATTTAATATCACGGTGAATGATTCCCTCATCTGAACCTTTGTGGAGATAATGAACACCTCTGGCCGCACCAATGCAGATTTCAAGCCTTTGCCTCCAGGACAAGCAAGGAAACTTTGAATTGTATAGATGGTCTCTCAAACTCCCTTTTTCCATGAATTCATAAACTAGTATCATCTCAGACCTTTCATCGCAATACCCAATCAAGGACACAAGATGGCGGTGGCGAATTTTGGACAAGACCATTATTTCTGTTTGGAATTCTGGAAGGCCTTGGCCCGATCCTGGTTGGCTTCGTTTCACAGCTACCCTTGTGCCATTCCTGAGAGTTCCTCTGTAGACATTCCCAAATCCACCTTTACCAATCAGTAACTTGGTATCAAAATTTTCAGTCGCAAACTGAATTTCAGAAAAAGAAATTTTCAATTCAATATTAAAATTATTAGGTGTTGAGGAGCCATCGGTGGATTTGTCAGTCACCCTACTATGAAAACTTCCTCCTCCATATAAAGGATTAGTTGCACAAGTATCCAAAGGTTCTGCAGGCTTTGGCTTCTTGTATTTTAGACCCAAAAATACAAAAAATGACAGAACGCCAATAAGAGACAAACCTCCAAGAACTGAGACCACCACAACCAAGACATGCTCTTCCTTAAGCCTATTTTTCACAGGAGAAGAACCTGATTTCTCCATTATTTCCATTATCTCCAGCCCATTCAAAATGGCTCCAATCATCTGATCTTGACTTTTTTCATTCGGGCCTACACTGATGTTCATCCTTCCTAATCCATCAGAATCGACCACAAAATCAAAGTAAAAAGGAGTTGCAGAATTTCCACCTTCCGTATGGGCATTAATTTCCTTCCTGAACTTGCCAACAATAAAGAGATTGAATATTAAAACGTTTGTCCCTCGACTAACAAAGTCACAAAAGTGAACCCGCACCAAGTGGCTAGCATTCTTACTCACATTAAAAGTCCAGGTTATGTTGAAATTATTAGTTGGGCTATCAGCAATATTCATCTGTTTGGCAGTTGCGTAGACCAATTCCGGGGCAGTGTATTCACTAACGCTTCCCTGATAATTAAGTTTTCCGGTTGAAACATTGACATTTTTTGCAGCATCTGAGTTGAACAAATAACCATCATCCGGAACCCAGTTCCTCCACAGAGTATCATTATCTTGTGTAAGTGTAGGGCCTCCAACATTGATTCTATGAATTGTATGTAGAACCTTTGAGAGTATGTCCGTGTAATTACCGCTACTTCCAGTAGAAGTAATATGCGGAGTGGTATCAGGAATGAAACTTTCAGGGGCAGGAAAGACTTCGATTGCATTAACAAATGTGAAAGATGATTCTTTAGGTATAAAGTAGATGTTGAATTTGCCTAAACTGATGTTGAGAAGGAACTCCTTTATTATAGGAGATTTACTACTATTTTGAAAAGTGAAATTATTTAACAAAGAGGACTCGGAAGTCAAAACATCGAATACTGCAGTGAAGAGATTGGTTGTAGATTGGAAAGCAAAGAAGTGAAGGCGTACCAGATAAGTACTAGTGTTGCTGATTTCAAATTCATATGAAGAGTTTTGATTGAACACTCTTGCTGTTTGATAGAGATCAGTTGTTTTTTGTCCTCCTGCCTGGTTTCTGGCTTGAACAGGGCTGCTCGGTTTTGTGAAAGAGAAGGAACGAGAATTCACATCTCCAGTGAATACTCGCTCAGTTGAATTTATGTCGGTGTCTGAACCACAGTTGATGAAGTACTTATCTGGGAGAGTGTAACCTGAAGAGTTAAAAGCAATTGATAAGAACTGGAACAGAAAAACCTGAAAATGGATAGATTTCAGGATTTTCTGGGATTGAAAGCTGTCCATAGAGCTATGCAAAGCTATTGCTGAGGAAGGAAGAGTTCAGATTTGAGGATCTGAGATAGATGGTATCCATTGATATAACAAGACTCAAGTAAAGTCAAGGACTTGGGAGTTGAAAAATTAAGAAAACAAAGTATGTGATGTTTTGAAAATTTTGAGCCATATATTAACGGATCAGAGACTCAAAATGCAGATTGGTTTAAATAATTCGGTTCATGCCTTATCTAACTGAAACGTGTAATGGAGGAGACTCTGAGCGCATTATATAATGGCACTGACTTCAATCAGCAAATTGCGGGCCTAATATATGAGCTTAAATATCGAAGGAAATGTTGATTTTTATAAACTTGACAAAAAATTTCAACTTATAATAATTTTTTTAACCCAAAAAACAGCAAGAAGAAGGAAATTCACCAGCTCTTGTTGTTGTAGCTATCTAAACTTGTAACACCTTGTAGTCAACAATTCTACCCTAAGCATTACATTAATAAGGCTTTACTTGTATATTTATCAAGAGCCAAACTATAACGCAACAGAATTTGGACTGCCGGCTATAATTTGAATTCAGTTTGTTTGGCAGTTTTATGAAAGATTATTTACTTGTCCATGCTCCGGAGATGCTGGAAAGCAAACCTGGTGCACGCCACAATCAAAATTCTGATTGGGGTCAATTTGAAAAGTACTTTTGTCATTTGTGCAAAAATTCAAACAAATGCTCCAAACTAAGGGATCATCTATTTTTTAATATATATTACATCTATTAAGTTGTTTATTTTTCTTAATTGGTAAACCGTTTAAAACGACCCAAAATCAACTAAAAAATAGTAAATATTTTTTTACTTATAATTTAATTGCAAATCATTTAATAATATTTAAAATATTCTTTTTCAAGTCTATCTTCCCAAAAATAACATATTTCTAAGTTTATACTAATTTTATATTATATAGATTTTTCCCTCAAATAATGATGAAAAAAAGTATTTAAAAAAAAAAATTTAAACACAGCTCATCTTAATTTTTTTTGAAAGAATTGGACAATGGTATTTTAATTTACAAGTTAAACATTTATTTTTTAGTTGCTTTATTATTCTATTTCGAGGCCATTTCATTTTTATTTGAATATATAACTATTATTAATTATATTATGGTTTTTAATCTTATTTTAATTATGAATAATAATGTTTGAAAATTTGTTAAATTATTTGTTTTTAGTTGTTTATATCATATTAAAAAAAGTTTCAAAACAATTAATATTAAAAATGATATAAATGTCAAATTATTAGTTCTCAAACAATTTTAACTTTAAAAAAAAATACAATAGATTCAAAAGTAAAAGAAAAAAAAATTGTTATATGAATTTTAGGTTTTAATGACTATTTAGTCTTTAATAACTTTCAGTATTATTCAGTTTTTAGACAAAAACACAAATGACTCTTAACACAAACACTACTATCATTACTATTGTCTCTCTTTGACTTGTGAAAATCCAAATTAGGCTTACCACATCATCTCTAATTAATTAGTAAATAAATAAATTTATTATTAATTTTGAAATAAAAATTCAATAGTAATTAAAAGTTTCCTCGACGAAGGAGATTCTTGATCTTCTCTGAATGAGAAAATTTTGGATAATCTATTTAGTGATGGAGTTCTAATCCCCTCTATTAAATAATTAAATAAATTAAAATTTTATTTAAAAAAAAGTGACTAGTTAAGTGGTCAAGTTTATTTTTTAAAAATTTTTAATTAATTAATTTTATTTGTTTACTATTGTAGAGATGATGGGACAAGATCAATTTGCGTTTTTCATAATTCAAAGAGAATCAATAGTTAGTTTTAAGGGTTTTAAGGGTTGTTTATGTTAGTTTAGGGTGTTTGTTTGAAATTATGCTCAAAGCAATAAACTCAAAAACGTGTGATTAACCCTTCTGGTTACAATAAATCAATTACTAGTCCAGCTGCAGCGATTACATCACAAAACTTGTTTAGTTTTTCGTTTCGTACAAAGACTAATTCTTTGACATTACAAACTGTAATTAGATCACAACCCGTGTGTCACAAAAATAATTTTCGATAGGACTATTAGGCCACGAAAATGGTACATAGTCACAAGTCAAAAGTACTCAAATCACATGATCAGCATGTAACTTTTAACTTTCGGTTCAGCGAAAGGTGCTAAAAGGCAATTGCTTTCTTCTAGGAGTTACTGCCTTGCTCAAGGTCTTCCTGGCTGCGTGTTTCACAAATAATCCTTGATTTCTAATCAAATTTTCTTTCATCAGGAAGTGCTATGTCAACTCAATTCTTAAATTAAAAGAGATAGTATCATTCATCCCTGTGATTAGTTTTAAAGGGTGTAGTTAGAAATATATATTAGGGTGGGCAAGAAAAACTGTTTTAAACGAACTTTAATTGAATGAAAGAAAAATCATAAATTAAAAAAATATGTGCTTTTTTTTTTTGAAAAAATATGTTTACCTAGTTAAAGGATACATAATAAGTTTTATTTTTCAAAATTCATATTATAAATAAATATATTAGCTAAATAAAAAGTGAAAGTTTCCAATAAAATACAAAAGAAATATGAAGTGTAAACATAATCAAATAGAATTTAACAATATTTAAATTATCAAACTTATTAATTATAACATCAATAATATAGATAATATGTATTTTGACAATCATAATTTGTTATCATATTTTAGATTAAAGAATGCATTAGGAAAGATATCAAAAATAAAAGATATTAAATTTAAGCAATCTATGAAACTAACATTGTATAATTGAGAAATTAAATGAAATTTAATGTTTAATGTATCAGATTAAAATTTTTAACTATATAATATTTAAATAGAAAAGTAAATATAAATAAATAAATAAATCTAATTGGTTATAAAATATATATTTTTATTTTGGCATGAAAAAGAATTAATAAATAAAAAATATATAAATAGATTTTCCTATATACTATTTTATAAGTGTATATATATAGAGAGAGAGAGAGAGAAAGGGCTAGGGTCGGCTTTCTAGACCACCCTAGCCCAAACATTGCTCCGGCCCCATTAAGCTTATAATCCCTTCTTGTTTCTAGTGGTTCAAACTGTTGCGCAATATCAGAATTCCATCTAAACATAGATTTTTTTTTATTTGATTTATCACCATGTGCTACAAGAATTTGTAGCTCTGTCATCAATAAGACACGACAGAAAGGCCTCCAAGACGCAAGGAGATTGTTAAATCTTCCTTAAGACAATTTATCTAAGATGAAATAACAAGTACGTACATACATAGAAGTACACGAAACATTGCAACAGAAGTTGTAGAAACTAAAACACATTCCTAATCAGTTGAGATTACCTGGCACCATCAATCCTCTGTTGGGAGAAAAAGTTACTTGCTGATGTATCCGAAGTATCATCCACGTTCATGGGCACCTCTTCCTCAGCAGGGAAGTTATTAGAATGCCAGTTCCAAGTAGGGAGTAATCCCAACTCGAATGAAGTAACGTTTGTGCTGTCCTCCAGGGGACTTCTACGCCCTGCCATTTGTTGTAGCTGCAATGCATATTCCAAGTCCCAGAACACATCGCGCATAGTAGGCCTGTCAGCTCCGTTTCCTTTCAAACACTTTTCGACTATTTCCCCGAATTTTCTCAATGAATTGGGGTTAATTTTCCCAAACAGAAAAGGATCAACTATTTCTTCAATTTGCCCTTTCTTCAGCCAAAACATCCCCCAGTCAGCTAAATTTATCTCCTCCCTACGAGTTGTGTTAGCAATTGCTGGTCTTGCACAAAGCACTTCAAGAAGAACCACACCGAAGGAATACACATCTGATTTATATGTTAACTGAAGGGACGTTAAGTACTCAGGATCTAGATAACCAAAGCTTCCTTTTACCCCCATGCTGAAACTCTCTCCCTCGAGAGGACCTGATCTTGAAAGGCCAAAATCAGCAACTTTAGCCACGTAGTTCTCATCGAGCAAGATGTTCGTTGACTTAACATCGCGGTGGATAATTCCTCCATCTGAACCAGAGTGAAGGTAGTGAAGACCCTTTGCTGAACCAATGCAAATTTCTAACCTTTGAGACCAGCTCAATTTGGCTTGTGTGACTGATTTCCCCGAGTTCTCATCCAAGCTGTAGAGATGATCTCTTAAAGTCCCCTTCTCCATGAATTCGTAGACAAGAATCATCTCCGAGCCCTCGTTGCAATAGCCAATCAAGGAAACAAGATGTTGATGGCGAATTCTGGACAGAACCAACACCTCAGTTTGGAATTCAGGAAGGCCTTGGCCATGCATTGAATCACTTCGTTTTACAGCTATTTTGATACCACTCCTGAGAATTCCTTGGTAAACCTTACCAAATCCACCTTCCCCAATCAAAAATTTACTGTTGAAACTCTCAGTTGCCTCGGCTATTTCTGAAAAAGGCATCTTTAATTTGAGGTTCAAATTAAAAGCAGGGGAGGCATTGACACTTCTACCATCTCCAGAAAAAAGCATAGCCTCTGAAAAGGTGGTCTCCACCTGCTTCGCTTTCCAGCATCTACGAGCCCAGATAATTCCCATTATCAATATGAATAAGATAGCCACTCCAACTGAACCACTAATGATAAATGATCTTTCCTTATTCTGCTTGTCTGGGCCAGGAAGAGGACCCAATTCCATGCCTGGTTCTTTCATTAACTCCATAACCTCCAGCCCGTTCAGGTAGGCGAATTTAGACGAAAAGCCATCTTGGGTTCTTATGCTGATATTTATAAAGCCAGAATCATCGGAATTAACAATGAAGTCATAATAAAACGGGACACCACCAGGACGGAAAATATTCTTATCAATAGGATTGATAGTCTTGTTGAACAGGTTGTAAATGAAAAAACTGAAATTAGATAGATTAACTGAGTCGGATATTAAGTCACAGAAATGTACCCGAACAAGATGGCCAGCGTTCTTATTCACAGCAAAACGCCACGCTAAACTAGAGTCTTTTCCCTCCGGATTCACTTTTCTGCAAGTCAGGTAGACCCATTTTGGGGCATAATACGAGGCATCTTTTTCGTTCTGATACCGAACCTCAGAACCAGAACAGTTCTCTCCAGAACTCCCTGGAAGTAAGTAATTGTCATCCGGCAACCAATTCCTCCAGAGAACTGTTTCCTTACTAGCTTCAATCAATGGACCTCCAACATTGATCCTGTGGATGGTTTGCAAAACCCCAGATAGCAAATCCCGGTAAGTACTATTACTTCCTTCAGAAGTTAAAGGAGCACCTTCAGAATTTGCTAGACCGTAGTTTTGAGCGGCAAAAATGACTTCTATGGCGTTCACAAAAGCCAAGGATGTATCCTGAGCTGGTATGAAGTTGATCCTGAACTTGCCTACATTGACAGTGAGTATGAATTCCTTGATAACAGGAAAACTGCTGTTTTTCTGGATCCTTAAATTGGATAGGAGTGAAATTCTTGAAGCTGAAACGTAGAATTGAGCAGCACCCAGATCGATCTTCTTGGTTGTGAATACATAAAAATGGAGGCGTACTATGTATGTGCCCTTTTCAGTGATATTGAACTCGTATGATGATGGGTGCTTGAAAACTCTGGCTGTTTGATACAGAGCTACGTCTTTTGAGGAGTTGGGGTCTCGGGTAGTTTCGCTTTTTCCTACTGCAACAGATGAGTTTGAATTCAAGTCACCAACAAAGTTCCGGTCGGTAAGGTTAACGTCGGATTTTGAACCGCAGTTGATGAAGTAGTTGGCTGATGAGAGAATGGAAAGGAAAGAGAATTGGAGAAGAAAAAGAAGGAAAAACATGTTGAAGAAGTGATGATTCTCCATTGAAATTGAAGGGGATTGCTAGTTCTTTCAGTGAGAGGGAGTGTCAACAATTTGCATGGAACTTGAGTGGAGGGCAATGGCTCTTGAGAATTTGCAAGATCGAATTGAAAATTTGCGTGAAGACTTGGGTCAGCTTAGAGGTTTGAATTGTAAGTTTGCGTCAAATTGTACTCACTAGTCCTGAAAAATCAACTAGGACTGCTACGTAAGTGGGAAAGCAGAAAGCTTGACTTGAACTCGTGTATTTCAAGTCAATGTCCTATGCCGAGCAAAGCTTTTAATTTTTAGTGCCGACAGGATCCATCACGGGGCTTTAAAGCAAGATGATGTTGTTCACTTTTTTGAGTCAAAATTTGTGTTCTGGTCTTTGAATATATAGAAAGATAAAGTTACAACACTGTAAGATTATGGGCCAAAAAGCCCATTAACATACCAAACCATCATACGGGCTAAAACACACATATTAGCATTCTAGATTACAATGAAAATCCAAACCCACCCAACAACAAAAAATGGAACCTCGAAGTTCAAATCTGGTTTCACTGTGGCCCCTAGTTTCAACTTTCTGCCAACTGATTATTGTCCACTGTATTGTGGATTGCCGACCCCACACGAGCTCTTAAAAATGACAAGTTAAAGAGCAGTTGTTCAACATCAATAGAATAATAAGATAACTAATCAAAGTAAGAAAACCAAGAAAACGAGAAGGAAGATGGTGGGTCAAGGGACGGTGACAAAGCCAAGCCGGAGCGACGAGGTGTTGGATGCAGACCAACAAGTCATGATCGCCAAGCAGATCAGGTCTCAGTTCGAATCCTTGGCCCCAAAACGACCCACCAAACCGAACAGAAGCGAACCCGACCAATCAGCAGCCAACAACCCTTTTACGGACCTGTCCACTGCACACCAAAACATTCCTGAACTTGACAAGCTTCAATCCCTTCGGTCTCAATCTTATGTCTGTATTGTATACCACCCTATATATCTTTCCTTTTCAATTCTTTTTTTTCTTTGATACTCCTGATTTTAAGTTTCATTTTTCTTCTTTGTTTATTGTATTCGTAGGTAATATATTCAGGAGAGGGCGCGATTGTGCAGGATGAGTTTGTGGAGACGCAGTACTACAAAGAGTTGGTTTCCATGGACAAACAGCATCACACGGTTCTATTCCACCCTTTCTTGCCTTATTATTATTATTTTTTTGTATATTATATATGTTCAAGTATTGAGATTTCTGTGTTTGTGGGATTTGATGATTGATTGAATTAACATTTACCAGACGGGAAGTGGATTTATTAGGGTGTTGAAGGAGGGAAGTGAAGAAAATGGTTATGAGATTCAATTGGGAAGTGGACATGGAGGTGGAGATAGACCAACTTTCAAGAGCAATCCAGCAACAAATGATTGGATTCCCAGTACTCTTGAAGATGATCATCAGGTATTACTTTCAATTTCCTAGGTTCACTTGGAAAAATCTATAAACCTTTTATAAGCTCAAGTCTTGAATACCGTATATGAGTCCATTCTTATAAGTTCAAACTTTCAGGTCTGGTGATAATGACAATCTCTGTAATAATATCAATGGCATGGTCGATGAAACCATTCAAATGTCTAGTTCAATTATCTTATGCTTTTTAGTGAAGTCTATGCCAGTAGATGTTGAATTCTATTTTCAGGCCTTCGTCTCTTCCAAGTCAAATCGGAGCGAGAGTGGTTAGATATGAGTAGAGACGTCAATAAGAGTGGTTGTTGTATCAACATTTTCATAAAGTAATTAGTTTGATTATTGAATATCATAATCATATCAATATCAGTAAGATATGGATAAGGATAGGCTTGGTGGAGTCCACTCACAACTAATTGACAAATGAAGCGAATTTGGCTTGTGTAATAATTCAAGCACAGTAGTCTACATTGTTCTTATCCATTTGCCTCGGTATGATAGTTTAATAGTGACGATAGTAATAAATCAATGTTAATTGGTTCATGCGATGACTTGATCCGGACAGGCCAACTAACCTATTAACATCCTAATGTTATATTTTGTTGTTTAAAAATGAGAAAGGAAATGCATTACAATTTATTTCTTTCAATTTTGGAGTTCGTGAAGAAATAATAATGTTGGTACTTCTTTGTGCTTATGAAGTTATATTTCTCTGGGATCCTTTTTTCAAATTAATTTGTAATAATTCGAAATAGATTTTAAAAAATAAAAAATTCTTAATTTTAGTAGCTATTCAAAGCTTCGTATCGCAGATTTAATGTTCTCAGGTGATATTGGATTAATGATAATTCTCAAGTTAGTTACACTTTCTACTGGCTTAAAACTCTATTAATTAAACTCTTTCTGGGTCTTCGCTTTTATATATATATATATATATATATATATCAACTCTCTCTAATTGTAATAAGCTTTATTAAAAAGTAAATATTGATTTCAATAACATATTTTATACATAAACCAATATTTTTGTCTTTTCAAAACTCTTTAAAAACTGTTCTATATTACGCCAAGAAAAAAATAATAATTAAAAAAAAAAAAAGCACGCTGAAAATAAAGGAGGGTTATATTCTAAGATCAAACTAAAAATTATACCCTAAGCTAAAAATTATACTCTAAAATTTTAAAAGGAGTACACATTAAAAATAAAAGAATGTTTATATATTAACATATGCAGTTAGTATGTGATGTTGTTGGAAACATGAAATAAATCAATTTAGCAAATTAATCCACAAAACTTGCAAATCCAAAATGTTAAAATACATACACGAAATCATGATTTCAAAAAGAGAGAGAGAGAGAGGTAAAAAAGGATCTAAAGTTACAAGTGTCAAAAAGGATCCAAAGTTACAAGTTAACTTATAGTTTCACTCTTTAGATTCCAAGTTTCCTTCTTCGGCGACATTGGTTTCATGGTCACTATCAACTGAGGGAGGTTCCGACCTGCTCCTACATTCGAGAAACCTGTTGGTTTAAAAAATGTTGTGTTCTAAAGTTGTAAGTGAACTTTTGGCTTCACTCTTTAGATTGCAAGTTTCTTTCTCTGGCAATGTTAGTTTTATCATAGATGTCGATTGAAGGAGGTTTCCGATCTACTCCTATGTTCAAGAAGCTGATTGGCGTTAAAAATTTAACACATTGAGTTCAATGGCTCCTCTATTGGACTCCTCCATCGAAAGATCCTTTGGATATGTTGGCAATTTGGCGTCACCGGAGGAGCACCTACTCTATTGACTTCTTTTCTTGTTTTCATTTTTTTAATTTATTTTATTTAAATTTAATAAAATAAATCTTTTATTTTTGTAATTTGGATTTTTAATATATAAAAAATTCAATTTAAAAGGAATGATAAAAGAAATGCTTAAAAATATGGAAAAAGAAAAAGAAAAGAGAAAAGATAAACTAGAAAAACATTGAAGAGAAAAAGGCTGGAAAATTTATTTTTTTAAAAAAAAAAAAGCGTTGGAACGAGAAAAAAAAAAAAAAAACCTCTAATAAAAGTTGAAAAAAATATATTAATTTTTTTAAATATCATCAACAATGTAACTATTTGAACATGAGTTATTATCATATTGAATGAGGCTCTCTACCACCAAACTAAATTGGTTGGTAGGTAATCGTATGTAATCAGTTAATTTACCAAAACATTTTCCTTATATTTTTGTTAAATTGATTGTTTAAAAGGCTAATTTACCAAACACTTACTTAGCTTTTGAAGAAATTATTTAGCAAGTTAAGTTATAATTATTATTTTACAAGTAAAAGTAATATCAAATATGTAGGTAACGTAAGGAAACAAAATTAAATGAGGACATGATCCAAATCTTTTAAATCTTATACATTAATGCCTAGTTCAGTCTAACTGAATTTTATTATTATTATTATTATTATTATTTACAGTTGAAATGAGATGGATTAAGTTTTGTGTATTTGGGTTGGATACAAATTGTAATAAAATTGGATCCGAGTTATAATACAATCAAATCTTGACGTAGTTATGTAGGCTTAGATGGAATTGGATCGATATGCAATTGTTGAAGCTCAATTTATTATTGCAACTGAAAAATTGTGAAAAATATTACATATTCAGATATTTTTAATTTCTTACTTATGTGGCAGAAAAAACAATAACAAAACCAAGACTTTCTTAAAGCTTCTAAGCAGCTACAAACAAAGATTTATTTCGGATGGGGCGGGCCTTACACATGGCCTCTAAGGGGGCACAGCCCTGGGCATGGTCAGTCCTTTTCCTTCACTCATGTGACCTTCTTTACCGTTGACTGTTCCCAGTTAAAGCACTGGATTAATGAGCCCAAAGTCCAACCCAATACAGGTTGGGCCAGGCCTGCTCCAGGGCAGGCCCTTCGTCCCAGTCCAAATAGCATTGCTTTGTGGGCTATGCATTCCCTTCTTTCGAATATCTCGGGCTTAAAACTTGTCGGCTCATCCCAACACTTCGGATCTCTATGTATGGCCCAATCTCACGTGGAATATAGTATCCTTCAATGGTACAATCATCTGATGATAGATGTGGAACCAGAAGTGGGGCCGCTGAGTATAATCGGAGGGTCTCTGAGATGATATTATGCAGGTAAGGTAACTTGGAAAGATCTGACTTGTCCATCAACGGATCGGGACCCAGTAGATAGTCAATTTCCATTCTAGCCTTCTTCAACCCATCTCGATGGTTGAGTAAATTAGACATTGTCCATTCTAAATTTCTAATGTCACTGCTGATGTGCCAGTTCCTGCAAGCAAAATCGTCTGCAAAAGTCAACGTGTTTATAATAGAACAAAAGTCAAAGAGAAACATTAAATACATTTGTTGCTTGCGTTTCTGTTATAGACGTATGTTGGAAAAATGGGTGTTACACATTTTAAGGTGCATTTTTATTAGAGATTTTGATTGAGATAGATCAAGATAAATTTATAAATTTATGGAAAATAAAATGTTTAAATGAATGAGAAATTGAGATTTAAAGTGCACCTATTGGGGGGTTTTTGTCTCACAATGAATTTGCAATTTTTTAAAAAATTGTGATTAAATGTCTGTTTAATTGATGACATTAAGCATAATTAAATTTACAATTGAATATGAACAGAAACATATTGTTATGTAACGGAAAAAAACATTGAAGTGAGGTTTTAATTTTTTCAAAATTCAATTTTGAATTGTACTTAAGTGCCATTGAAATTTTGAAAAAAAATGTGACGAAAAAAAATAAATTGCAAATTCATGTGCCATGAATTGGAGTTTTAATATTCAAAGTGTAACTGCAATTTTAATGACAAATTTTAAATATTTGTAGCAGTTGATATGATTTAATGGTTTGGACATTTGGTTTAATGGTTGTTTTACATCAAATGTAACTATCCCTACATGAGTTTATAAATTGACTTCTAATATTAAAGAGAGAGGCTACTAGAAATTTTATCTTTTACATCTTCCTCTCCAAGCACTTGATATTTATATATTCTAGTTTAGGATTCCTATAGTGATAGATTTGCAAGTATAAATTTAGTTTATCAGATAATTTTAGGGTCAAGTCGTTGTATTCTGAGAAACAAATGCACAACCTAAACAGTGAGAGCAAATCTATTTTAAGGACACCATAGAGATTACGGGCTTCGGTTTTTTGTTCAATTTACGTTGTAGAGATATTTGTAGTGTAAAACTAGAGCATGTTCCAATTAAATAATCTGTGGTACTTGTAAAATTTCGAACAACTTAGTCATTTAATTTTAAAATAATTACCTAATTAATTAGTATTAAAATTTTGTTTTTACTATATAAAAGTGTTTATTAACTTATTGATTGGATAAAGTTATCCATATTATTGATGAGTAATATTAATTCATCAGTAAGATATCAAACCCTTACATAAAATATCACTAGAATGCGAGTGATCCATATTTTCAGGTTTACATTTAGCAATCAGCACTCTTAGATAATAAATGGGTTATTTTATTTCATGCCAAACTTTATCAATTATACTTTTTTTTGTCTAGCAAACTATATATTTCAAACAGAAAGCAAAGGATCGTGTTGTTGTAATAATTTCCTTATTTAATCTTCCGCGGAGAGAATATATGCGTATAGAGAGAGGGCTCATTTTCACTTACAATTATAAGGCCTTTGATGATTTCATCCGTATAGTACTCAGGCTGTGACTGCTGCAAAGCAAGTAGATGATTGATCATTGTGTTTCTGCTTTCTTCAGTGCTTCGATGTTCATCAATCAACGCTTGCAAGAAGGAATCCATCTTTTTGCCCAAGACTCATAACTCTCTTAACAAGTCCCTGATGGTCAAACCACTCCAAAATTGGCAAGAAATCTGCCGGATTCGACGCCCCTCCACGTTCAAACACCTCTTCCATAAGCTCCCGCAACTCCCTTGCTTCCTTGAGCTCCCTCCCCGTCCTGCTCACAATAGTACCTCTTCCCTGCCATCATTCTCATCACAATGCTAAACGTTAGCTCTGAGAACATCGGTCTCATTTCTACATTGGCTAAACCATTGCTCGAAACTGCATACGGCTTTCCAAGTAACATTTTGATTTCATCTCTTCTAATGCCCAGAAACATGTTGAGGCGACTGGAAGACAAGATTTCAACAGTGCATAATCGGCGAAGGTTGAGCCAATGGTCACCGTAGGGGACCAGACCGACAGTAGTGTTGTTGTAGGCGAGGTACCTACCCATGATTAAACGAGGGCGGTTTGCGAAGACGATGTCGTTCTTGTTGAAGCATTCTTCGACTGCTGATGGCGATGATACAACGACTACATTGCGGGAACCAAACCGAAGGGAAAAGACTGACCCGTATTTTTCTGAAAGAGTGAGTAGTGTCCTCTGAAGTGGTTCTTTCAGGAGATGGAGATGACCTAGAATTGGAAGAGCTCTTGGGCTTGGTGGGACATCTTTGCGCCTTGATCTGGTTTGTAGCCAGACTTTGACAGCCGAAAGGAAAATGAGAAGAGAAATTAAAGATAAGTACCGTAGTGTAAATTCGACGTTTGAATTTGATCAAATGAGACTGTATTTTTGTGGAATAAGATATATATATAGTATTTCTATATAAGATTACCAGTTATAAATCATAACTACATTATCGTCATCATCAAGAGACAAAAGAGGGGCCACTACCATGTCTGACTGACTGACCTTCAAAGGGTTATTGAATAATACTGATTAAATATAGATCATAGAATAATATTCTAATGAAACCTAATCTTTAGAGACCATTTAACTAATTGTACGTTTGATACAGTTTATTTATTGACCAAAAGTATTTTTTTAATATTAAAAGCTCTACTTGATTATTTTTTTATCTTTTAATTGATATCTCAGTAGAACTTTTAGAGAATAAAAAAAAACTGAAAATTATCTAATTAGAGAAGCTCAAAATTTGAGCTTCTCCAAGTAGATTTTTTTGAGCTTTTTTTAAAAGATTATAATGTCTACTATACCTCTATTTTATTTTGTTAATATTTTGTACTCTTATAACCTTATTACACTTTCTTTATAAATATAAACACATAGTCTTTACTTTTATTTACTTTTTATTTCATAAAAACTTTTGAAAACTCTTTTTAACTAGTAAGTTTTTTATATTTTATGTTTTTTTATTGCAATTTTTTTTACCTTTATTGTCATAAATATTTATGTCATATTTGTTATATATATAATGCAGTTGATTTTGTTATTGGTTCATTATATATATATATACATATTTGTTATATATATATAATACAATTGATTTTGTTATTGGTTCATTAATATATATATATATACATAGTTGTTATATATATAATATAATTGGTTTTATTATTGGTTCATTGATATATATATACATACTATATTGATATATACATATATAATATAATTGGTTTTGTTATTGGTTCAAGTAATCATCGATTGTTTGATTGATTAATTTTTTATGGTTGAGGTTGAAGTCATTACATTCCTAGAATGAATATACTACTCATTTCCCTCATACCCTTTTTGGTAAATTAACAATCTAAAAGTGCTTTAAAAATAATCTAACCAAACAATTAATAATTTAAAAGAATTTTTTAATTAATAACCAAACAACCAATAACTTTCTTCCGAAAGATTTATTTCTAAAAGATCTACTTCTAAAAAATCTACTTTGATAAGCTATAGCCCACTATCCCTGTGCTTTAAAGGTATAAGTTCTACATCCTATTAAAGTATTCTCTCAGCATATAAAAAAATGTGAGTTATCCCCTACCTGTGTGGGCTCTTCTCCTAATTTATGTGTGGATTGCTCTCTTCTATATAAGAGTTACCCTCGAAATGCATCATAGAGTCAAACCTCATTTGATTGATTGATCCCTAAACTTGTCCTAGCCATTAAAAAAAAAAGAAAAAAAAAAGCGTATTTAACTAATTTTCATTAATGAATATGTTACTAAAATAAATATTTGAGAAGGAATTTTTGAGAACATATTAGTACGAATATATATCTGTTATTATATGGGAATACATTCCATTATTTTTGCCTTCGTTTAAAGATAGAACATAATGTCAAAATAATTAGGATAATTTTTTTTTTTTTTTTTTTTTGGAAAAATTGACAAAGACCAACAAGTACTAGGGTTTGCCGAGTTGTTGGAAATTTCTTACAGGCAATGCAATTATGCAACTAATCTTGTCCTTATTAACAAATAACAACTATTAAAACAGTTATAATAATGCAACTAATCTTGTCCTTATTAACAATTAGTAAAACAATTATAATAATAAAGTGAAGTATTTTGCCACTTGTGTTGTATTTTTTAATTCCATGTTCCATGAGTCATTTTACATATCATCTCTCAGTAAGAGTGATTGAATACCTTTTATAATCCTAAAACACACCAATTCTTAGTGGGAGTAATTGAATATCCCATTTGAGTATCTTGAAGTGATTAAAATCTTACACTTATTCTATTAAAACATAAGACATAGGTGTAAATTTCTTCTTAATAGGAGTTGTCATCTTCTTATTATGAAAATATATAATTATTCGAGCTGTACTATTAATGATTGATTTAAGTAAAAGGGTTCTATTACTCTTCCGGTGCATACAGTGTTAGTGTTAGGAAAAATAGAAAATAAAAAAAGAGAAAAAATATGATGCCTTCTTCTCCAGACGTTCCAACGAAGCGCAAGTTCACGCACCTGAATAAATTTGGCCCCATCAATTAGTGAGTCAATTATTCTTATTAAAAAAGTCACCAATTGTAATAAGAAAGTGCTTCTATGCAAGGCTTTCTTTAAGATCAAATGCAATGGATGACGCAATTGGGGCAACTATAGCAATCTAATTTGCAAGGTCACAAAGGTGCCATATGAAACTAAAATTCGTAAAGCAGATAGCTAATCATGCTCTTGACATGAAAACCAGCTGCTTTGGGAAAACATAGAAAAGATCAAATAATTAGTATTTTTAGAAAAGTTTATTATCATATTTAAGCTCATAATAGAAATTATAATTATGTTAGATACTACTGGACTCAAAAGCTTAAGTTAATAGAAAAATATTCAACTATAACATTTAAGACTTGAAGTTAATATGTCAACAAACTTTGTTGATATTGTTGAAGTTAATTTGTTTTGCTAATATCTATTGCAGTGCTTATATATGTATATATATTAAATTAATGTTTACTTGTGTTAATTCAATTAACTAAGTTTATATTAAGCTAACTAATGTTAAAATCATATGTACAAAATTAAGACACATGTAAGGTTGTTTTTGTATGTACTAAGTATTTCGCTCCAATAATCAGGACTTCGGATATTCAAATCTGAACATCATGTGATCACTAACAAGTGTATTCACATTTAGATGATCTAAACATAAAACACTTAAACAAATCTAACAATTATGTTCTCAAATGCACACAATATGTTTTATATATATGTTTCTATGTGCATTGCATGTTAAACATACTTTAGCACCATATATATATATATATATATATATATAGTAATTAACCATTCTCATACCATTTCTTCAATGTAGACCATGTTGTTCATGTACTCAAATGTGTGTGCAACCAATGTTTTCATGTAGTCTTCAATTAATTTTTTTAATCTTCGTTCTTCAACTCTAATTCACTCATATCTAATTTCTGAATATATTCGCTTAAAAGCCATTACTACTCTTGGCATGTTTTGTCTGCTAGAATTTGACAATAAATGGACTAAGGGAAGTGGCATAAGTTAAAAAGTGTGATTTGTATGTAAGCATGTATTCTCAGGATTTCTAAAAGTTAGCGAGAGTGACTAATCATTGTAATGAGAATCGTTTTCTCTTAATATAGTTGCAGAGCTTCAAGCTTTTGTTCGTGGTAGTTTCTGCTTCATTGAAGCATTTTGTCATATAGTCTTGCAATTTCATCAAACACTTTACCTTTTTACACTATTCCAAGTAGAGATGATAATTTAGGTCACGACATCAACCCAAAGCTGATAATCAAGTTTGGGTTGATAAATTGGGTCAACCTATTTATTAAATGAGTTGTGTTAAATTTGCTTAACAAGTTTCACACACAATTATTAAAGGTCTATTTATAATTTTAAAAATAAATGTATATATGTAATTTACACACTAGTTTATGTCATGTAATTTTAAACCTGTAATAAACATTTTAATTTGTAGTCTTTTGGTACATGGCTTTTTTGGTGAAGAAAGTTTTAAGAACATACCAATGCAAATATAACCTTTTCTTTTTTATATGTGAATGCAAAGATCAAAATGATTAAGATATATATATATATATATATTTGAAGTAATTACACAAAACCCCCCTAAGGTTTGTCAAAAAACAAATAAAAACATATTTACCCTTTAATTACACTAAACCCCCCATGTTGTTAGTCAACTTCTTTCAATTTTAATAGCTGACCAAAATTTTCAATTAAATGACCATTTTACCCTGAAATGATTCCAACTCTTTTACTCTACTCTAAGTTCTCCCAAACGACCAAACCCCACCAGATCCATCTACCACCAATGTTGTCGTCAACCCCTCTCCCTATCCCCCTCTCTATAGCTACGACTTCGTCGTCGTTGATATGGAGCATGTCCTTGGTGGCATCTTCGTTGCCCTTACCATCGCACAAACGACATCTTCCTCCTCTTCTTCTTCTCCATTCTCGGGAAATCTCTAGCCTGGTCGACTACAATTTCGTTGTCGTCAACATGGAACATAGCTCCGGTGGCATCTTCGCTGCTCTCACCGTCGCGCGAACACCATCAGCTCTTTTCTTCCTTCTCTCTCTTCCCTTTCTTCTTCTCTATCTTTTTCCTCTTGTTCTTCTTTCTCTTTCCTTTCTGGGCTCAAACTTTACCGCTTTGGTCTTCATCATACGAAGACCAGTTCTTATCTGCGATAGAGATGGTTAGGTCTCCTTCGCCGAAGATCCTGGTCTCTGACGAAGGAGACCTAAGTCTTTGGACTTTATTTTCTTTTAATTTTTTCTTTTTTTTTTTTAAGTGACGTTGTTAATGATTTTGTGGTGCTTATTTGTTGTTGTTGCTGCTGATTTTGTGGTATTGTTGTTGCTACTGATTTTGTTGTTGAAGAATTATGATGTTGATTAAGAATGATATTTATTGTTGTTGATTTTTCTGTTTTCGATGATCTGATTAGAGGTTGATGCTGATTAGAGACAAACTGGTTGGGGTTTCATTAGAAGTTGTTGCTGATTTTAAATCTTCATTCTCTGTTTTTTTTTTTTTTTTTTTCTTTTGGGAAGATCTGGATTCCAAATGTTCAAGTTGAAGATCTGGAACCCAGATCTTCAATCTTAATATTTTCAATTTTTTTTGGAACATTTCAATCCTAATTTTTTCAAGTTTTTGGGCAACATTTTTTGGTTAAATTTGTAAATTAATCTCAAGCGAAGATTTTTTTGGTTTTAATTTTTCATTAATTTTTAATTGGTTTTTCCTTTAATTTTGAAATTTTAAAAAAAATTAAAATGTTAAATTACGAAATTGCCCTTGAATCAACTTAATTTGACTAATCTTAATGGAATTTGACTAACGGAATGGGGTTATTATGTAATAAAATGATAAATTTGTTTCCTCTTGTTTTTTGGCAAACCTCGGACGGTATTGTACAATTACTTCATTTTTTTTTCTTGAAAAATTAATGAAGACCTCATAATACTACGTTATTAATTTGACAATTGACTTAAAACATAACAATATGTTATTAATTTGTACTTCTTTTATTTTTTTTTCTTCAAACAAAAAGTACAAAATCACAAAATATTTTAAACCAAAATAATCACACAGCAAAGAGTCCCTTCTTTGTGATGGGTCGTGCTTTACATAGAACTTCCAGTGGCTCAGCCTTGGGCATGGTGATACCTCTACCTTCGCTCATGTCAACTTTCTCTTCACCAACTCGCTCCCACTCAAAACACTGAATCAACGATCCCAAGGTCAAGCCCACCACGCGCTGGGCCAGTCCCGCACCAGGGCAGGACCTCCTGCCCAACCCAAAAGGTATCAACTTTCGGGTCTCTCCTTCCCCACTCTCAAACCTTTCGGGCCTGAAACTATTCGGCTCGTCCCACAGCTTCGGGTCCCTATGTATGGCCCATGCATTAACCAATAAGATTGTGCTAGGTGGAACATCGTATCCTCCTACATTGCAATTGTCCGATGACATGTGGGGGACTAGAAGTGGAGCCGCTGGGTACAATCGCAGCGTTTCTGATATGATACTTTGAAGATATTGAAGGTTGGAAATATTTGCTTCATCGATCAAGCGTTCCTGCCCTATTTGAGCATCTAGTTCGGCTCTTGCCTTTTCCAACACTTCTGGATGGTTGACCAAATTGGACATCGCCCACTCTAATGTAACTGACGACGTCTCTGTTCCCGCAAGCAGCATCACCTGTACAAAATAATTATGGGTCATGCTAGTGTACAATTTCAATATAGATGTATAGATGTCTAATTTATTAGTAGTTATTAGATTGCAATTTAAAAATTTATAAAAATTTTTAAAAAATCAGAAAAAGTAGATTATATCATCAAGTACTATCCTGTCTATAGTGGCTAAATTCAGTAATTATAAATGACTATTATTGGTTAAAACAAAATAAAATTTTAAACCGTCAGATAGAGGATATGTTAAAGAAACTATAAATAATATACTGAGTAAAGGGAGAAATCCGCATTTTTATTTTGTAAAAAGGAAGTTATAAAAAATAGATAAATGAATGATGAATGGTATCTAAAATTTTATACTTTGCAATTGCAGGTTCCTTAACAGCCAAATTTTGAATTTCGCTACGATCCTGAATTATAAGAGAAGGGTTTTTTTTTTTTTTTTAATGTTTAAACATATAACCTTTATATATGAGTGGATTGGAATCAAATGGCTACATATTTAAAACCACAATGACCAATATATATATATTTTTAAAACACTATGAATATTCAGTTAAAATTAGGGAAAGTGCCAAATCTGGTTTCATTGCCAAACGACAAAACAGTACTCTTCTGCTGTATCATGACCTGTAGCCATTGTCCACGTTACGGGTTTATTTATCATCCACGGACCATGCATAGAGACAAGCAGGTTTAATCGATAGGCACTCGTTATCAAGAAAACAAAAATAAGCACCTCAGCTTCAATGATAGCTCCCAAATGGCCGATATCCACAAACCATTTTAAGTGTCACGTATCAACCTCAAATCTTAAATACTATAGTTGAGTCATTTTCTATCAGTTTAAATTTTTTGGATCTAATGATAACTAACATGGTATTAAAATTTGAAGGTTTCTGGTTCAAACTCTCTCTCCCCCCTTTATCTTAAGATCATCTCGTTACATATATTATACGGTAGAAAACGTGTAATATGTGTTCGTCATTTATCATCTATCCACATTACACGTGAGAGAGTGTGTCACATGTCAACCTTAAATCTTAAATACTATAATTGGGTTCTTTCCTATCAGCTTAAGTTTTTGGGTCTGATAGTAACTAACATTAAGAATAAATCACAAATATCTGAATCGGCCAATTAATCTTACATTTTTCGTTTTAATTATTCTTATTATAATAAATCCTAGCGTATAATTTTTTATTCTAAAACTTTGACAACGTAAGAAAATAAAAATATATCTATCGTAGGTTAGGTATTCCAACTTATTATAGTAGTTAAACCATCATATTATTATTATTATTATTATTGTTATTGTTAAGGGATTCATCTTCATGGTTGACACTCGACAGCAAACAATCCAAACACATGCATCCAAAGAAATAATAATAATAATAATAATCAGGAACTTGAAGAAGGCAAATTCACTGACCAGTACAAGCCCTTTAATTATTTGATCGGTGTAGTAGTCCGGCTGTGATTCTTGCAGAGAAAGCAAATGATCGATCATGGTATCCATGCTCTCTAAATCAGCCTTCTTACTTCTGCGCTCATCAATCAGACCTTGCAAGAATTCGTCAATTCTTTTACTGAGACTCATCACACTGTTCATGAAATGTCCACCGTCGATCCAATTCAATATAGGCAAGAAATCTCCAGGATTCGATACCCCACCATATGCTGCAGCTTCCTTCACAATCTTCCTAAACCTCCTCGCCTCTTCATCGTCCTCCACATCATCACCGAAGTACCGCTTGCCTGCAACCATTCTCATCATAATATTGAAAGTCAACGCTGATAACATGGTTTTCAGTTCCACCTTTGAGAATCCACCGCTTGAAGCACGAGCGAGCTTTTCCATTAGCCGTTTGGTTTCGTCTCTTCTGATGGATGAAAAAGTATTGAGACGGTTCGTCGAGAAGACTTCGATGGCGGTGAGGCGACGGAGGTTGCGCCAGTGGTCACCATACGGTGCTTGCACGAGAGTGGTGTAGTTATATCCAAGGTACTTGCCCATGAGTAATTTCGGGCGGTTGGCGAAAACGATATCATTTTCAGTGAAACATTCCTCGGCAGCCGAAGCCGATGAGACTACCACCACGAGTCGTGAACCGAACCGAAGAGAAAATATTGGACCGTACTTCTTAGCCAAGTTGTGGAAGGCTCGGTGGACGGGCGGTTTCAGGAGGTGAAGGTGGCCGAGAACTGGAATCGAAGGTGGGCTTGGGGGCAGGTTTTTGCGGCGTATAGTTGGCTGAAACCACAACTTGAAAACGAATATCAGGAAGAGAAGAGAGAGAGATGAGTAGAAGATGGCTGTGTCTTCCATGTTTGCAGACTAGAGTTTTCGATAGACGTGTTGTGAGCACAAGATGAGCGAGATATTGGGACAATTTATAAAGGGGTTTTATGCTTGAATGTGATCCAATTAAATGGAAAAAAAAAAAGTACACTTCTTCCTATAATAATAGTCATATAGAAGACCTTCTTTAGTATGCATGATTAATAAATAGGATGAAATAAAATTTGATAAAATTAAATTAATATTGTACCGTGTTTATTGTAGTTGAGATTAGATTAGATTCGACTAAATTAATTAATATTTATATTAATTGAATTTTAAATAAAAATATAATATATTAATCTTTAAGTATATATAATATAAACAAAAATAAAAGTTAAAAGTTAATAAATAAAAATAATAATTATTTTTTGATAAATTTTAAATATATAAACTTCACAAAACTATTAAATAAAAATAAAAATAAATTTGTAATTATTAAAATAAATTTAATTTTAAAATAATTTAATATTATAATTGTTTTAATTTTTAATTAATAAAATTAAATTAAAAAAGGCTTTGAAATCCCGCTAATCCTGGGTCAGCGAGTCAGCGGGATTTCGAAACTCATCAGCATTAGTGGGATTTCATGAAGTCCGACTAACGTAAAATTTTTTGGTGAGACCCGCCAACTTTGGACAGTAAAGTTTTCTTCCCAAATTGATTCCAAACACAAGCATTTACGGGTTGGGAAAATATTTTTCCCAAACCCATGCTTTTTATAGTTGCCAAAGACAGCGGATAGGGCGTAATTTGTGTTCGCCGATTCATATGATTTTGTTTTTGAGATAAAAGTTGATATCATATGTGAAACACATTATTTATATCAGCTATCGAAATAATTTATTTAAAATCATGTTTAAATGATTTAAAATATAAATTATAAATCATATATAAAAATTATGAAATAATATGATTGATAATTTGTTAGTTACATTTTTATTTATGAGACTACTTTGATGTGATTTTGAGCTACCTTTCGTATAACTATCATCACTCATATCTGATTCCTACTTTAAGATTTTGTTATTGTGCGTATGGGTTCCATGACCTGGTTCTTTGGATTATCGAGTCATGGCAGTGGGCCTGGAAGCTAAAATTGCCTATTGCAAAAATGGCCGATTGACAGTAGTGAGTGGAGACAAACAACTACTATGAGTTCCAAGTTCGATGTTTCTGTCGGTTGTCAACCTTGAATGTCTTATGGAACCATTCAATTCAAGCTATGGCTAATCAGTTTAATGGTTGATGTGTTGGATTTGCATTAAGGACACGTTAAAATATGTTTTTTTTTTGAGAAACTATGATTATGCTATTGTACAAATAGATTGGCTATATGTCTTTGGTTGGAGTTGGTGGCGCTAGCAACCAATGCCTAAGAGGCATGGGTTCGACACTGTCTATATTATATAATATTAATATATACTATAATAATATAATATAATTAAAATACTATTATATTAACTATTAATCATGTTCTATCAATTGTGTGGGTTGTCATAGTGTGGGTCTATCTGTAATGTAATGGAGTAAGACCATGCATGTCATATCTCGTTTAAATTCTATTTTATCCCAGATATAGTTGTTGTACTAAAAAAAAAACTTATATATATTTTTTTCAAAAAAAAAAAGAAAGGTAAAAGTCGGTAAATGCATTCTTATTCTTTTTCTATTTTAGTTTTACTTGAACTATTAGATTGAAAGTTATGAAATATTTATAATAATAATATTAAATAACATGTATAATGGCAAGACTTTTAAGTTTATATGAGTACAAGATGGGCCAATAGAAGGCAGACACCTCAACAAAACAATAACATGACATGTGACAAGTTGTGTAAACTTTGAGCGAAGTTAGCGATAAGCAAACCAGATTACACCAAATAAATTGTTATTGAGGGTAGAAAGATACAAGCCTTTGGGAGATTCAATGACCTTCAAGCGAATAATTTCAATAAGACGGTGACATATGTCCAACATACAACAAACGATTATCAGCACAAAATTATAGCAAACAACAAGTGACAAACACCCTTACATGCATAACAGCACTTTGAAAGCAAACGTTCTCCCCTTATAAAACATAATTTTATAAGAGGTAACTTTTCATTTTTTCTAAAAATAATGATTTCTATCAGTAATTTTAGTGAGATAAATAGAATTTTAGAGAGATAAGTTTTAACTCAAATATCTTAAGATACTTCCAGAGACAACCCCCAGAACATCTTAACGAAGCTGACACTATTTTGTCGATTATTGCAATAACCAACCAAGAACAATGTACGAGTGAATTAGAGATCATCCCAAAGTTTCAACCTAGCTTCGCTCGATTATTTTAAGCCACAACAACAACAATAATAATATTCATCCACCCATGAATATTCCCTTCTAACTCAATTGGTTGTGCATCTCTCCTTTTATTTTATTGATGTATATTACTGTAATTCAATTCTAATTATACGTATTTTATAAATATATGTAAAATAAATGTCTCCTAGTTATAGAAATATATATTCAAGGCAACGAAAGTAGTAAACAGTTATATTTCTCTCTATCCACTTTAGTGTTGAAGAATCAAGTCCCATCATGAGCAACATATATACAAGCATATATAGGGAGATGTCTCTCGATCAAAGGAGTAGGTATTCAAGCCATGCAATTAGTTATTGATTTTGTAATTATTGGTATTAGATTAAGAATGATGCTACTGACAATCCATTGAATATGTATCCACACTACACTTTAATGTTTTTTCACTATTGACAAATTTATCCTTAATTAAATTCATTCAACATAACAATATGTTTTAAAGACACTTATGCATAAATCTTTAGAACATATAACATTATGTCTCTTCTTCATCTCTGTAACATTTTATAAACGAAAAACCCTAAAATCTTATCTCCTTTCAACATTTTTTAAATTCTACTTGATTATGAAGTGATAATGAATGCTATTTTGCCACTCAAAATAACACAATTAAAAAAAGCAAGTTTTTAATAGATCTAATCTTATAATCTTTGACCTTTATTTTTAGGATAAAATAAAATTTCATTAAAATGAATTCAACTTGTTAAGAAAATGCAATGGCTTATAGGGTATTTTGGAACAAAACAAATATCTTTAGAAATTTTATTATTTGATACGAAGTGTCTTCAAAGGATAAGTGTGAAAAACAAAAAAATTAAAAAAAAAAAAAAAAAATTGTAAGAAGGAAATTCTAGATTAATTATTTATTTTTTTTTTTTTTAAAAGAAATTTTATTATTTGATCCAAAGTGTCTTTAGAGGATGAGTGTGAAAAGAAAAAAATGATGGTAAGAAGAAATTTTCTAGATTAATTAATAATATTTATATTAAAAATAATATTATTATTATTATTGAAAGCTAATATTGAATGAGTCACCTAACTACTCTCATATTATCTACTTACATGGTAAACGGAGAAAATTATGAACATAATTTGTAATATATATTTGACAGGAATTGAACTACCATCTTAAATCCTTAACATATATCTTAGGAGCACACATTAGTTCCATTATTTTTAATATGTAACATTGGATTTGTACAGGAACAAAATAGGTCTAATGAGAAGTAAACACGTCAGCACAATAGGAACGTAATACATAACACATGACGTAGACTTCAATCAAAAGAGGAGTTGCATATGCTAAATTCTAGAATTAGCGTAATTAATCATCGAAGGCAATAAACTCACCTTCGATGACAAAGAAGATTCTAAACTTGATAAGTTAGTTGAAGGATTCGAATGCAAGAAATATAACTATTTTAATAAATAAATGACAAATGTCCAATTTTTAGTGAACATCTATCGATTTGAAGATGATTCAAGTGATAAATAGTAAACATCATCGCATGCATCACGATATTTAGAAAGTAAGTTCTTGTCTCTTTATAAAATGAGGTTTAGGGAGATACTTTTAATGAGATAAATCAATTTTAGAGAGATAAATATTGATTTAAGAATTGGAGGGTGCTTTTGGTGTAACCTTCGGACCCATCTTAACGAAGGTTTTGTATGTTTTGTAGGAGTTGCAGTAAATAATTCTGATAAATATGTGAAGAAGAGGATCATCCGAAACGATAATTCAAGCTGCAACAGGCTTTATATGTCAAGAAAATGACGCTTGTTAAGTGGACCCAACTGTTTTTGGAATGTATATATTTATCGTCTATAAGTTACGTCATTGAATACGCCAAGCAGCGTTTAGGTGACAAAGCGTGCGCGGTTGGTAGGGGAGCACTAACATGCACAATTTACTTCGATCAAGAAATCTTGGATCATGTTTTAAAAAAAAAAAGGGCAAACCTGAACTGAAGATTCGAATCCAAAAGAGAGAGTGACAGGGTCAGAGAGTCAGTGAGGGTGCGAGTGAAATCATAACTTTATGGATTTGTTTACGTATTCTCATGCGTAAGCAACTAGAAACATTATTTGAGACATGTAAACTCTTATGTTGATGTTGAGTCAGTTTAGCAACGAGCATGATGGGTTCACTGTTGGATGTGGCTACATGTGATTTACTATTCGTAAAGGTTTAATAAATAAATTAATGAATAAAGTCATTAAAATAAAATTAAGTTAAGTAATTTAAATGGTCATTCATTTCAAAAAGTTGAATGATTTTAATTCAATGGTGAGTTATATACATTAATGGATATATATTAATTAAATAAATAAATTTTTTTGAAACTAATCCCCTCTCTATTCTATAAATAGTGATAACACATTATCAATTTACTATCAATCAAGTGTGTGTTTATTGAAAGAAAGAATAGAAAGAGAGAGACACAATTTTTATTTTTTCATTATCATCAATCTAAGTTTGCATATGTATTCAGATATGTAATTAAATTATATTTTATTATTGTGAAAATTATAAAAATTCTAAGATCCTAATGTTTTATGTCAATTGCTAAAAACTTATATTCAAATGATAGTAATTTGCTCTTCATCCAACCCAACCATCACATGCCGCTAATATATGAACTATTTTACTAGATAACGTTGGACCATTCGTTTTTATTTATACTGAAAATTAATGATTTACGAAAGTCAGCAAATAATTTAATGATGAATTAAATATTTTGAAAATTCTCAAGTTTTTCACTAAAAGTTTATATACGATAACAAGATCTGAATTTGAGCTTAGTTTATCCGCAAAGATTTTGTCTCATTGAGCAAACAATTAATAAAAAAGTTCAATTAAGACACAAAGGCTAACATTCAATTAACACATAAAAAATTGGAATGAAATTCATAAACAATCAATAAATCAAGATTGTATGGGTGCAAGATAAGCCTAATGGAAAGTGGACACATCAACATGACAGGAACATAACATGTGACATATTATGTGGATTTCGATTTAGAGATAGCAAGGGGTCGGATCGTGTTAGGCCGGCCCACTCCAAACCTGATCTAAAATTTTTGAGAGGTGTCCCAAACCCAACTCGTGTTCCAAATAAGTCGCTATTTTCTATTCCAAATTTGAACTAGATTGAAGAGATTTAATTCAAACCTGACTTATTGTTCCGATGTAGTTTTTAACTAATGATATAATTAAAAAAGAAAAAAAATACAAGTATACAAATAAAAAAAAAAAAAAAAAACACATTTAAACTTCCAATAATTTTTTAAATACAAACACAAAAAAAAACTTGTTTCATTACAAATATTAAAAGCTTGCTACATTCATGAAAAACCTCGACCTATAAGACCAAAACAGCACAAAAAAAGGGAACTAAACAAGACAATCTTGCAGGAGATATGCACTATAAAAAAAACTCATAGATCAACATAGAGCAGCCAACTTTAACACAACTAACAGATTAAAATCACCAACACATGAACAATCCCAAGACTAAGACCTAACCCAGTTGTAAAAATCAATCAAACAACAAGAAATCACAAAATTAATCACGAAACCACAGAGAGAGAGAGAGAGAGAGAGAGAGAGAGAGAAGAGACCTTCAAGAACATGGTCCTCAGGTCCAATGGACGAATCACCACAGACATCATAGAAAACTCTACCACAAATCTCACCAGTCCACGCATTAACACTTGATAAAAACAATGTTCTAAAGACAAAAACAATCAAACCTTGTTAATTTATGGTCTTAACAATGATGTCAAAAGGGAGAGAGAGGGAGGGAGTTGTTTGCGCGAGGGATTGGCGACAGCGGGAGGAGACTTGATCATGCTAGAATATTTCATGATTTCATACTTCTAGTCCTCGTTTTTGTGATGAAACCTCAAGTAAATTATAATTATTTTTTATAATAAGATGTTAGCACCCAAGGAACACTTAAAGGTCTTGAGTTCAAAATTTAAAACTCTACCTACTTTGTGGGGTAAAAAAGCTAAAACCCTACAAAAATAAAGGAGCGAAAGATTAGGCTAAGATTCCAACAACAACAACAACAATAATAATACATTTTAAATACAATACACAAATACAAATATTTATTATAATTTTAATAATAAATTTACAAAATAAATAAGGTTTAATAGCAATAACATATTATTCTTAAAAAAAAAAAATTGCAATAACATATTAATATGACTTAATATTCAATCAATTGCATTAAAAGAGATGGAACAGACATGAACATTGAAGAACATCCCCAAACAGAGACAAGAAGAAAATTTAACAATTGAAATATAGCAAAAATTTAATTAAAAAAAAAAAGAAGGAAGATCCGTTCTATCAGATGAGCCAACGCTCAATCGAATATGGAGCAGGTTGTCACATAATTGCTCGATCTCCTTTAAATTGAGCAGATCTCAATCCATCTCATCAGATTTAAGTTCGTCACATAATTGCTCGATCTCCTTCAAATTGAGCAGATCTCAATCCATCTCCATAACATGGAACAAATCTGCCTCATATAATGGATGTTATTTTCATTAATATTAAAATCAAAAAATTAATTTTTAATTTTTTACTTCTGGAACGCAGTTGCAGAATATTACAATTAGACGTGTTTATTAGAAAAACTCCGAAAAAGTGCCCATTGACCTCATTTTATAAGTTTATATAATTATCAATTACAAAATATATTAATACAACGTACAACCCGATCAACTAAAATGGTTTAGAAACAGTGACTTGGTACCCAGCCTTATTGACGATAGTGCATGAATAATTTTTAAGCAGTCTGATGGAGAACAATATTTACAATAGGACGAGCTTCACAAGATGCAATCAAAGGCTCAGCTTTGGGCATGGTAAGTCCTTTGCCTTCGGTCATGTCAATTTGTTTCCCATCCACGCTCTCCCAGTTGAAGCACTGAATTAATGACCCCAAAGTCAATCCTACCATACGCTGGGCCAGGCTCATTCCAGGACAAGCCCTTCTTCCCATCCCAAATGGCATTAGCTTGTTCCCTTCACTAACTCCACTAGCAAACCTCTCCGGTTTGAAACTTGTGGGCTCAGCCCACAGGTTTGGGTCCCTGTGAATGGCCCACGCATTAACCAATAAGATTGTCCCGGCGGGAACGTCATATCCTCCCACGGTGCAATCACTTGAAGACAGGTGTGGAACTAGAAGTGGGCCCGCAGGATACAAGCGAAGGGTCTCTGATATGATATTTTGTAGGTATTGTAGTTTGGGCAAATCCGATTCATCAATCAAACGTTCTTGACCCACTTCAGCGTCAAGTTCGTTTCTTGCCTTGCTCAACACTTCCGGGTGGTTCAGTAGATTTGACATGGCCCATTCCAGTGTAATTGCTGATGTATCAGTTCCAGCAAGTAGCATATCCTATATATCGTGAAAATTGACACATTATAAGTCCTCATTCTTTAATAATTGAACTAAACGGTACAGGAAAAAAAAAAGAGTCAGTTAATCAATTAATATTGGAACTAACCAGTATAAGCCCTTTAATGATCTGATCAGTGTAGTATTCGGGCTGTGTTTCTTGCAAAGAAAGAAGATGATGAATCATGGTGTTGGTATCATGCTTAACATCATTTCTACGATGCTCTTCAGTAAGACCTTGTAGAAACCCATCCACTCTTTTACCAAGCCTAATTAACCTCTTCTCAAAACCACCATTATCAAGCCAACTTAAAATAGGTAAAAAATCTACTGGATTCGAAACTCCAGCTATTTCAAAAATATCTGCTATAATCTCCCGAAATTGCTTGGCTTCTTCTTTGTCAGTTACGTCATCACCATAGTATCGCTTCCCTGAAACCATTCTTAATATGTTATTAAAAGTTAGTTCAGTCAACAATGGCCTCAACTCTACCTTTGCAAAACCTTTGAGTGAATTACGAGATAGTTGTTTCACCAACTGTTTGACTTCATCTTTTCGAGTGCTTAGAAACATGTTGAGACGATTTGACGAGAAGATTTCTATAGCACTGATGCGACGCAGATTGCGCCAATGCTCGCCGTAGGGTGAGTCCGCGACATTTGTGTAGTTGTAGCCAAGGTGCTTGCCGGCCAGTAACTTGGGGCGGTTGGCGAAAACAATGTCATTTTTGGTGAAACATTCCTCCGCCGCCGTTGATGATGATACGACCACGACGAGGCGGGAACCAAACTTGAGTGAGAAAATTTGGCCATATTTTTGTGAAAGGATGTGGAAAGTACGATGCGTGGGAGGCTTCAAGAGATGGAGGTGACCAATGATTGGTAGCGTAGGACGTGGGCTTGGAGGCAAGTTCTTGTGGCGTGTTTTTGAATTAAACAACCTGAAAGCCAAAATGAGGAGCAAAACAGAAATAAATGAGTAAAAAATGCTCGTGGCCTCCATGTTTGCAAACTCTTTTTTTTTTTGTTTCTGTACTGATTTTTCTTAAGTTGGATAACGATTCTGTGAGGAACTAGTTGAAAACGTGTGCTCTATATATATAGGTCGTTCATCATACCACAAAAATATAGACTTCGAGTGCAAGCAAAGGTTGTATATATAATATTGATCATATAAAAGAATTGACGGTACGATTGTAAAATATTTCATATTCTAAAGCCATCAAGAAAATTCTTCCTACGCCCCTTTTTTAGTTAAAAATTTTGTAAATAAAATTTACGCAATTGAAATTACTACTATGAACATCTTTATCAAAAAAATAAAAAATTATTAATATGAACATGGTATTTGAAACCGAAACCAAAACCAACTTCATCATAAAATGTATAAATTCTTGATATTATCTGATTGAAAGTACAAAAAAGAACTAACCAAACCAATCAACACGAAGTGAACTTTCACGGGTTTGTGACTAGCCAATTTCTAAGCGTTGAACAATCAATTGTTCTTTAACTCAATTGCATCGAATCTACTCACCAGTCATACCACACAACAAATTTGACTATTTCAATCTTTTTTTTTTTTCTTTTCAGGTTGCAAATCACGTATATTTCATATTTATTTTGATTTAAAATAAACTGATGTCTCATTTAAATTTGAAACAAATCCAGTGTCTCTCAGCCCCTAAATAGGTCTTCTAGTTGCCTAGTTCTCATATAATTACAAGCAAACAGATTTGATCTAACTGATAAGCTGATAAACTGGGTTTTGGGAGAAGAACAATGAAAATAAAATAGAGTTTTAAGGTTAGTTTTGATGTTCTGAAAAGATATAAAGAGTAAGCAATTTACTTTTATATTTTAAAGGTGGGTTTGAATAATAAATGAGTATTGAGATAATTTTTTTGGGCAACAGGGTCACCCTATTTTAATTAAGATCAGTTGTACGGGGCAAGTGTGATCCTTATGTTGATTTTTTTTTTCCTTTAACTCAAATAATTCAATATAATAAATTGTATTTAAAAATTAAAAATATATAAAAAAACATAACATAACAAATCTTATCTATTTCTAACAAATGTTATTAACTCTTAATGTCAGAAAAAGAAAATTGATATATAAGAGATAATCTCAAGTTAATTGGTGAAATTTTGTTCACATTTTGTAATAAATAATATAGTAAATAAGCCATATATGTTATGTCATTAGCCAAGATGTTTACAAGTTGATTACAAATCATCTATTGCGTCATTTGATATTCGTTTTGGACAAGTTCTGGTCAAACAACATGCTTTATCTACTTTTCTTTTTTAAGAAGAAAAGAAAAGCGTTGCTTTATATGTCTTCACCCGCATACTAATCTGAAATTGACAAGTTCTTACCACTGTACCGTCTGTACGTCAGTGCGTGCGTTTTTGTTTTTGTTTTTTTGTTTTTTTATTTTTTTTTTTTGGGTTTTTGCAAGGCTATTACGTAAGTGCTTTGATTTGCACTGTTACTGTTACTGATGACAGCAGTTTTATATTCCTTTATAATGTGACTTTTAATTTTATTTTTTCAAAGTTTATAAGTAATTTTTTGGGAGATTTATTGATTTCACCCAAATCAAAAAAAAAATTTTTGTTTTTACCCAGCAATTTAAAAAAATTTGATTTTAACCTCCCAAACAAACTATTTCCATTGTATACCCAAGATTACCAAAATACCCTTAAGTTAAAATCACTAAAATACCCAATTATGAAATTACCAAAATACCCTTAAGTTAAAATGACTAAAATGCCCAAATATGAAATTACGAAAATAACCTTCTTCCTTCTCCTACCAATAGCCTCCCTTCTCCATCTTGTTCTCCATTGCAGCTGAAAATTTCGAAAATTAGGAAGATTTTTGAGATCCATTGCAGCTGAAAAACAATTTATTGAGGGGATTAGTCATTCGAGCTTCTTCAACCATTGAAGTTTTTGGATCCATTGAAGGTTTACACCATTGAAGGTTTTGAAGATTCTTCTTACATTTGAGTTTGAAAGGTAATGTATGAGTTTTTTTGGTTGGTTTTTAGGTTGTTTTGTTTATTTTGCTAGCTAAAAGACTATAAGAATGATTTGGTTATGAGATCTAAATGTTTATGAAATCTGCGACGAAATCTGCAAAATCTGCGACGAAATCGGTTTTTCGTGATCGATAATCGGTTTTCCACTCTATGAGATCGGTTTTTCAGAGCCCCGATTACTGAAAAACCGATCCCGGTTTTCCCGGTTTTTCAGTGGATGAAAAACCGATCGGTTTTTCATCCACATGAAAAACCGATCTACCTGAAAAACCGGGCTGAAAAACCGACGGGTTTTTCAGTGACTGAAAAACCGATCCCGGTTTCCAATGGCTGAAAAACCGAAACCGAATTAAGGTTTTTTGAGAGAATGAAAAACCGGTCACTTCACTGGAAACCGAATTTAACACATTTTTAATGGTTTTTTTATATGTTTGTGTTGCTATGTATTAAATATGAAATATGATTATATTTTGTAATATTACCCTATTGAAATGAGATTTAATTATCATTTGATTTGAATGTTGCAGGAATGGCTCAAGAGACCGTTGTAATCAATTTTGACGGAGAGTGGAATGGATGTAATTACATTGGAGGGGAGTCGATCATGTGTGGGGTCCAGAAAAATAGTAGTTTTTCATCATTGGTGGATGTTGTATACAGAGAGGCTGCTATTGATAGAAGAAGGTGGGAAATCCGTATATATTATTTACTACAAAGTACAACAAATGGTCAGGTTAAAAAGATACGTATCATGTCCGATCTTGGTGTTGTTGGTTTGATGGCGATAAAAAATATTGATGTTAAAGATATTTATATCGATAAGATTGCCAGAGATTTTGGAGCTGGGGTTAGTAGGCGTACTGTACGTCCATTTGTCACTGATTCAATTCCAGGCATAAGACATGACGAGGCAAATACGGATAGACCAGTAAATCCACATATGGTTGAAAATCATTTTTATCTGACTTCAGGCATTGGGAGCAATCAAGTTGATACTTCTATCACCCATTTACATCGGTTGAAAGTCCCATTCGTGATGTTAATGATGACTATACGAATTATGGTATTGATGATGAAGATGAAGACACAGATGATAATGGTGATGGAATACAAGATAGTGATGAAGAGCAAACCGGAGATAGTGATGAAGAGGAAACTCGATTTGATGATGTCGCAGAAGAAGAAGAGTTTCCAGAAATAAGATTTTCAGGTTTACAATTTCAGAACAATCCTTCACAACCATACTGGATTGTTCCTGGTGTAGAATTGGGGGACATTGAAGCTTCTTCAAGCGCTACGTCAACCGTCTACCAACGTGGTACGTTGTATAAAGGAGCATTCTTTACTAGTAAAGAAGAAATGACTATAGCTATTGGCGAATATGCTCTGAAAGCTAAGTTTGAATATCGGGTTAGACGTTCGGACACGGAGCGATTTGAAGCCGGTTGTAAAGATAAAACTTGTAGCTTTAGTGTTCGTGCAAGATGCAGAAAGGGTTGTTCAATGTGGTTTGTGTTGAATTATGTAGCGGAACACACGTGTCGTCAAACAGCCATGGAATCACATATGAAGAGTGTGAAGGCTATTGTGATCGGAAAATTGTATGCAGGAAAGGTGGGAAGAGATCTTTATACACCTAATCGTTTGGTTGGAGAAATGCTAGAGCAATATGGAGTGCAAATCTTATATAGTAAAGCTTGGAAGGCTTTACAATATGCAAAGAAACTAGCATATGGGCAAGCGGATGAATCATATCAACAGCTTCCGTCCTACTTCGAGATGTTAAAACTTTCAAACCCCGGCACAATGACAGCAATTAAGACAGATGAAAACAACCGGTTCTTGTATTCTTTCGTTGCACTTGGAGCTTCTATTGAGGGTTTTCGGTCTTACATGAGACCGGTTGTTGCTATTGATGCCACTCATTTGAAAGGTGAATATAAAGGGGTGATTTTTTTTGCTGCGTGCAAAAATGGGTCGGAGATGATTTATCCCATCGCCTTTGGATTTGCTGACGGAGAGTCAGACAATTCGTGGACTTGGTTCCTAAAAAAGTTGAGAAGAGCAATCGGGGTGTCAGACGAGTTGGTTATCGTATCGGATCGTCATAAGAGCATATCGAATGGGATGAAAGCAGCTTTTCCTGAAGTCCCACATATGTTATGTTTTTTCCACTTGTGGCAAAACCTTAAGCAACAGTGTAAAAAGCGTTCAGATGTGGAAAATGCATTTTACAATGCAGCATACTGTTATGTGCCCGATGAATGCAACAGAATATTGGAAGAAATGCGTGCATTGCATCCGACCACACATGGAGCTTTGGTTAAGGCTAGAGTGAGCAGGTGGTCACGAGCACATTGTCCAAGAAGAAGATATGAAATGATGACTACCAACATTGCAGAGTCGCTTAACAATTGCATGATGCAAGCACATCGTTTGCCAATAACAACTGCACATGAATATGTAAGAAATGTATTGCAGAGATGGTTTAATAATAGACGTATTGCTGCTGAGAAGCTCACAACGTATGTTACTACCGCAGCATACGATCGTATCATGTTGGCAAAAGATTTATCCACGGAAGGTAGCGTATATCCCATTGCAGAACCGTATCATTATAGTGTCATACATTATAGCAAAGGAGATGCGATGGTTGACATTCAACAGCACACATGTACGTGTAAGCAGTGGAACCTTGATCAGTTGCCATGTGTTCATGCATGTGCTGTGGCCAGGTATGGTAATTATACATTGTATTTTTTAGTATTTCATGTCATAGCGTAACACTTAAATTGTTGATTGATACATGTCAGGTTCAAGGGCGTCAGTTGTGATACACTTTGCAGTCAGTACTATAGCGTGGAGTGGCTAAAAGCTGCATATGCACGTCCGATTAATCCCGTCCCTAAATTGGCCAGTTGGAATGTTTCAGCGGAAGTTAGAAGTATGGTTGTATTACCACCGAAAGGTAAAAGACAAGCAGGTAGGCCGAAGGAGGTTCGGATTCCCTCAGCTGGGGAAGATCCTCGTCGAAAAAAGTGTGGAAGATGTGGTCAAAGGGGACACAACCGTCTTCGTTGCCCTAACCCCCCAACTTCTATCATTGAAGGGACAAGCGCAGAAGTGGATGCGGATGTTGGAACGAGTTCAAATGCTACTGAAAATGAGCCACGTTCTCGAAGATGTCGCTTGTGTCATGAGACTGGACACAACCAACGTCGATATGTATTACGGTTTCCTACTCCCGATCCACAAATGGCTACTGACGGAAATGATGAGTAGCAATTGATTGACATTTTGTTTATGCATGTTTTATGTAAACGTTTTTATATTAATTACTCAATTATGTATTAATACAGCTGTATAAATTATTATTCCATGTGTACTGTTTTTGACTCATTTCATATCATCTCGGAACCATCAAAATCGGTTTTTCACGGGGCCTGGAAAACCGGTACCGGTTTTTCAGATATGGTGAAAAACCGATCAAGTTGCCTTTCGTTTCCCCGACGTAAAGGTATGTGGATCGGTTTTTGAGTAACTCTGAAAAACCGGTATCGGTTTTCCATGCCTCCTCGAAAACCGATCCACTGCCACCACATTTTCAAGCACGCCAAGTGTGGATCGGTTTTTAAGGGTTCCTCAAAAACCGGTATCGGTTTTTCATGTACTCTTAAAAACCGGTTTTTACTTGGGTTGATTTTATTTCTATTTGTATGTTCATTTTATTTCCCTTTACATGAATTATTTATATAAATCGTTATATTTAAATATATTATATAGATTAGGGAGCGTATAATTTTATTACAAACTATATCATTATTTTAATATCATTATATATTAATTTTATCATTTATTAATATTCATATAATATTAGTAATTAATATATATACCTTTACTATAATATGTGTTATCTTGATATATCATATTAATATGGTTAATATTTTTCATATCATTTTACAATTATTATAACTATAATCCTAATATTAATATAACTTATATGGATGTAATATTAATAATATATATAATACACATGTAGATATTATTATATTAATATATGTTAACATTATATTAATATTTTCATTAATATAACATTATATTAACATTAACCTTAATATAACATTATATTAACATTAGATTACATTAATATAATGTTAATCTATTATTAATCTAATGTTAATATAATAATATAATGTTAATCTAATGTTAATAATATAATAATAATATAATGTTAATCTAATGTTAACATTATATAATGTTAATCTAATATTAATCTAATGTTAATATAATAATATAATGTTAATCTAATGTTAATAATATAATGTTAATCTAATGTTAATAATATAATAATAATATAATGTTAATCTAATGTTAACATTATATAATGTTAATCTAATATTAATCTAATGTTAATATTAATATAATGTTAATCTAATGTTAATAATATAATGTTAATCTAATGTTAATAATATAATAATAATATAATGTTAATCTAATGTTAACATTATATAATGTTAACCTAAATTAATAATATAATGTTAATCTAATGTTAATATAATAATATAATGTTAATCTAATGTTAATAATATAATGTTAATCTAATGTTAATAATATAATAATAATATAATGTTAATCTAATGTTAACATTATATAATGTTAACCTAATATTAATAATATAATGTTAATCTAATGTTAATAATATAATGTTAACCTAATATTAATCTAATGTTAATAATATAATGTTAATCTAATGTTAATATAATGTTAATCTAATGTTAATAATATAATGTTAACCTAATATTAATCTAATGTTAATATAATATTAATCTAATGTTAATAATATAATGTTAATCTAATATTAATCTAATGTTAATATAATATTAATCTAATGTTAATATAATATTAATCTAATGTTAACCTAATATTAATCTAATGTTAATATAATAATAATATAATGTTAATCTAATGTTAACCTAATGTTAATCTAATGTTAATATAATATTAATATAATGTTAATCTATTAGATTAATAATAGATTAACATTATATTATTATATTAACATTAGATTAATATTATATTAACATTATATTTATTAACATTATATTATTATTAGATTTTAACATAGATTAACATTATAATAACATGTATTAACATTATAATAATATTTTATTAACATTATATTAACATTAGTTATTAACATATATTAACATTAGAATAACATTTTATTAACATATATTAACATTAGAATAACATTTTATTAACATATATTAACATTATATAACATTATTATTAACATATATTAACATTAGAATAACATTTTATTAACATATATTAACATTAGAATAACATTTTATTAACATATATTAACATTAGAATAACATTTTATTAACATATATTAACATTATATTAATATTATATTAACATATATTAACATTATATAACATTATATTAACATATATTAACATTATTAACATTATATTAACATATATTAACATTATATTAACATTTTATTAACATATATTAACATTATAATAATATTATATTAACATTATATTAACATAGATTAACATTAGATTAACATTATTAACATATATTAACATTAGATATTAACATTATATTAACATTATATTAACATTATATTAATATTATATTAACATATATTAACATTATATTAACATTATATAATCATTATATTATTAACATATATTAACATGTATTAACATTATAATAATATTTATTAACATTATATTAACATATATTAACATTATATTAACATTTTATATTATATTAACATTATGTTATTAACTATAATTGATAATTATAATGTTTTGTTGGCAATTTAAAAATATAGAATGTAATACCATCAAATAAATAATGAATACTAATAAAAGAATAATTAAATTTATTTATATACCACATCTCCATCAGTGTCTACAAACCATTTTCCAAAATTATTAACTTTATACATAGGCTTTGAGCACATATATATGTCTCTGGCCATCTCGGACCTTAGTGCGATGACATCTGCAACGGTCTCATGTTTTCTTGATTTCCATGTACTCGTTCTCCGCTGCACAATGTCACGTACGTACATGGCCACATATGCTCCGCAGCTGGTCCTGTATATATCATAATATATAAACTATATACATCAAGATAATAATATAAACATATATTAACATTAACATAATTAAATATCATAATATATAAATTATATATAATAATTAAGCTATAATTATATAATAATGTTAATCATAACCATATATTAACATTATATTAATTTATGTTTATGTTAATATATTAACATAAAGATAATTAAATATTAAATATCATTAATATATATAAACTTACTCACCCATCAGGTTGCTGAGGCACAGCTGCTTGTTTAAGACGCTGAAGTCTCCACCGGCGATCCACGGGTGGCATAGGTACCGGTGTCTGCTCATAAAATCCCAGGAGACGCAATAAAATAGGCATCAAACATACCAGCGGCTCAAGTGGCTCTCGTCGATAGGCTATGTCAACCCTTGCCAAGGGATCATATATTATGATTCTTTCCTCTCTAATGCGCACATCACAAAGGACCCAGTGTTGTTGATCCAAGCTACACGGTAGCAACACCTGCATTTCAAAACGTTAGTATTATAGGACTAGAAGGGATATTCATATAATAAATATTAACGTTCGAACTACACTTACACTATCAATCTTCCACCACGGGACTGCTGCGTCTATAAGCCCACGACCGTACGCAAGCATATCTGGGGGTACATCAGCTGTAATTGGATCAAATGTTCTTTGTTTGCTGGTGTAATGCGCCCTATAATGCGCTGTCATCATTGCCTGCAATAATATATATAAAAAATGTTAAAACCAATCAACCGAACGTAATATGAAATTATAAATGCATAACTAACTTAAATGTAAATACTTACAAACAAAGAACTGCCATGGACAGCGTATGTCTGATCTTCCATCTCATTCCACCATTTTTTTCTTAGGCACAGCAAATAAGAATCGATGTGCTCATTCGTCAACCACTCGTTCACATTCTCGAGGGTGGTCAATGTGATTGGTATCACAGCATATGGCAAACGATCAATCGAACGCCTACAATTCAAAAAAAAAGTATTAAACATTATTATATATTTTCTTACATTACCAATAAGGATACAAAAATTAGAAACGTTTTTTTTTTGTTTAAATATACCTGAGATCCAATGTGGTTGCCGCTTTATATTCATTATAGACCACTTCTACAGGGTCTATAGACTCTACCACCTCCTCCTGCTGCTGTTGGACCACTTTCTTTTTCTTTTTCGCTGGCCCCGGATCCGTGTACGGTGTCCGTAGAGGTGCTGCTGGCTTTGTCTTTCGTTTGCCCCGTTCGTCCTGCAGTTGTAAGTAAATTCAAAACATGTATAAATTTAATATAACAATTATATTTCAGAATGCAACACAATAGGGATACAAAGTCTACCTGGTCATGCTCACGATCAGTGTCTGCAGCTGATACACCTCCTAAGATCATGTGGGACTGGTCACCCTGCTCCTCCTCCTGCTGGGGTGACTGCTGAGGTGGCTGCTGGTCACCCTGCTCCTCCTCCTGATGGGGCGACCGATGAGGTGGCTGATGATCACCCTGCTCCTCCTCCTGCTGGGGTGACTGCTGAGGTGGCTGCTGGTCACCCTGCTCCTCCTCCTGATGGGGTGACCGATGAGGTGGCTGATGATCACCCTGCTCCTCCTCCTGCTGGGGTGACTGCTGAGGTGGCTGCTGGTCACCCTGCTCCTCCTCCTGCTGGGGTGACCGATGAGGTGGCTGCTGGTCACCTTACTCCTCCTCCTGCTGGGGTGATCGATGAGGTGGCTGCTGATCACCCTCATCCTCCTCATGGATGGCTGACTGGCCTACATCAATAGGCGACTGACGGACACCCTCGCCCTGCTGTGGTGGTGGTGGTGATGGGTAATACATGTGAAAGCTCCTACCATCATCATCATCATCGTCATCGTCGTCGTCTGGATCATGCCTAGCAACCGGAGGCCTGGGAATATGTAAATGCTCTTCCACCCGTCTCAGCCTACTATCTATCTCCTTTACCATTTGAAAGGTTGCCTTTTGCCTCCTATCCATTTTACTTAACTTCTTATGGGTTGTCTTCTGTAAATCCACAATAAACTCAAACAACCGCTTCACCTGTTTCATAGAATCATAAATATATATCATTTTACATACTACCCTTAATTTTAAAAAAAATTTGACAGAGTTTCCCCTGTTTTTTGAGTATCCAAGAAAATACAACCTGCATATTTAAAGAAATTACACTTCGTCTATCATATTTAGAGACTCCGTCTCTTTTTCACACTCCGTACTACTACATAACATGTCCACATCTTTTGCATTTACTACAATTGAAATTGATTAAATAATTTTATTATATAAATAGAATATTTGTACCTCATAATCTACGTGCTGTACATCATGTGCCTTCTTTTTCCGAAACTCTGATAAGGTATCCGATGATTCTGATTGCACGCTTCGGACGTCTTTAAGTGGCTGATCGTCACCCTCCACCTCATCATCATCCTCTCCCTCCACCTCCTCATCATCATCCTCTCCCTCCACCTCCTCCTCATCATCCTCTCCCTCCACCTCATCATCAACCTCTATCTCAACCTCATCCCCTACACCATCATCATGGTCATCATCATCGCCATCATCATCATCATCATCATCATCATCATCATCATCATCACTCCCCCCGCCGCCATATTTATGTACTTCATCATGAACTATATGATTCGAATTAAATGATTTCCAATAATCCATCTCCCTCTCGGCATCAGTAGGCTCCAAGGTTTGTTGAATGCCAACTATCTGCATTATATCAATATATTTAGTTATACTACAATTATATACTTAATATAAATAACAAACAAATAATTGACACAAATTTAGGTTATGTTTGCCACTTACGGGGGGGAAATCATCTAGGCTATGTATATTTGTGGGTGTTCTCTTTAGTGATCGTCTCATACATCTTGGTAGATCGCTTTCCGGGTTCTTGATCGTTTTTGATATCTTCTCCCGTAACACTGGGAACAACTCCACTAACCACCACTATAATGTAACAATGATTAAACAAAAAACATACATATAGTTAGTAATGGTCAGATAATATATAATGCAAAATTGATTAAAACATACATATAACCATATATAGTTAATGTAATAGAAGGAAGCAATAAATATTGAAAGTATTAGTTATACCTGAAATGCTAACACATAGCCATAAATATTAATGGTCTTTGGGGGATTTCTGACCCGCTCTTCATTAAGTGCCTTGTCGAGACAGTATAACAAGACACTATAGCATAATGTGCCCCAAGGGAATGTCTTCCATCTCTCTGTACTCTCAATGAGGACCCACATAAATGGATAAATGCTAGCTCTATCATCCAGTCCCATAAATAGATGGAAAGCAATCCCTACATTCGCCAACTTTAACAGATCATCATCATCTATCGGATCCTGCCCTGCACGGTCTCCCTCCCCTCTATTACTTCTTCCTCAAGAAATGTGACCAACTCCTTCACCTCCGGTGACACTCCATTAAACATTCGCCCTAGGAGACCGTTTGGATCATTTGGAGCTATTTCGAAGATTTTACCGTCGATGCCCCCAAAAGGAAGTCCGGTCACCAATAGAAACTCTTGTTTCCCAAACCTATAGCTTCTCTCCCCAATTTCAAACCACCTCTCATCACGGCGTGCATCCACTACATTTATCTCTCTAGCAAGCACCCACAAAATCACAGAACCAGCAGCCGTATGATTAGTTTCCCTCAAAATATGTCCGAACGGACATTCTGCTATGAACCGATCGTATAGGTTTCTTCTTTTAATAACGGCAATTATCCTAATAACCAATCTTTGATCAATGTGTGTGTTCCCGCTCGTATGTCTGTCAATTGTGTGTGAACTATATTTATAGTTGAAATCCATCTGTAGGAAAGAAAAACAGCAAAGAAATCATCAGTAGCAGAATCGGTTTTTGAACTGAATCGGTTTTTGAAGGCATCTGAAAAACCGGTTAATGAAATTGATCGGTTTTTGAAGGCATCTGAAAAACCGGTTAATGAAATCCATCGGTTTTTCACTAAGGTTTTCCACAATCGGTTTTTGAGATCGGTTTTCCACTTCGGTTTTCCACCATCGGTTATTCATTTCGGTTTTCCACCATCGGTTATTCATTTCGGTTTTCCACTTCGGTTTTCCACCATCGGTTATTCATTTCGGTTTTCCACAATCGGTTTTTCATTTGTTACCGAAATGAATAACCGATTGTGGAAAACCGATCGTCGAAAACCGATCGTGGAAAACCGATCCGATGCCGACAACTCTTCTCTCGTCGGAATCGGCCATTTTCAACACAAACAAAACCAAACACACTAAATCCAACCTATTCTAAACCTAATCATCCTAAACTAACATCCATAACACAAACACACATATCAAAATACCAAATCTCAATCAAAACATACAACAAACATTGAGAAATCTAACCTTCACACTTTCTGCAGGTTCGCCGGCGGTAGGAGCTGCTCGGGGAAGGTCGGCAACGTCGCGGTGGTGGCCGGAAAGGTCGCGGGGAAGTCGGGTCTAGATCGGGTTCCGCAAAAACCGGTTGGTTTTGAGTGAGAAATCGATGGACTGTGCATTTAGTCCATCGGTTTTGAGGTATATATATGGGGGGGCTGATTCGTAATTTCACCATTCGGTTTTTCGTAAATTTTAAACTGTTCAGGGTTTTTTTGTAAAAATGTCCAGGGGTATTTTGGACAATTTGGGTATATCAGGCAATATATTTGTTTGAGGGGTTAAAAACAATTTTTTTAAAAATAATGGGTAAAAACAAATTTTACCCTTTTTAATTGGGTATTTTTTATAATTTTCACTAATTTTTATTACTATTTTCTCAGAAAATTATTATTAGTGTTATTATTATCATTTAAATTGGGGAAGGAAATTTGAACACAAAAGCTCTATTTTATGGGAAGAAAAAAGTGATTGTACCACCAAATTAGATCGATGATCACATAATTATTATAAAAAACATTGCTTAATTGGTGATCACATAATTATTATAAAGAACATGGCTTAATTTAGTGTTGTAGATAACCTTAGCAAGCTATAATGCGTTCTGATTTTATTCAAATATAAAGAAAGAAGGGTTACAGAAATTTTGAAAAGGAGACCGTTAAGTTGTTTTTTTTTTTAATTTTTTTTTTGAGATCGTTATGTTAAATGATTTTAAAATACAAATTTTTCATTAAAATTAAAAGAACATCAGTCAAACTCGATTATGGGTGCCTGCATTTAAGAATAGATAAACTAGCATAATGCGTGTAATTATGTAATAAGTAAGGATTTTTTAGTGTAAATCACCCTAATTTAAATAATAAACTTTTTGCTGTTGTCCTGTGCACGTAGATAGGTGCAGGAGATCAAATGAAAAGGTAAGAATTAATTTTAATTCGGCCATCTTTGGACACGTGATAAACAATTAACAAGACACTCTTACGTATTAATAATAAATTTTAAATAACACTTACATATCATATATAAGATTAATCCGAGCTTGAAGTGGGCTTAAAACTAGAGAATATCTAAATCAAAACTAAGAAAAGGATCAAGAAATGCATGCAGTTAAACCAAACAATAATTAGCAATAGCAAAACATGTTAATACAATAATTTTACATATACCCAAAGTTCCAAACACACAAAAAGAAATATCTGCATGACTCGCAGAAACAATATAAAGCTGCTTTACACCACTTATTCGTGATATTGGATCACTTTCTAAACATTTTGACGGAGAGCAGTATTCACAACTGATCGAGCTTTACAAAGTGCCACCAATGGTTCAGCTTTAGGCATGGTAATTCCTTTGCCCTCGGTCATGTCAATCTCGTTCTCATCAACTCTCTCCCACTCAAAGCAGTGTATCAAGGACCCCAAAGTCAACCCCACAATGCGCTGGGCCAGACCCGCTCCTGGACAGGCTCTTCTTCCCAACCCAAATGGCATCAATTTGTGCCCTTCCCGGGCATCCCCACTCTCGAACCTCTCTGGTTTGAAACTTGTGGGTTCGTCCCACAGCTTTGGGTCCCTGTGAATGGCCCATGCGTTAACCAATAAGAGTGTATCAGCTGGAACATCATACCCTCCCACTGTACAGTCACTTGAAGACTTGTGTGGGACCAAAAGTGGGGCCGCTGGATACAAGCGAAAGGTCTCTGATATGATGTTTTGTAGGTAGTGTAATTTGGCTACATCTGGTTCATCTATCAAGCGTTCTTCGCCCACTTGAGAGTCCAATTCGTCTCTTGCCTTCTTCAAGATGTCCGGGTGGTTGAGCAAATTTGACATCGCCCATTCTAGTGTAACTGCTGATGTATCAGTTCCGGCCGTTAGCATCACCTAATTCGTGAAAATAGACACATTATAGCCTCATTCAATAATAATTGAAATAAACAGTACAAGCAAAAAAAAAAAAAGTGACTACTATTTGAACTAACCAGTATAAGCCCCTTTATAATTTGGTCAGTGTAATATTCAGGTTGTGTTACTTGCAAAGAAAGAAGATGATCAATCATGGTGCTCTGCGAACCATCCGTTTTGCGATGCTCTTCAATAAGACCTTGTAGAAACGCATCCGTTCTTTTGGCAATCTTGGATAACCTCTTCTCAAAACCACCGTTGTCAAGCCAACTCAAAATAGGCAGAAAATCGACCGGATTTGATACGCCAGAAATTGCAAAAATCTCTGCTATAATCTCCCGAAAGTGCTTGGATTCTTCATCATTAGTCACTTCATCACCATAGTATCGTTTCCCTGAAACCATTCTCATGATGTTATTAAACGTTAACTCAGTCAACAATGGCCTTAACTCTACCTTGGCAAAGCCTTGGAGCGAATTGCGAGACAGTTTTTCCAGCAAGTGCTTCATTTCGTCTTTTCGAATGCTTAGAAAGTTGTTAAGACGGTTTGAGGAGAAGATTTCTAGAGCGCTGATGCGACGGAGATTGCGCCAATGCTCACCATACGGTGCAGCTGAGACAGTTGTGTGGTTATAGCTAAGGTGCTTGGTGATGAGTAACTTCGGGCGATTGGCCAAGATGATGTCGTTTTTGGTGAAGCATTCTTCCGCTGCAGTGGATGATGACACGACTACCACAAGTTGGGAGCCGAATTTCAGCGAGAAAATCTGACCATATTTTTGTGAAAGATTGTTAAATGTACGGTGCATGGGTGGTTTCAAGAGATGCAGGTGGCCGATAATCGGTCTAGAAGGTGGGCTTGGAGGGAGATTCTTGTAGCGTGCTTTTGAATGGAACAACTTGAAAGCAAATATGAGAAGAAGTAAAGAAAGACATAAGTAAAAGATTGTCGTCTCCTCCATTTTTGGTTTGTTGCAAGCTCTGGGCGGATTTGTATTTGTTTCTGTAGACTACGTGCCTGATTTGTCTTCTTGTTGTACAATGATTTTTTGAGCGACAAGTAGAAATCTGCGCCATATATATAGAGGTGATTATTTTACTTGGTCAGAGAAGTGACCAAGGAAAAGCATATATTTTGAGTTTTTGACATGTCTATTCGAATGTTTATCTCTCTGTCTCTTTTACAGTATTAGACAAGACAAATTGGGACTTTGCCACAACTAGCATTTTAAGCCGCTTCGGGTTTTAAAGCTCCTAACATAGAGAAGAAGTTTCATGTGCAGCAAATATAATGAGGACAAAAAGAGAGGGTGGACCACGTCTGTCAATGCAGTCTAGTATCGTGAATCAAATTGTCCACTTTTGTCTGTCTACTTTGTGCGCTAAACTGCGCATAAAATTTGGGCACCAGAGTTTTTTATTCAATTGAAATCTAATTTTAATTTACCGACGACGCTATTTTTGGGTATCTTACGTAATTGCCTCCATCAGAATTTCCAGCTCTTCAAATTGAAATATATATATATATATATTTTTTAAGTATTTATTAATGAATTTGAAGCACTCAAAATTCATAGAAATAATGTACTAGGAGTAATGCTAGGTATTTCAGTTTTGTGTGGATTAGCTGTAATTTAAAGAAAAAAATTAAAATTATCATCCTTATGATTTGAAAATTTTTTTATTTAATTAAAGGATGAAACAAATCAATCGATTTATCAGTCTTTATTCTAATATTGTTTCAATTTCTATTTTAAGTGATACCGGAATAATCTCTCACTCTATTTCAAAAGAAAAAAAAAAAAAGAATAATCTCTCACTCTCTCTAAACCCTCATAGGACACAGCATTTCTATTAATTTTTGTTAAGAAGGCCTATTGTATCACTGTATAATGCTTCGAAACTAAAGTCGTGTTTACTTCAATTATAATAATCGAAATATTAATCGAAATTATTTGAAATCGATATGATTTAAAACCGAAATTATGTATTGTAATCAGAATAAATTGTTTACTTTAATTGTAGGAACCGAAATCGGAATTAACAGTATTTTTATTGAGTTGTTTATTTTACTTTGGAATCGGAATGAATTAACTACAAATTACAAAAATGCTCATGATTAAAATTATGTACACCATAGACATTTTTTTTGTTAAAAAAATCTAACCATTGAGGTTTCGCAAATTGTAAAAGAAGCATTAAGTATCTTTTTGCAAAATTATATTTAAGATATGGTACCAACTTTTTGTCATATAACTTGATATAATATATTAAAATAAATAAATTTTCTTAACAATATTATTGTGAGCATATTGTATATCCATAATGTATATCAAATCATGATTTTTTTTTTTTATATAAAATGTTACTTAAATTTGCTTTGCTTTTGTAATTTTTTTTTTTCAATAAGAGTATAAAATAGGGTTTTTTTTTTTTTTTTTATAATAAAACGTAATAAAATAGGTTTTTTTTTTTTTTAAATGAGGGTATAAAAGTTATTTTATTTTAGAAGAAGGAATAAGAATAAGATTTTCAAATGAGATGAGAAGAATAAGATTTTCATTTCACAATCCTAAATCCATGAAAGACCCACATTTTCATTTTCATTTTCATTATGGAATAATTTTTATAGAAGTAAACATCATCAATGATTCTTATTTTTCATTTTCATTCTCCAATTCATGAAGTAACCACATCCTAAACTATACATATTGTCAATAAAAAATACTTCAAAACCAACTATTCCTTCTATCAATTAAAAATTATTTAAAAAAGGGAAATAATTTGAAATATTACAAAAAAATCATAAAAAATTACAAAAACAATCTTCAAAATTACTAAAAAAGAAAATTCTTAAATTTATTGAATATAAAAGGGACATAATACCGTCATTTATACTTAATATTGTCATTCACATTTAGTACTATTAATTGCATTTAAAACTCAATTTTCTTTTTGTCTCCTGTCAAAGTCTCTCAAAAAAATTCTTACCACATAAGTTACTCTTGGCTATTTACATAATCTAAGAGCATTTTCAATGCAATTATTTATTTGAATTGAATTAGGATAAATTGATTATGAGGTAAAAAAAAAAACTCTGATATTACAATTATCTAATCAAAATATATGAAGATGGTGTGACAAATAACAATTTAGAGAATATGAAAATGAGTTTCTTAATTGATAAACTCTGCTATAAATGTTGACTTAGAATTTTTAAAAATTTTCAATCAATTAAAAATACCAATATTTGTTTCATTCTCTCACCTTTTAATTATAGAATATAAAATATAAAATGATGTGACATATGTTTTTAATGATTTGTCAAAAATGAATACATATTTTGCTTTAGATAATTACATTGAAGATGAAAATAAATACTTTTATATTTTTTATTTTGTCTAAGTGAATCCATATTTAAAATATTATTGATGCGATACTAATAGAAACTCAAAAGTAATAAATATTGGGAATGCTAGCTCCAAGAGCACATACTAGTACACTACTCTTCTACTTATCCGTACAGCGATAATATTTGACCTGCTTCAAGTTTCAACATGCTGGTCATATTTATCTCCGTTCCTTATTTTTTTTTAATTTTTATTATTATTATTTTTGTGTGTGTGTGTGTACGTTTGTATAGTTAGTATTTGATTTTCATAATTAAGTTTTAGCTTGCATAAGATGTTTATCTCTATAAGTTTGTATAGTTTTTTTTTTTTTTTTTGAGTTACTAGAATTAATCCGATATAACTAGAACTAAACTAATAGCACACTAATGACATGATCTGGATATACGATCTCCATATATGAGAGTCACGATTTCTATATATGAGAGTCACTCATATATAGATGAAAAATAATCCATATACGTGGAACAAAATCTCATCTTTTATTAATAAAGAAGGGGTGCACTTTTTAAACCCACGATTAGAAAGGGGTGTAGTTTTATCACTGCATTGACATCTCAAGCGCAAGCCTGTACAGTTATTAATTGTATTTGACTTTTTCTAAATTCCAGCGTACGCATGCTTTTTTTTTTTTTTTCTCAGTTCGCATGCACATGATGTTTATCTGCATTACTTTGTGCATCTTTACGTCCGAGTGTGCGCTTCTTTGCATCGATTAAAAATTTGAAATTTTGCATCAATTGAATATTTGAAAGCATTGTGACCACAGTTTTTTTTTTTGGGGGCCTATAATTTATGTTGACAATCTACAACGCTATGCTGCCAATATAGTTTTGATCAAGAGATACGTTTCCGATTTGTCAGTTGAAGCTTTAAAACACACATATATTATGTCCATTAGAAAAACCTTTAAATGTGGAGACAAAAATTGCAGTCGGTTTTTGCTAAAAAAGAAAGGCCTCGGTAAATTTTTTTTATATATATAAAAAACGATTACAATTAATCTGCATGACTCACTAAAACTACGTATAGAATAGCTGCCTTGCACGACTTATTTATGATAAGATTTGGATCACTTTCTAAACATTTTGACGAAGAACAGTGTTCACAACGGAGCGAGCTTTGCAAAATGCCACCAAAGGTTCAGCTTTGGGCATGGTAATTCCTTTGCCTTCGGTCATGTCAATCTCTTTCTCATCAACTCTCTCCCACTCAAAGCATTGTATCAACGACCCCAATGTCAATCCCACAATGCGCTGGGCCAGACCCGCTCCTGGACAGGCTCTTCTTCCCAGTCCAAATGGCATCAACTTGTGCCCTTCCCGGGCTTCCCCACTCTCGAACCTCTCTGGTCTGAAACGTGTGGGTTCGTCCCACAGATTTGGATCCCTGTGAATCGCCCATGCGTTAACCAATATCATTGTGTCAGCTGGAACATCATACCCTCCAACTGTACAGCCACTTGAAGACATGTGTGGAACCAAAAGTGGCGCCGCCGGGTACAAGCGAAGGGTCTCTGATATGATATTTTCTAGGTAGTGTAATTTGGCTACATCTGGTTCATCTATCAAACGTCCTTGGCCCACTTGAGCGTCCAATTCGTCCCTTGCCTTCTGCAAGACGTCAGGATGGTTAAGCAGATTTGACATTGCCCATTCTAGTGTAACTGCTGATGTATCAGTTCCGGCCAGTAGCATCACCTAAATCGTGAAAATCGACACATTAATATAAGCCTTCCTCCTGAGGCGCAATGGAACTTTAAAATGTGATCCTTTTTTTTTTTGGGAACAACAAACGTGATCTGTACTTGAAACTAATAAATTAATAAAGAAAAATTCAGAAAAACCTCTTGAATAGAAAATAATGCCAGCCAACCCCAATTTTGAAACCATTAGCCAAAAAACCCAACAGTTGGTCCAAAAGAGTTTTTCATCCAAAAAGAAGTGTCATAAGATCTAGAAAAGTCCTAAGTGCCCTGACTATATTGTATAAAAAATAAAATATTAAAATATATTACAATATTAAAATTTTAAAATATAATTAAAACTAGAAAAATAACCTAAATCTTCAAAGTTGAAGATTTGGCTTGAACCCAAATCTTTATTTAAGTCAAAAAAAAAATAAAAATTTAATAAAAATAATGAAAATCAGGGTTTAATCCAGATCTTCAAAGTTTGAAGAGCTGGGTTGAACTCAAATTTCATTAAAGTAAAAATAAAGATAATAATAATAATAATAACAACAACAACAAAATGGAACCTAAATCTTCAATTTTGAAAACTTGGGTTTGAAGATATGAATTGAACACAAATCTTAAAGCCTAAAGAAGAAGGAAAAAAAAAAGGAAACCCTAGATCTTTGAAGATTGGATTTGAACCTAGATCTTAAAGCCAAGGGAAAAAAAAAAAAAAAAAAAAAAAAAAAAAAAAAAAAAAGGTGGAAGGTATAGGTTCAACCCAAATATTCAAAGTTGAAGATATGGCTGAACTCAAATCTCCATTAAAGCCAAGAAGAAAAAGCAATTTTTTTCTTTTAAAAAAAAAATCCTCAATTCAACCCAGACCTTAATGAAAACAAATAATTAAATAAAACAAAACAAAAATTAAGCAATATGCAACAAAGTTCATCCAACCATATCGAACAAACACACATGTAGAACAAAGTTCATCAAACAATAAGTATCAAAATACAAACCTAGGTGAGCTCATCATCGAACAAACCCTTTTGGATGGGCTCAACGATCAAGAAGATTACCCATCTAAGTTCGACTAAAACAATGGGTGTTCGTTCAGTGATCTAAGTTTGAAACACATATTATCGTCAACGATTTGAGTTTCAAACCTAGATCATTTGATAATCTAGTTTTTATGAAAATCAAATCGATGGTTGTCTGGCGAAACCAAATGGATGGTCATTTATTTGGTTTCCACATAAACCATATCTAATTTGCAAGCTATCCTAATCGACAACACAATAGATGTTTGACGTTCAATTTGAGTTGGTCGTGTTGAGACAGAGAGAGAAAAATGGTGATAGTGAGAGAGAAATTAAAATAGTTGGGTCGGATGAGATGATAGGGAGCAATGATGGTAGGGACAGCTGTCTCACATGCATTTACCGCCTACATTTACCCATTGCACTTTCTTTCTAACGGATCCATCACCTTATGAATGGAAATCACCAATCCATTAATGTATGGGTCTTTTTGGTTAAAATATTCTAAATGGGGCTGGTTTCACATTATTTTCCAAAGCAGAAGTTATTTTGATAATATCTCATTAATAAATTTTCACTAGAGATGAATTTATATTCTAGAGATGAATTTAAATTTAAAAATTTTAATTTTCAAAATAATAAGAATATTTTACATTTTTTAATTAGTTATTTCACATACTTTCTAATTATATCTTTTTTTTTTATTTGCAAAAAATTTTGGGGGCCAAAAGTTCACCCAGCCTCCAAAGGGATCCAACCTGCGCTCCTCATTCAATGATTGAATTAAACAGTTCAACCACAAAAAAAAAAAAAAAAAGAAAGAAAAAAAAAAAGTTAATATTTGAACTAACCAGTATAAGTCCTTTTATAATCTGATCAGTGTAATATTCAGGTTGTGTTACTTGCAAAGAAAGAAGATGATCAATCATGGTGTTCTGGGAACCATCCGTTTTACGATGCTCTTCAATAAGACCTTGTAGAAAATCATCCATTCTCTTTGCAAGATTGGATAACCTTTTCTCAAAATCACCATTGTCAAGCCAACTTAAAATAGGCAGAAAATCTACCGGATTTGATACGTCACTGTTTGCAAAAATCTCTGCTATAAGCTCCCGAGAGTGCCTAGCTTCTTCATCAATAGTTACTTCACCACCATAGTATCTTTTCCCTGAAATCATTCTCATGATGTTATTAAACGTCAACTCAGTCAACAACGGCTTTAACTCTACCTTGGCAAAGCCTTGGAGCGAATTGCGAGACAGTTTTTCCAGCAAGTGCTTGACTTCGTCTTTTCGAATACTTAGAAAGTTGTTAAGACGGTTCGAAGAGAAGATTTCTAGAGCACCGATGCGGCGAAGATTGCGCCAATGCTCGCCATACGGTGCAGCCGAGACAATTGTGTGGTCATAGCCAATGTGCTTGCTGAAGAGTAACTTGGGACGGTTGGCCAAGATGACGTCGTTTTTGGTAAAGCACTCTTCTGCTGCAGTGGATGATGATACGACTACTACAAGTTGGGAGCCGAATCTTAGTGACAAAATGTGGCCATATTTTTGTGAAAGATTGTGAATTGTACGGTGTATGGGTGGTTTCAGGAGATGCAGGTGCCCGATAATCGGTATAGAAGGTGGGCTTGGAGGGAGATTCTTGTTGCGTGCTTTTGAATGGAACAACTTGAAAGCAAATATGAGAAAAAGCAGAGAAAGACACGAGTAAAAGATGGTCGTGTCCTCCATTTTCGGTTTGTTGCAAGGTCTGGGCGGATTTGTATTGCTTTTTGTAGACTATGACACTGATTTATCTATTTGTTGTACTACAATTTTTGAAAGACAAGTACAAATTTGTGCTGTATATAAAGAGGTGATTATTTGACATGGTCAGAGAAATGACAAAGGAAAAGTATATATTTTGACATGTATAAGTCAATGTTTATCTTTCTATATCACTTTTAAACACGGTATTAGGACAAAACAATTTGGGACATTGCCACAATTAGCTTTTTAAGCCGATTGGGGTATGAAAATTCTTAACACACAGACGGCTAATATTAATTGGAAGTTTCCTGTGAAAAATATAAAGTAGCATACACATTATTCCTTAATATGAGTAGTTTATCATTTCTCTTAATCCTAAAAAATCAAGAGTTCAAGTCTCATATTTATTCTAAAATACAAGATATGCATAGCTTTTTTTCTAAATTTAAGATCCCCTAAGTCCCCTGGATATACTTGCAGTATGCATACACTTAACCAAAAAAAAAATTATAATTACATTCTAAAATGTGTTATTGTAATTTGTTTTATATGATTATAACTAAACATATATAATTATAATACGTAAATATGGTCACAATCATTAAATTAGTAAATATGATTATATTTACTAATTGCAATTATACATATTTAATTATAATCACATTTTTAGAATGCAATCATATGTTTCTTTTATCAAGTATATACATACTTCAGGTGTATATTAAAATGTGTCATATGTATATATATACATATATATGTAAGCATCTCCAATAATATCCCAAAATTTTAACTAGTAATTTTTGGCTGAATTACTTCATGGTCTATTATAACTAGACATTAATATTAAAATAAGAGAAGATAGAGTTTGTTTCTATTTTAGCTAAGTATAAATATTAAAATAATACGAGAGAGAGTTTATTTAGTATTTTCAAATTATTTTATTTCAAATTAAACATTTAAATAATATGGGAAAATTTTGTTAGAATTTTATTACTCTTTATATTTAATTTAGATGATTCAATTGTTACAAAATAATTAACAATACGAAAAGTAATTAAGTTCATAAAAAATTATATCACTAACTATTTTAGCTGATGACAATAGATGGCATGATTTGTCTTTTATTGTGCTGTAATGTTTTGAGCGACAAGCGGAAGTCTGTGCTATATATAAAGAGCTGATTATTTGCCTTGGTCAGATAAATGACCATGGGAAAGTATCTATTTTGACACGTCTCGAATGTTTATCTTTCTATGTCCTTTTTAAACACAGTCAGGACAAAACAATTTCGGACATTGCCATAATTAGCTTCTTAAGCCGATCGACTGGGGTATGAAAATTCCTAACGTACAGAACGGTTAATATGATTTGAAAGTTTCACGTGCAACATACATAATGAGGAAAGAAAAGAGAAGGTGGATCACGTCTGTCAATGCTGTCTAGCATCCTAAATCAAATTGTCCACTTTTTTTTTTTTTTAATAAATAAAATTGTCCCCTTTTATTTGTCCACTTTGTGCGCTGAACTACGTATCATTCGTAATTGTTCCTAGCGGAATTTTCAGCTCTTAATATTCAAATAACGTTTGAGATATTGTTAGGAAATGGCTTTCGTAATCTTTCGTAATTGCCTTCTGTGTCTCTAGATTAATAAGTTGAGTTCATATAACGTCTAAAAGAGGCACCCATTTTACACCTAGCGAATGAGATAACTATCACTTTCTTCCATCCTTTCACTTTTTTTCCCCCTCAATTTCCCATCACTTTCTTGGACCATATGCTGTGGATCACGTCTGTCAATGCTGTCGAGCATCCTAAATCAAATTGTCCACTTTTTTTTTTTTTTTTTAATAAATAAAATTGTCCCCTTTTATTTGTCCACTTTGTGCGCTGAACTACGTATCATTCGTAATTGTTCCTAGCGGAATTTTCAGCTCTTAATATTCAAATAACGTTTGAGATATTGTTAGGAAATGGCTTTCGTAATCTTTCGTAATTGCCTTCTGTGTCTCTAGATTAATAAGTTGAGTTCATATAACGTCTAAAAGAGGCACCCATTTTACACCTAGCGAATGAGATAACTATCACTTTCTTCCATCCTTTCACTTTTTTTCCCCCTCAATTTCCCATCATTTTCTTGGACCATATGCTGTTGATCCTACACATTTTTTTTATTTCTTCAACTGGAATGCTTTCTGCGTTAACCTCTGAATTATCAGCCAAATGCTCTTGATCCTGAGCGTCCTGCTCAATTGCACCCTCAGTAGGGTTGGCTCAAGCCTTAGGCAACTAAGGCAGTAGCCTAAGGCCTCAAGCCAAAATGGATCCCATATTTATTTTTCTCTTTGTAAAACTTAATTTTATGAAAGGAAATTTTTTATAAGATAACATATTTTAAAATTAAACATTAAATTAAGTTGCAAACTTTTGTATTTATGTTTTTTTTTTTTTTTAAATAAAATTGTTCATGAAAGTTACGTTGTAATTGAACATTATTTTTCGCTTAATATATTTGTGTCTTTCAGCTCTACTTTTATTTTTTGATTTAATTATTATATAAGATATGTCTAATTAATCGGTAGTTTTTTTTTTCTTTAATTTTTGTTTGTCAAACGATAGATTATTTTTATTTTAGAATAATTACGTTTGAGTCCAATGATTAAGAACTAGTTTTAAACCTATAGATATTTTATACGACAATAGGACTAGTGGTAGATCCAAATATCTATTTTATGAGGGATACTTTATAATAAAGTAAAATAAAATAAAAATTAAAGATAAAAATAATTATAGTTCATATGAATTTTTTTATTTGTAAATTTTATCATGTAAAAGAGTTTGTGTAAAAGAAAAATAATTTATGGTACATTTTTATCATCTCTTTTCATAATTCGAATTTATATACAATGTAATTTTTGGGAAAAATAAATACTATGAGTGATGGTAGGGGATTAAATTATGCATTTTTTTTTTGGAAAAAAAAAAGATGGGAAAAAATATTGTGTTGAGGTGGTTTTATTTTTATTTTTATTATTTTTTTTAAATTTATTTGTTATGGTGAGGGATTAAACAATGATGATATATAAAAAAGAAGACCAAACCTCATGCCACCAACACCTTTCCATAATTGTAATTCAATTTACTTTTTAAATTATATATAATATAATAGTGTATTTTTTTGGAAAAAAAAATGAGAAAAATATTTTTGTTGTGGTAGGGGGATCAAACTCGCTAACAAGGGGAAAAATAGGCAGGCCTCAAACCAACAACTCTATTTTATGTCCATGAGGATATTTACTTCAAATTTTATATATAACAAATCATGGTGTTTTTTTGGGAAAAAATTGAAAACAAGTTTGTGTAGTGGCGGGGGAGAAAAATATTTAAGAAAAGGTTTGTGTACTGGGGGTAGATCAAACCCATAACAAGAGGTAAAAGAATTCATGCCTCCAGCCCATAGAGCTGTTTGATGCTAGTGAGAATGCTAACTTCAAAAAATATATAACAATATATTATATATAAAATTATTTAGCATCAAATATCATGAATTTAATCCATTTTTAAAAATTTTAGGAAGAACACATGCACCCCATCTAGCTCTAATGTGTGTCCGCTCCTAAACAAGACACTTTCTTTTCTATTTCATTCATTAAATTCACTTTTATAGGTTAAAGATACCAGGATTTTTATGTTGGGTTTTGTGCCCTAAGAGCTTGTAATTATGTAAACGGTTTTAATAAATAATAATAAAGTATTCATTTTATTCAATTTATATATTTTACAAAAAATTGTATATGTTATGAGAAACATCCTTGATTGTTAATGTATTTTCAAACTAAGTATATAAGTGTTATATACAAGCGGATTTAGTTTGAGAGAAATAATCTAAAGAGTTCGTAGAAAGCAAACGAAGCTGGGTATTTTGTTTGTAGTAAATCTACATTACGGTCCATTTTGTATTCGGTATAATAGTTTTATCCGAAATTATTCATGTAGTGACATGAAAATGGAGACACCTTATATAATAAAGATTATATAGGACTAGACCACGATAAACATGAGTCTCTAATTAATATCCGTTAAACTTAGAGATTTATATTTATCGACTAGATGATCATATATGAATTAATCTTAATTCTGAGTGTATTATGAACTCCTATTTGTTGAGTTATGTCCTTTGATTTACATGGGTGAGATCGATATAGATGCTCGATCAATAACTTCATACTTTGGGGATCTGATTTAGTAAGTAGCTGGAAACATTATATACAATAGTGGAATCCACTCCTTCTTGCGAAAGTAGAGAAATAGTTCTCTTAAGAGTTAATTCAGGTTTTGAACAATAAGAACGCTCAACTTTCTGTTCATATGGAAACAGAAAAACAAATTCATAAGTTGTTATGAATATATTATTCATTAGAGAATCAATGATACTTAAGGATCAAAATATAATTAGAGGGGTATAACGGATATTATGACCTAGCTCTAATTATGAACTATTTATGGAGGGTCAAATCATATGTAGTGATTATATCAATGGACACTGAAAATTTCAGATTATATAAAAACATCTGCAGTTTTGAGAGTGCAATCTTAGGTTTTTAGTGGAGTAACTCTAAGATTAATAATAGTGAATTATTTAATTAAAGGGTTTAATTAATAATTTCGATATTATTGGAGCTCTAAACTGTAGGTCCATCGGGTCCCCTTGATAGCTCATTTCACTATAAGAAACGTGTATATAGAATATCGTAATTGGATCGTCCAATTATATTTGTTACATAAGTAGCAAAATATATGTTCACTTGGTATTTAAATAATATTGATTATTCAAATTATTAATTATGAATTAATAATTATTTAATTAATTTTATAAAAGGTCTTAAATTCGATTCTTAGTAGTTTCCGGGTATAAATTAATTATGAATTAATTATAGGTCACAAGTTTAATTTCAAAATATAACATGAGTTAATTTTGAATTAATTATGTTATATTGGTAAAAGTTTAATTTTAATAAACTTGGGGTTTAATATTAATTCTGATTAATTAAAACCTTAATTGGTTGCCTATAAATAGAAAAGAAATAGTCTTCTTTTCCTAACAGAAGTTATATTTTGGTTTTATTATACGTTCTTTGAAACCAAAATCCATTCTCACATCTTAAATACACAACTTGTTCTTTTGAGAAAAGAAATCAATAAAAAATAAGCACAATTCTATATAATTATGTTCACTCACTTGTTTCTTAGTGTAGAGTTATATCAAGGAAGACAAGGTGGTGAGCAATCCACAGAGGTCAATACAAAAAGGTACAAGATTCGATTTTTATTTAGTTTTATTATTTTATTTCATTGTTTTATGGATCTAGGGTTTTTGAGTTTTTAAAAAATTTTTAAAACTCAATATTCCGCAAAATCTTATTTTTATAAAAATAATTGTTGTTTTTTTCCTATATTTTAGTCATCACGATGATCATTTATTCACAAAGAGTTTTTAACGTTATACCTGGAGGGTTGTGGTAGAGGTTGGCTCTCCTTAACCATAGGTTTGAGATAAAGCTGAGTGGAGTGCACAGCAGAGCGCAAAGCAAAGTGGAGTGCGGTGGGGAAATGTTCTCTTTGATCCAAAAATAAATAGATAAGATGACGTTTTAAGAGTTTGAACTAAATACATGTAGGTATTTTGGTTGTAAATTATGCTGCCAACATTGTTTTGACCAAGAGATAAGTTTCGGATTTGTCAGTTGCAACTTGGAAACACACATATAATACGTCCATTTGAAAAAAAAAAAAAAAAAAAAAAAAAAAAAAAACCTTTAAATAGTTAAAAATTGCAGTCGGTTGTTGCTACAAATGAAAGGCCACGGTAAATTATATATATATAATTACAATAAATCTGCATGACTCACTGTAACTACGCATAGAATGGCTGTTTTACACCACTTATTTATGATGATAAGATTTGGAACAATTTCTAAGCATTTTGACGAAGAACAGTGTTCACAACGGAGCGAGCTTTGCAAAACGCCACCAAAGGTTCAGCTTTGGGCATGGTAATTCCTTTGCCTTCGGTCATGTCAATCTCTTTACCATCAACTCTCTCCCACTCAAAGCACTGTATCAACGACCCCAAAGTCAATCCCACAATGCGCTGGGCCAGACCCGCTCCTGGACAGGCTCTTCTTCCCAGTCCAAATGGCATCAACTTGTGCCCTTCCCGGGCTTCCCCACTCTCGAACCTCTCCGGTTTGAAACGTGTGGGTTCGTCCCACAGATTTGGATCCCTGTGAATCGCCCATGCGTTAACCATTACCATTGTGCCAGCTGGAACATCGTACCCTCCTATTGTGCAGTCACTTGAAGACATGTGTGAAACCAGAAGCGGCGCCGCCGGGTACAAGCGAAGGGTCTCTGATATGATGTTTTGTAGGTAGTGTAATTTGGCTACATCTGGTTCATCTATCAAACGTCCTTGGCCCACTTGCGCGTCCAATTCGTCTCTTGCCTTCTGCAACACCTCAGGATGGTTGAGTAGGTTTGACATTGCCCATTCTAGTGTAACTGCTGATGTATCAGTTCCGGCCAGTAGCATCACCTACATCGTGAAAATCGACACATTAATATAAGCCTGGCCTACTCCTGAGGCTGAATTTGAACATTAAAGTGGGATCTGTACTAGAAACTAACAAATTAATAAATTTTCATAAAAGACGATTTTAAATTTAAAAATTTGAGATGAACTAACCAGTATAAGCCCTTTTATAATCTGATCAGTGTAATATTCAGGTTGTGTTACTTGCAAAGAAAGAAGATGATCAATCATGGTGTTCTGTGAACCATCCGTTTTGCGATGCTCTTCAACAAGACCTTGTAGAAAATCATCCATTCTTTTAGCAAGCCTGGATAACCTTTTCTCAAAATCACCATTGTCAAGCCACCTCAAAATAGGCAGAAAATCTACCGGTTTTGATACGCCACCGTTTGCAAAAATCTCTGCTATAAGCTCCCGAACGTGCCTGGCTTCTTCATCAATAGCTACTTCATCACCATAGTAACGTTTCCCCGAAACCATTCTCATGATGTTATTAAGCGTCAACTCAGTCAACAACGGCTTTAAATCTACCTTGGCAAAGCCTTGGAGCGAATTGCGAGACAGTTTTTCCAGCAAGTGCTTGACTTCGTCTTTTCGAATGCTTAGAAAGTTGTTAAGACGGTTCGAGGAGAAGATTTCTAGAGCACTGATGCGGCGGAGATTGCGCCAATGCTCGCCATACGGTGCAGCCGAGACAATTGTGTGGTCATAGCCAATGTACTTGGTGATGAGTAGCCTGGGGCGGTTGGCCAAGATGACGTCGTTTTTGGTGAAGCATTCCTCCGCAGCGGTGGATGATGATACGACTACCACAAGTTGGGAGCCGAATTTCAGCGAGAAAATCTGACCATATTTTTGTGAAAGATTGTGAAATGTACGGTGCATGCGTGGTTTTAAGAGATGTAAGTGGCCGATAATCGGTATAGAAGTTGGGCTTGGAGGGAGGTTCTTGTTTCGTGATTTTGAATAGAACAACTTAAAAGCAAATATGAGAAAAAGTAAAGAAAGACACGAGTACAAGATGGTTGTGTCCTCCATTTTTGGTTCGTTGCAAGCCCTGATAGGTGGCTTTGCTTTGGTTTTCTGTACACTGCAGTGACTGATTTGTGTTTTATCGTTCTATGTCTCTATATATATGTATATATATATTTTGAAATATTGTACTTTCGTTTTGCCAAGTGATAATCACTAGAAATTTGTGCTACATATAAATTGGTGAATGTTTGACTTGGTCATACAAATGATCAAGTTCCGATGTTTATCTTTCTATTTCTGCTTTAAACACCAATAGGACAAAATTTGGGACATCGTATAATTAGCTTTTTCAGCCGATTGGGCTACGAAAATTCTCAACATACAGAAGGGGCGTGGGTAAAAGTAACATATTTAAATATTGATTTAATATTTATATCTCTTTTGAAAAAATATAATAGTTGAGTCACAAATGATATATAAAAGTATCAATATACCCTTTCAATAAAAATATGAAATAGTAGTTGGATTTTGAAAAAACCTTGTTCCCTCCAAAATTAAAAGTCTATGCATTTTGAAAACTTGAAAAAAACTTATTCCCTCCCAAAATCAACCCTCTGCCCCTCCCAAAATCAACAGCCTCTACCTCCTCCAAAATCAACAGCCGCTTCTGCCTTCCTGTCGTCGTCTGTCTGTTCTGTGTCAGTTGTACATGCACGACACCACTAGTCACACCGAAACCATTGATATTACTAACACTCAATACATTGGTGTGATTAGTGTTTTCGCTACTGATTTTTTTCCATCTACCTATGACACCACTAGTCACACCGAAATTACTTGTATTACTAACACTCAATACCTTGGTATGATTAGTGTTTTCGTTACTGGTTTTTCCATCTACCCATGACACCACTAGTCACACCGAGACCACTGGTATTATTAACACTCAATACCTTGATGTGATTAGTGTTTTCGCTACTGGTTTTTTCCATCTATCCATGACACCACTAGTCACACCGAGGCTACTGGTATTACTAACACTCAATACCTTGGTATGACTAGTGTTTTCGCTACTAGTTTTTCCATCTACCCATGGCACCACTAGTCATACCGAGGCCATGAGGAGTGTTAGTAATATCAGTGACCTCGGTGTGACTAGTGGTGTCATGCATGTACGACTGACACAGAAAACTCGATGGCAAAAGAGAGTGGAGGAACGGCCCTGCGTGGCTCTGTGTACAGAATGAATAGACGACGGTAGCAAGGCAGAAGCGGCTGTTGATTTTGGGGGAGATAGAGGCTGTGAAGAAGAAAATGAAGATGGATGATGGTTGAAATTCGTAGTGCAGAAGAGAAGCAAGGTGGACAGTGAATGATGGCTGGAATTCGTAGTGCAGAAGATAAGCAAGATGGACGGTGGATGGTGGTTGGAATTCGTAGTGCAGAAAATGAAAAGAAGAAAATGAAAGATAAAAGACAAGAAAATGAAAGAGAAAATAGCAGCAGAAGAGAGAATATAAAATAAGAAAGTCACCATTTTTAACTTTTGAAAAAAACCTGTTCCCCCCAAAATCAAAAGGGTATTTGTGTCCAAAAAAATAGGGTTTGAGATTCAATTATTAACTTTATTGAAATGAGATAAAATTGTCAATCCAATAATTGAAAGTGTCATCTACTGACATTTTCTCTATTATAAATATATATGTACACCGGATTTCCAATAATATAGCGCCAGGTTCTATGTTATATATATGTATATATATATATGTACATGTATGTATGTAATGATAATGGTCCTATGCTTTATATTAAAATAGTAGAACGAAACCAAATTTTTACATAAAAAAAAATGAAAATACAAATTTCAGTATAAATTAATAGTGACATGACGCATCTAATTTGAATGTCTCATTTCCACAGAAGTTTTTCTTCCCATTTGACATCGTCCAACTTCCAAGCTCCAGCATCCACGTGTTTACCAGCATTTTTTGGATCGTGTGCATTGTATGGATCTTTAGACGTCAGTGTGTGCGTCTCTCTGCATCAATTTCAAATTCACTTTTATTATAAATATATATGTACACCGGATTTTCCAATAATATAGGGCCAGGTTCCATGTTATATATATATATATATGCATGTATGTATATAGTGATAATGGTTCTATGCTTTATATTAAAATAGTAGAACGAAACCAAATTTTTACATAAAAAAATGAAAATTCGAATTTCAGTATAAATTAATAGTGACATGACCCATGACCGTCTCATTTCCACAGAAGTGTTTCTTCCCATTTGACATCGTCCAACTTCCAAGCTCCAGCATCCACGTGTTACCAGCATTTTTTGGATCGTGTGCATTGTATGGATCTTTAGACGTCAGTGTGTGCGTCTCTTGCATCAATTATTGAGAATAATAAATTATCATAAGTTCTACGTACTACATAACCGCCTTTTCTTTTTCTAGTGACTTATGTTGACAACTTGGCAGGACTTTTGTGTCCGATGTTGTTTCAAGGAATAAGCTTGCAATTTTGTTTTAATTTTTTTTGGAATAGCATAACATTCATTAGCACCCAACAGTGACATTTTGACAATTTAAATAAATTATATAAGAGTAAGATGATGGGAACCTTTTTTTGACCAAACCTTTTATAAAACCATAAAGATTGTGTCAATTAAGCTAATTGGTATCTATAAATTCAATGAACAAATTACAATTTATCTATCCAATTGAAATATACTTACAAGCAGAGTCAACTTTTTATTTTTATTACAATAAACTCATCTGTCGTTAATCCATTTTAATTAGAGTTAACTGATTAAGGGGTAAGATTATCTTTTTAATATTATTTACATTATTATTTTTATTTTCTTTTAAAATTAATTGTTTTTATAATATCTCTCCCTCATTTTTCTTACCCCCACCGACCACAGTCACTGTCTCTCTCTTGTTCTTCATCTTTCTTCTCCATCATCATCAATCATCAAAATCAATCATCAACACAAACAATCATCATTAATCATCAACACAAATAACACAAATAGGGATCCAACATCATCAATCATCAACACAAACAAAAATCACTGCCATCTTCAAACAAAAACCACTACCATCATCATCAAACAGACCCAAGAACATCATCATCAACACTATCTGGAAACTCAAACACTAATGCAGGTCTGGGTTCCGATCTGAAAACCCAGACACTGATGCGAGTCTGAGTTGGAAATCTAGATCTATAGCAGGTGACAGTCTGATCTTGGAACCAGACCTATATCATCTGGAAAGCCAAATCAATGTTTGGACTGATGTCTGAGTTTTCAAACCCAGATCGACGTCTGGATTTCTGGGTCTAGGTTTTAATGCAAACCCAGACCGACATGTAGATTTCCATTCGGAAACCTAGACGTCGATCTGGGTTTCTAAACCCAGATTGATTGGTGAAGAAGACAAAGAAAAAGAAAAGAAGAAGGAAGAGAGAGAGAGAGAGAGAGAGGTGAGAGACCGAGTGTCTTTGTTCCGGTGAAGAAGACGAATAAAAAGAAGAGAATAATGAGAAGAAAGAGAAAAGAGAGAGAGGGAGGTGATTTTTTTTTTTCGGTCAATTTCTGTTGGTAATTTTGTTAATGAATGGACTTCCTAGATGAAAAACATCATTTTTTTACTTTTACTTTTTTAAATAATTTATTTATTTATTATGAGGGCATTTTGATCATTTGATCATATTTATACCGTTGATTGTTAAATTTAATGGAGATTCCCTAATGGTAAGGGATTAATTGTAATAAATCTGAAAGTATCAGTTCACCTATAATTACGTTTTAACTGGATAGCTAAATTGTAATTTGCTCAAATTCATATTATTAACTCATCATAATTTTTCATTTTAAATCTTTTCACACCTTCAATTGCAATTCTAACAAGATCTGACTCTATATAATTGTAAAAAGAGCCAAGAAATTATTTGAAAAAAGAATGAGACTACAATGATGAATCTATTTTTAAAAATATCTTTTTAAAATTTAGGCAAGATTATATACACCAAAAAGCCATATTATAACACCATAACAATCCACGATCACACACAAATTATTGTGAGCTAAACAAAACTAATCATAGTAGGGATTCTATCGGGGCATTGTTAATGTGATTTCACTGTTTTTGAAAGCATAAAGTCATCATTTCTCAGCTATTTTCACAAATAAAACAACTACTTCAAGCTACCAACCAAACAACACATATATTCTACACCAATTCAAGCCATCAAAAATATATACCAAATTTAGTTAAATAGAACCTATATCTGATCTTTATTCCCAATAACGTAACCAAATAAAAATCTAAATTTTATAATTTCTACTTCATAAGAAAATAGTTCAAAGGAAGAATGAACACTTACCCATAACTTTTGCTGGAGGCCCTTTGTCACGGACGCCACCAACACCACCGTGATTGCCTCCTCTGCCCCCGTTGTCACCAAAATGGCCTTCTTCTCTGTCGCCTCTAAAGCTACCTTTGCTAGACCCATCTTCATCTTCATCTTCAATTCACCTTCAAAGTGTGTATATATATGTATGTATAAACCTCACTACAACAAAATAAGTTATCCATACCAGGTATTAAAGATCCGATATGGATATCATTTTTTAATTAAAAAATATCAAGTTGAATTATCCATACTGGGCGTTAAAAGCTCGATATGAATAATATTTTTTTTTATTATTAAAAAAATATGTTATCAATTATCCACACTGGGCACTAATGGTCCGGTATGGATAATATTTATTTTAATATTAAAAAAATTAAATTTATTTATCCATATCGAGCATTGATGGCCCGGTATGAATAATCGTGTTTTTTTAAAAGTTAAGTATCCATATCGGACACATTATAGTTTGGTATGGATAATATTTTTGTAAAATAATAAAATAAAATAATTTATTATTTGTATTAGGCGAATGACCATTCCGTATGAATAATTTTTTCTATATTGGACATTTAGTGGCCTGACATAGAAAATCTACATCTTCATACCATACTCGACTCCCTCTCAATTTCACCATTTTCTTTCTTTCTTTATCTTTTTCTCTAACATCATCTCTCCCAAACCCCAGCTACCTCCCCCCTCTCCCACTCATTCACCAGCCGTTTGCCTCTCTAATAGCCTCGCCGTTCGCCACTATCTTCGATCCATAGCCGTCCTCTACTGTCGCCGATTGCCATTGGTAAGTCTTCTCTCCATCTATTCTTCTTCTTCTGCTTCTTTTTCTTCTTCTTCTTATCCTTCTTTCGTTCGTGCAACGGTCGAACTTGTTCCAACCACGTAATAGTCGGCTCGACTGCCCAGTAAGCACTTATTATTATTATTATTTTATCTTCTTCTCATTTTTTTCACTTATTTTCTTCTCTTACAGCCATTGCTAAGGATTGTCACTGTTTTGCGCCATCGTATTCGTCAATCTACTACTCTTCTGCCATCCGGCACCGTCGTCTTCATCGATCTACTCCTCTTCTGCCATTTTCTTTGTAAAAAAGGTATGAACTTTATGATTTTATGTTTTTCGATGTTTCAATTTATAATTTTGTATTTTATGGATTTTGTTAGATATCATATATGTATTGTTGTTATGATTTTAGATTCTTTTGACATAAACATAATATTGTTATTAGAATAATTTTCTTTTGTTGGTTTTATGAAGGCTTTTTTTTTTTTTTTTTTTTTAAGATTAAAGTTGTAATTTTTTTTTAATGTTTTGTATGTAAAAGATATGTGAATATACTAGTTTGTATGGTTAAGAATGAGAAGTAATATATAAGATGACTATATTATATATAGATGTGGTGAATGTGTATGTAAATGTGATTGTTTTCTTTTTATTCAAAGTTTAATAATTTTAATGTAATTTAACATTATGTTATTGTATGTTTTGTTTTTCAGTGTTATATTCTTTCAAACAGATAAGGAGTAGCTAAGATCTTCAATGTTAATATCCTAAACTCGATCTATAACAATACAAGATTTAAACTTTCAATGTTCTTAACAATTTCTTTTATCATTTTTAAACTTTTAGAGTGTCAAAAGAATATAGAAAGAGAGCCAAGAACTTTGTTGAGGCCGAGAATGAACATTCAATAAATTTTGGTTTCATCTTTTGCCATTGTAAAAAATATCTCAATGGAATGTATCATCACACTAAGATAGTGTATGAGTATTTAGTCATTAATGAGATGGATCCTTGGTATACAACTTGGTTCGTACATAGGGAACTCCTAAAAACTTCCACACCCGACGAAACCATTTTCAATACATTTAGAATGTATAGGGATGCAAACCTTAAAGATCATTGTAATGTTGAACCTAATGTTGGAGTAAGAGATGAAGACATCATTGATAATTTGGAAGACGTTGAAACTCCTTTGTATGGAGGTTTTCTAAGTACACTAAATTATCAGCTATTGTAGCTTTATATAAACATAAAGCTACGTATGGTCTATTTGATAAGGGGTTGGATAAACTTTTTAATATCATTTGAGACATGTTATTATCAAATAATGTTGTACTAGAATCATTTTACTTAACAAAAAATTTGTTAAAAGTGCTTGATTTAGGGTATGAACAAATTTATGCATGCATCAATTATTGTTGTTTGTTTAGAAAAGAATTGGAGCATCATAAAGAATGTCCGAAGTGTGACACTCATATATGGAAAGTAAACAAAGTTACTAAAATGATTTATAAGGGAGTATCGGTCAAAGTACTTCGATGCTTTCCAATCATACGACAGTTTAGGAGAATATATTTATCAACTGAAATGACTAACTACTTGAAATGATATTCTATCTATACAAGCCAAGATGGAAAAATATGTCATCTCATTGATTTAGAAGCCTGGAAGACTGTAGATAGGATGTGACCATCTTTTATTTTAGAACCACATAATTTAATGTCGGGTTTAGCTGCGGATGGATTTAATCCTTATAGTAACCTAAGCACTATTTATAGTTGTTGATCGATGATGTTAGTTACATACAATCTACCCTCATGGAAGTGTATGTTGAAAAAAAAATTGATGCTAACACTATTAATTCCAAGAAAAAAAAACAACCAGGGAATGATATTGATATATACTTACAATCATTAATTGAAGATTTGAATGAGTTATGACACTCAAGAGTACAAGTGTATGATTCATCTACTAAGTCCACTTTCAACTTAAAGATTATTTTAATGTGGACCATAAATGATTTTCCTATTTATGGAAACTTAGCAGGATGTTGTATGAAAGGTGAATATGTTGATCCTATATGTGGGTTAAATATATGTTCGCAAAGATTAAATATAGTAATAAAAATGTGTATATAGGTATTTGGTGATTTCTTCCAAACAATTATGTTTTTCGAAAGAATAAATTATGATTTAATGAAAAAGAAAAAATAGATGATCCTTTAGAGATTTTTAATGGTAAATAAGTTCGAATTATATGTGCGGGAGTTAAAAATGATTGAGGAAAGAAAGTAAATAGAAAAAAGAAGAGAAAAGGCCACCCTATATGGAAAAAAAGATCAATTTTCTTTAATCTTCTGTATTGGGAGGTAAGATCTTCAATGCAAAAGAATATATAATTTATTCTATCATCTTTAACTATGCCTCAAATTTAACATCATCATTTTTTACAAGATGGTAGCCTCCAGATCCTTAGCTCTAGCAATACTGTCAGACAAAGCCAACTCCATTGTTAGGTCGAAATAGTCAAGGTAGGAGAGAGTGAAGGTCAGCAAGATGGTGAGGTAATTACTTCTTTACCCTTTTCAAACGAACACAAACTATTTATCAACTACCATACATAAGGAAAAAAATGTAATTTTACTTTCAAACAAATTTAGGGGTATTGAAAACGATCATTGTTCGCCCATCTCTTCCCATTTTTTATATATAGTATAAGATATATATGGTATAAGATTTGAATTATATTATACTTGAACAAACTAAAGTTTGTTTTCAAAGTAAAAAGGTATTTTTAGAACATTTTGCCCTTCCAGCCTTACGGGATTTTACCTCTACTCATAAACACTTCTCTATTCTACATGATGTGTTTCCACAAATGTTTGTGGCGTTGAAAATTAACATCTGAATTAAATTGAAAACTTATGTGGATATCTAAATAGAAAAATGTTTGTAGAGTAACAATAAAATAAATTGAGTAAAGTACTATTATGTATAAGAAAAATTGGCTCAGGCAATGCCAAAAGAGGGCATTGACTAAGTGATTAATTCATTCATTTTCGCATGTGATAAGGGTTGTAGTTCTACCCAACATATTCATCAAGAAATGTTAGGAGTATTTTCTCGATTGAAAGAAAATGTCTTATGAAAATAGATTTTCGGTAGCATAAATAATGTTTAATTTAAATATGTTCTGACCATTGATTTAGTATATCCAAAAAATAATATTAGATATCTCACTTTTTACACCCTTGCATGATATTAAATCATGATCTGTTAATTGATAAATGAATATATTTTTTGATTAAATAAATAATTATTAATAAGTACGTATTAATCATTTGATTAATCAAGAACTGTGATACAAGTATGATCGATCGGTAAAAATTTTTGAAGAACGAGGAAGACTCTGCATTTGGTGGGCCTTTTTAAGTCGAACTTGAACAGTACTATGTACACCCAAATCAGGGCCTGGCCCAAAAGAATGCCATTGATATGATATTTATAGAGAGAGGCAGTGTCTTCACGCCACTTACTACTTTATCTACACCCCATATCATTTTGTCTTATAATTATTTGCAAATTAATTTTTCACTAAATTTACTTAAACGTCCTCGTAACTATAAAATCTAAACATAGAACGACACAGCGCTTTAAACTATAAATTATATTAACATTTTTAATTTTAAAATAAAAAATGTAATAGACTATTAAAATAAAAATAAAATGAATTGACACAATTATTTTAGATGTTTATTTTCTTATTTTAATAAGCTGAAGTGTCAAACAACTAAAATTTTAAAATATTTGAGTCACTTAATAAAATAAATTTGTAAATAACAGAAAAATATTTAAGATGAAGTATACATACAAATTATGAACGGTGTCCATATTGCGACACATTCATAGAAGCCCCACAAACCCAAATTGGCCCAAATCACAATACTCAATTGGCCTGGTGGTTGGTCTCCAGTATCAAGTTTAGCACAAGTAGAAACAAAGGTGATGATATTTCCACCCCACTAAAGTTGTATATACCCCCTTTTTGTATTTTATAATACAAACCCGGTTTAAAGTTTTTTTAAAAAATTATTATTTATATGGGCTTGTGCCATTTCATACAATTATTCAAACAACATCATTTTACCCAACCTTTCAGAATTAGCTATTATCCCTCTTCTGTTAACTCCAATTAATATTAAAGTGGGCAAAGTCAAATTTACCCTTAAGTTATTAATTAATTTAGTTATTATCTTTTAAAAGGCAAAATCATATAAATTGATTTTTCTAGAAAAATAATAATATTTAATTAAAATCTTATCAAAATTAAAATCATCACCAGACCAAATCCTTTTTTTTTTTTTTTTGAAATAACCAGACCAAATCCTTATTATTCATTAACTTTTTATTCTTTTTTCACCATCATAATATACAGTCGATGAGATCCTTCTTCATCAACAACAAAGTCACCATCATCAAAAATGACCACATCCCTCTTTATCAAGACCCTTTTTTTTTTTTACCATTATCATCATCATCACTAGAAGTCTAGAACAAAAGCTTCTTCGTCAACAATAATTTTTTTTTTCACCGTCACCATCATGATGACCATTCCACCAAATCCTCTTCGTCAACAAATTTGTTTCTTTTTTCATCACAAATAATGAGAAAAGGAGAAAAGCTCTTTTTTTATATATTTTATATTCTAATATATCTTTTTAACTATTATATCACTTATTTGAATTTTAATAGTTTATTATCTATTTAAAGATTTAATTTTAGAATAGAATACATATTTACCCTTATATTTCAAAATCAACAGTGAACTACGGGAAAAAACTAACAGAATGGGGGATAATAGCTAATTATTAAATGTCAAAGGGTAAAATGACAGTTCACAAATTGTCGGAAAAAAATTGAAATAACTCTAAATTATAATCATGACTCAATGGATCAAGCTGGCAAGGGGTGTATAAAGGGTTTGGGGCTGTAAATAGACACTCTTAACAACAATAAAATTCCGTTTCGCTTCACGCCATTCATGTAAGGAAAAATCTCAAAAAAATCTCTTACTTTTACTAAATTATCCATTTTTCTTATATAGTTTCGTTTTTATTTAAAATACCATCTGAGTTTTGGATAAACATCCAAAATGCCTCCTTAAGACATATGAAATGACGATAATATCTTTAACGATCATAGGTTCAATCAGTATCAGATTGACATTATTGATCGTTTGACTCTAATATAAAAATGAAAATTCAATGAAAATATTAATTAAAATATAAAAAATCAAAGTATTTTTATTTAAAAATAAAAAATAATATATAAGAATAAAAAAAATCCTCTCAATTCATCTCTTTCTCTCAGTCTCCTCTCTTTCTTACTCTTTCTATCTCTCTCTACTTTTATCCCCTTTTCTTTCTATCTCCGACTGAATTTACAAGTATATTAACAATGGCAGCACAGTAAATTCAACAACATAATAATTAAAGACCCAGACTAGGTCTCAAATGATAGAGACCCAGTTCGGGTCTACATCATAGGAGAGCAATTGGTGGAGACCTTGGGTCTCTATGATGGAGACTCGAACTAGGTCTCCATCATTAGAGACCCAGTTTAGTTTCTAATGGTGGAATTCATCTGCATGGTGGAGACTCAAATTCCCCAATTGGAGACCTTTTTGTTTTTTTTTTTGGGTTATTGATTATTATGGTGTATTTTTTTTGGTTGTTTGATTGATATTTTTTATGTTATTGATTGTTGTTGATTGAGTTTTTTATTTTGATGGTGTGTGCTAATGATCAATAATTGTGGAAGATTGATAATGAAAAATTTGTGTTGATAGATGTTGAAAGTTTATGATGGTGATGTTGGAATAATGGTTAGTGGAGATTTAGATTGGATCTCCATTTTAAAAAAAAAAAAAAATTATTATTTGCATTAATTTTAATTTTTAATATTATTTCATAATTTTTAAAATAAATTTTGAGGGGTAAAAATATCTTTTTATTTGGTCTTTAATTTTTTTGTTCATTTTATAACAGAATGAAGATTTTGGATAAAAATAAAACTATATAGTAGAAAATTGATAATCTATTGAAAGACAGTGTGTATTAATGATCGATAATTATGGAAAATTGATAATGAAAAATCTGCGTTGATAGATGTTGAAAGTTTATGATAATGATGCTGAAATAATGATTGGTGGAGATTTAGATTGGATCTCCATTTTTTTTTAAAAAAATTATTAATCGTATTAATTTTAAATTTTAAATATTATTTCATAATTTTTTAAATAAATTTTGAGGGGTAAAAATGTCTTTTTATTTAATTTTTAATTTTTTTTGTTAATTTTATAACAGAAAAGAGGTTTTAGATAAAAATAAAACTATATAATAGAAAACGGATGATCGATCGAAAGACTGTAGGTATTTAAGGATTTTCCTTTCATGTAATAATAAAGTAATAATTTAATTATTATTATTAATTTTTTAAAAGGGCAAAAGAAACGCTCACGGTATTAATGCGCTCGCTGTTCTTGTCTCACTTGCAAACGACGGTCCCAGACTCACAGCAGTTAGTTTCATATCTGCTAAACAACCCCAAAAAAATAAAAAAACTCACCCTTAAAATCTCCCTCTCTCTCTCTTTCTCTCTCTCTCTCTCTTGCGCGCGCTCTTTCCTCGGCCTCGCTTTTTGTTTGCGATTGCTGTGCTACAGGTGGGCTGCATGTTTGCCTGACCTTATTTCACAGCCATTGTCACACTGGCAAACAATTCTCGTGCGACGATGACAGCCATCACTTCCGTTGAATTGAATTACCTCGTCTTTCGCTACTTACAAGAATCAGGTACTTCATACACTCTGATTTTACATCAGGTCATTTCTTCATACTCTCTGATTTTACATTAGGTCAGTCGCTGTGACTATTGTCGTGGAGAATCGAGATACTGGTTTTCTGTCTGCATGCAGGTCGAATTCTAGGGTTTTGTTTTCATGGATGATAATGAGGGACGCTTTTTGAGCTGGTTTTCTGTGGTTTGATTTCTGTGTTAGGGTTTGATTGGAGAAAATAGCTATCAGTTTGGGACTAATTTTTTGAATATTGTCTTGTTTGTGGAATTATAAATATGAGCGTATAGATCTGCAACTAGAGGTGTATAATGCTGTTTTGCATGCTTTTTATATGCTGCTCTATGGTTTCTGTGTTATTTGCATGCCTTGTTTTTGAAGATTTTGCTATGATGTAGTATGTATAGGCTACTAATAGTGTTGTTGTAGTTTCTTGTTTTCTGCCTTTTGTTTTAAGTTTTTGAAGGCTATATAGATGTAGCATGTGTTGTATGTCTGTTTAGTAGGTTCATTGTTGGTGTTTGGGGTGTATAAAAGGGTATGAAGTATGAGTACTGACATTGCTTAGTATTTGTGCTTTCAATGAAGTGAAGATTAGAAATTTGCATGAGGATCTAGAGGGGCAGTAATTTCTCTTTTTCCGTGCCAAACTGTCTTTATGTGGCTTAAAATGATTGAAATATTGGTGTTGTCTGTAGAGTTCAAATTTCAGCTTTTCATCAATAGAAGCTTCGATAGAGAGAATATTAAAGTAGGTTACATATCTTGATATGCTTGAACGTTTAGAGAGGGGCCAAAAGTGCTTGAACAACTGTCTTAATCGATGACGACAAAGATAGTGAATTACGTGGACTAGCTGTAAAAAATTTGACCGATTTTTCTCATTTATAGCCGTAATGATTTGTTACTATCAGTAGTATGACTGTTAGGAAGTACTATTACGAAGTATGAACTCTCATATGCATCTTGAAAATTGAGCCTTATGTTTACCAATTTAATTGGTGGAAATTCTGTGGAACAATATTATTAGTTGTACATTGAATTTCATTGAGCTGATTACAGCACCTCCTAGATTCTATAAATTGATACTTAAACATTGCTAATCTTATTCTGTAGGCTTTACACACTCGGCTTTTGCTCTTGGATATGAGGCTAGTATCAACAAGTGCACTATCGATGGAAACTTGGTTCCACCTGGCGCTCTTGTTACATTTGTGCAAAAGGGACTTCAGTACGTGGAGATGGAAGCAAATTTAAACAATGTTAGCATGCTTAATTCTTTTGTTTCTGATCATCTCTGTGTTTGCTTGTCTCTTCAAGTGTTTTTGCTTTCTTGTTATCCTAGAATTTATGGTGATCAAGATTTGTGTTAAGCTTGCCAGAGTGATGCAGACATGGAGGAAGATTTTTCATTCTTACAACCTATGGATCTCATTACAAAGGATGTCTCTGAACTGCGGCTGATGGTGAAAGAAAAGAAGAAAAATCTACAAAAGGATAAAGATAAAGAGAAAGAGGTTGATAAGGAACCTGAAAGAGAATGTGGACGTGTAAAAGAGAAGGAAAGACATGATAGAGAGAAGGAACGTGAAAAGGATAAACAGCGAGAGAAGCAGCCAGAGGATCATGTTGATAGAGAAATGTCTATTGATCAAGAAGAAAAGGGTAGCTACAAACCTGAAGACAATGGAGTTTCTGGAGGTGAAACATATTTACACCTTTGCTTTTAATTTCATTGTATTATTCTTATTCTTTTCTTTTGTATGTTTCCAATTCTTTCACTTTTTTTTATTTTCTGCCAATTATTTTTTTACTGCATTGTGACTTGATAGATTGCACAGAAAAAAGTTTAGTTGTTTTAATTTTTATGATGATTACATTTGATGAATAGCTGAAAGAGGAATAATTTAGAATTGCACTTCCTTTTGCCAATAATTTTTGTCCTATCCAAAAAGAATATATCAGATCACTTCAATTAAAATAGTAAGAGGGAAGGGGTTCTGAAAATCCTTATGTCAGTTGAAGAGAGTTGGTGATTACAAGGACCTCATAATGGGGCTACATGTGCCTGTTGCCACGGTCTTGTCTTCTCAGTGTCTTTTCTCAAAGCATTTTTAGGACATTAGAGCAATGGGCATAAGTATCAGGAGTCACAACAATATAATAAGAGCAAAGTCTTTTCATTCGTGTTTAGCTCTTTGGGTTTGTGAACATGCATCATTTAGGGTATGGTGCTAGACTAGGCGACTCTTGGTTTTTTAAAGGCAGTATTTAACTGAAGGTGTTCTTTCATTCATGCCCATAAATAACTGCAACCACGGGTCAATCCATGTCTGGCAAGCATTTGTTATTTTTATTTTTGAGTTGTTTCCTCAGGTGAATAACATAACTAGTAGGTTGCACCTTAGATCAACTTTGTGTTTTAAATGAATGTCTGGGCTAGTTAAATTTGGAAGTTATTAATGTGGTCAGATGTGGGAGTAAAATTTTATAAGTAGCTGACGTTTTATTGAAACTACAACTTTCTTCAGGAAATTAATTATTGTGGTCATTATTTTCCTTCTGTCTAATTGGTTGTACCATGATAATTATTAGAATGATGCCAAAAATGAGGATTAACCAGATTGTTTGATTGTTTGTGAAATCAGAGGTGCATATGACAGAAGGGAAAACACATAATTATTATGATTATTTGCCACTTAACAACATATGATAAGTTTCCAAGTTTAGTGTTGAATTGATTTTAAATGATTTGTAACTGTTCATCTCCATTCTCCCCTTAGACCCCTCTCATTTGAGCCTTGCTACTTTTCTATATTAATTAATTGAATGCAAGTTGTGATAGCTTTTGCATGTATTTAATAGGAGCAGAGCCAATGGATATTGTTCCAACCTCATCATCTCAGTCTTGCGAAATTCCTAGTTCTGATGTAACAATTTTGGAAGGACATACTTCTGAGGTTTGAGCTTTTTCACAATCATCTTGTATACATGTACCTATGTATGTATGATTGTATATATGTTGTTTGTGCCCTTCTCTTGCTTTACTGCCTTGGTAACTATCCACTTGTTTCTTGCATCCTTACAGGTTTGTGCATGTGCATGGAGTCCAACAGGTTCTCTTCTTGCATCTGGGTGGGTTCTTCGTTTCTTGATAGTTTTCAGTAAAAATAATTCTTTTAGGGTATCAGAACCCTTGATTTACTTTAATTAATTTTCTGTTTTCATGCTCTCACTGACCGATTGCTTGTTTTACATTTCTTAATTGGGAACGTGTATATTGCTCCGTTGGTAAAACTTTCATGCATGTTAGGTATAATCAAATTGTATAAGTGCGAACATCTGAACTACATAAAGACAGTGCCATTGTCCCAGCACAGCAATTTTGCAAGGTAGCTGGGTGTGAAGGGCAATTATTTTGCTGGTTTAAGTTTTGTTGGTAAATTATTTCTGATTGATAATGGCACTGCTGGTCAGATGTTGTGAATGGAATTCTGCATGTTTGTATGGTGTAATTGCATAAATGGTATAATTGTCCTAGCAGATTGACAGCATTCAGGGATATGGCAAAGTAATGCCATGGATCTAGCTTAATCAGGTCGTAAAGTTTTATTCTTAATTTTTTATGCCTTGCATCTTACTCTCACTGCGTCAATTCTCAGATCTGGAGATTCAACAGCTCGTATTTGGACAATTGCGGATGGTACTGGTAGATCTGATGCACAAAATGTCCTGGTGCTGAAGCATGTAAAAGGAAGAACAAATGAGAAAAGCAAAGATGTCACAACGCTTGATTGGAATGTGAGTTCTGTTTCAGATTTTTTGTTTTAAATTCTTGACAGTAGCTAATTACCTTTTTCCCATTAATTTCTTGGGAATCCTGAAGCTGTCTTTTAGCACTTCCAATATATGCAAGAAAGAGTTTCTGATGAATTACAGTAGGATAAAGATGTATCTAATTATGTGGCAAGAGACAACTTGGGCATGGAATTGCTGCTGGTTAAAATGCTCTTTCATATCTAAGAAAATTGGTCTTGAGATTGTCTTAGCTATAAACCTATATGGTTCTCTTTCTTATTCTTTCCAATGGATAAACCATTATGTTCATTTTTTTGCTCGAATGCAGGGTGAGGGAACATTACTTGCAACAGGTTCATATGATGGCCAAGCTAGAATTTGGAGTACAAATGGTGGGATGCTTTGCATGTCCAAAAGTGCTTCTTGCTTTGTTTTTTTTTTTTCTCCCCTTTTTTCATCGTCTTTGTCATCTTTTTCTGCAATGAAGTTCTCCATATGTTAATTGGTATGCAGTTGTGTTGTTAAGTAATAAATCCATTTTGGGGAAAAAGTTTTGATTGAAAAGAGGGGAGAACATGGAAAAAAGGTGCAGGGATGCTTTTTCCATTTTCTTCCTTATTTTTAAATCTACCAAATTGTATGTGAAAAGGGGTTGAAAACGAGAGAAGATGAGAATACTGTAATAATCAAAAGAAGATGAGAATACTGTAATAATCAACATAGTTTTCCCTCATCAATTTTTCCTACTCTTATCAAAGGCATGGCAGAAAAGAATAAAAAAAAATTAATTTTACATTTTTCCGTTTGTATATTTTTCTTCCCAATCTTTTCATTTTTTCACTTTCCTATTCTCCTCCAATGTAATATTTTCCATTGACCAAAATGATATTTGATTGTATATTCTTAAATTCAGTGCCTCCAATGGATAAGCTAGTCTAACTGCATTTATGGGTTTGGTTTGGTCCAGGCGAGCTAAGGAGCACTTTGAGTAAGCATAAAGGGCCTATTTTTTCTCTGAAGTGGAACAAGAAAGGTGATTATCTTCTTACCGGAAGCTGTGATAAAACTGCGATTGTGTGGGATGTGAAGGCAGAGGAATGGAAGCAACAATTTGAATTTCATTCAGGTGCCATTTTAGACTAAATTTCGAGGCCCCAATGATGTTTTCTCATCATCAAACTCTTTTTTGTTGGGGTTAACCTTCATGTTTGTGCTTTTTAGGTCCAACACTTGATGTTGACTGGCGTAATAATGTTTCATTTGCTACAAGCTCAACAGACAACATGATATATGTGTGTAAAATTGGAGAAACCCGCCCCATCAAAACTTTTGCTGGGCACCAGGTTTGATCTTGGATTCTACATGAGTTCATCTTAATTTGCAATGTGTCTTCCTAATATAGTAATTTATTTAAGTAGAGCTGACGGGTGATGGCATTGGGATGTGTCAACTTCAATCTGGCCAAATACCCAACCTGTAGTAGACCTATTGACCCAAGTTGAAATTAGAAACCTCAACAAAACCTATATTGTTCCCATTTGATCTGTGAAGCTGGCAAGCTGCCAAGTGCCGAGCTAATGACATCAATAAGTTCAAAAATAATGTTATGTACTAAAGTAAGCTATACATTGAACTGCATTTATAGCATATAATCAACAATGATTAATTGAATTCAGGTTGCTGGCATGAAAGTTTGGTTATGACAGAGTTACTCCCTTTTTTATTCGGTCTGTAATTTGAGGGCTTTTTTTTTTTTTTTTTTTTTGGGTGGTGGGGTGGGGGGGGGGTGGGGGTGGCTGGTTTGTGTTGTGTTGGTTGGTGTTCTTAACTTGGATCAATGTTGTTAGCAGACTAAAAAAAAAAAGTTGATGATGAATTATCTCAGGCACCTCTTATTGGAAAAATATTTGTTTACCTGAGATCTATAAAGCAGTGTTCTAAAAAGTGCTAGGCACTAGTAGGGTGGTGGCCCAGCGCCTAGGACTTTCCTCAGTGGTCAAGGAAGCTGCCAGAATTGGTGATAGGTGGGAGTTCAAGCTTAGGTTTTGTTGAATTGTTTTTCTTGGGAGTCAGCTGCTGTGATGCAGAAATAAAGTCACCCTCTATTTTGGGTGCTTTTAATTTTATTTATTATATTTTTTTTTTCTAAAACAAACATTCAAAATGGCTTTGTTTTGGCTGTTGAAAAAAAGAAACATAACATGTCTCAGTGGAGACCGCCTTGGTGTGTAGGCTTTTTGTGGCGGCCTAGGCCGAATTTTAGGACACTGGTATTAACCTGTTCTTTGTTTAGAAGGACATGACTAGACCGATTATTTGCTGAAATACTATTTTTAATATGAATGCTCCAAAAGCATTAACCTTTATAGGCCAAATTACCCTCATGTGAATAAACTGTTGGAAGCTATCTAAACTTTCTGTATTTTGTGTTATTTCAGGGTGAGGTTAATTGTGTCAAATGGGATCCAACAGGTACATTGTTGGCCTCGTGCTCAGATGACATCACTGCTAAGGTATTTGTTTCCTACCTTTCTCATTTGTAGCTATGGCTTTGTCTTTTAGTTGCATGAAATACATTTTTGTTAAATTCTAGTAGCTTGTATTTAGTTTATTTGCTTTTCATATGCAATAGGTGTGTGAATTTTATATTACATATTTTGGCTCCAGTTGCCGGTGCTAATTTTATGTGATTTATTTCTCTTCCCATCTATATAAACTTTTTCTCTTATTACTCATTTACTTTAATGGGACAGATATGGAATATGAAGCAGGACAAGTATGTTCATGATCTGAGGGAGCATTCTAAGGTACCAGTGGTCGGTTATTTCCTTAATCATAATTTGGACATGCACATTCATGTATATTATTGAATTATTGGTCCTAACGTTATATGACTTGTTGCAGGAGATTTACACTATCAGATGGAGTCCCACTGGACCAGGAACTAACAATCCTAACCAGCAGTTGATCCTGGCAAGGTAAAAATGATACTTTCTTATGTTGCATTTCTTGTTCTTACATTTATTTAAAGCATTCTTGAAATGTTTTTTCTAATCCTACTATTCTCATGCACTTCTATTGAAGATGTAATTTGACATTGAACTGTTAATAAAGTTCATAAAAATCTTAATCACTTGTTCAGTTTCATCTAATAAAATGGTATTGAGTTCCATTGCATTCCATGTGAAACTATATCCTAATAAAAGCTTACTGGTGTCTTATGTGATTATGTCTATTTCATGAATTTCATATTAACAAAGTATAATGCCTCGTATTTGCTAAATGTGCGATGTTTAAAAGTCATCAGTTTCGCCTTGGCTATTTAGGCTTTGCTTAAAAATAAAAGTCACTCTTTCCATGATATAGCCATATTTTATTAGTGTTTGTTTAATTTAGTTCTTTTTTTCTGGACATATCGTTTTGTCTCTTGATTGTGAAAGCCCTTCTGGATAAAATTTTGAGTTTTTTTTTTTTTTTGGTCTTTGGACAAGTACATCGACACTTGCTTGTGTATGGTTTGGCTTACTTCTTTAGTTGGTAGAGTTATACCTTTTTGTTTCAGTGATGTGTTTCTCTCATTCTGCTTTTCTGTTTTCATGCAGTGCATCATTTGACTCTACAGTAAAGCTATGGGATGTAGAGCTAGGAAAGCTCATCTGCAGCTTGAATGGACACAGGTACATGAACTTGTTTATGATCTCTTTATATAGAAGGAAAGACAAGAGATTAGTTATCATTGATGTCTTATGATAAATTGGAAGTTGAATGACACTTAATTGTTGGTTTTGCTGGATCTTCTGGGCCAAATTTTGATTACAAATTCTTTTCAGACTTCTTACCCGAAGCTCTATATTTTTTAACCCTTTTCTTGTTCATTGATCAGTACTGGTGAGTGTTGTACGAGATTACCTGGTATTTGGCTTACTATTTCTGGGTGAACTTGCTAAGTTTTTTATGTGCAGTCCAATTAAACCGTGATGTCCAATTAATTTTATGCTAATTAGATACAGTTTGCTGGGTCCTTTTCTTATTTGTTTTTATTTAGAAAATGCCAGGATGTAAAGTTATAAGATGTTGTTTCTGACAAGTACCTTGTTATTGAATCATCAGGGATCCTGTGTACTCAGTTGCATTTAGCCCAAATGGGGAGTATTTGGCCAGTGGATCTCTTGATAAATCCATGCACATTTGGTCACTGAAGGAAGGAAAGATTGTGAAGACATACACTGGCAATGGTGGCATATTTGAAGTATGTTGGAATAAGGAAGGTGACAAGATCGCTTCCTGTTTTGCCAACAACACGGTTTGTGTTTTGGACTTCAGAATGTGAGGACTTGGGAAGTTCCTGTTGATGTTAGGACTTTGGTATCCTCCAAGCTTGTCGGAAATCTGGGAAGCTATTTAATTTATTATAAAAATTTAGCCATTGGAAGTCTTTCCTGGAGGTGAAGTAGAAATATAATGTAGTTGGTTAGTTCAACGTTTCATAGTAGATTAGATGTAGGCATTAATCATCAATTGTGATATCTGCGATGCTTTCTCACTTAATAGTCAGTGAGACATCTGTCCGCAGAAGATGAATTGGTAACAAATTGTGTACAGAATTATTTTCATTGGATTCCCATCTTCTTGACTCTTCAAGGGGTTTTGTTTGTTTGGTGCCTCATCTCTTGGATTTTAGTAGTATTTTGTTTCTGTTTGATTTAAGTTTAGCAAAACTTACCACCTTCATTGAAGGTGCGTTTGCAAGATGCCTCTTTCTGTGATAGTCGTCTGCACCAATTTAGTTCACTGTTTTTTATTTAGCTTATGTAGGTCTCCACTTATAGGTGAAGACGGCTGAGGAAGCACCACCAGAAATTCTACATTCATTTTGAATTGATTTATACGAATTTTCCTATGCATTTTGGTTTATTGAAAATTTGCCGGAATTGAAGACCCGATTGAGGCGTTGTGCATGTAGGCAAATGCCATTCATATATCGGTTGACATTTGCATGGGTTGATATTACGGATTATGGTATGTAAAAATAAGGTTCAACGTGCATTTCAGAAGTTCTTTTCATTTTCCTCAGTTCCACAAATTGGCCCCAAATGTAGGTCCAATATCTTTATTAGCTCGCGTGAAGCTTTCCTTGCATGAATTTGAAGGATTAGAAGAGGGGATGCTATTAATTGTATAACAGTATGAAATAAATTAGGTGTTCGAATGGTGGTACCCAAGAAGTTTGACATAATTGTAGCTAAAGAGCAATTTGGGACTTTTATCTAACCCAAATTTGATGGTATGCAAATGCAGTAGTATTCTGGGCTCTAATTGGAGTTAAAGAGAGGAGTAGGAGGCACCTAGAAGAACGAAATTGAGGATAGGTTGTTGGTGGAGAATGTGGTATCCGAGAAGCGTGGATTCTAACTGGTTTGGTTGTTGGATGCTGCATTCGGAGTTGGAATTTCGAACGAGGGCGAGCTTGTCTGGCGGTGGAATCTGATGGTTTGGGTGGTGGTGAATGAGGTTGTGGACTTCTTTCTTTAAGACTTTGGAACTTCTCAAGTAGCATGATCTGAGTTGTTAACACGCTTGTTATGATACTTCTGCTATTGCAGTAGTTTTTGAGTAAAAATATGTTTAATAATATGTTCGTTTATAATTAGTTTTTGAAATATTTCAGTTCAAATTGTTGTTTGAAGGTATACTGGATCTTCGGACGTCTCTTTTCTTCACCGGTTTATTTCTTTCAATTCTTTGCTACGATTCAGCCTGCAAAACAAATCAACGTCTTTGTTAAGATGGTTTGGAGGTTATTTTTAGGAACGTTTTTCGATACTTAAGTTAGCGCTTTTTATTTTATAATTGTTCTTAAGAAGTGTGTGTTCATAAGTTAGAGCTTTTTATTTTGATATTAGAGACAGCTTGACATTGTGGATTTTTATCAAAGCCGAGATTTGCAATGCCATTTATTTTAACAATTATTTGTTTACTTATTTCAACTACTAAATAAGATAAAAAGAGAACTATTTATTTGATTTCAATCGTATTAACCAATAACAGGTAGAGTTGAAATGTAATATGTAGAAATTATTTTATTATTTTACTAGTTCAGTTCTGTTCATAAAGATTTTTTATCCCCATTTCTTTTAACGTATGATAGAAATATTTCTCGACCCTAAAAATTGCAATTTGGAAATTTCGTTAAAAGTTGAAAGGTTGATAAAATTGACAGCTTATAATATGAAAAAGACATAAAACGTCGTCGTTGTACGAGTAGGGTTTAAATGTACAAGCCTAGAACCCTTTCTGGCATAGTCAGTCAGAGATGGCTTGGCGCTGCGGATCTCTACGAAGGTCACTGATTTCCACCGCTAGATCATCTTCCATCAGAACACCTTCATCCGTTCCTCGCCTCCGCCCTTCTCCTCCACTCACCGCCAACTCCCTCCACTCTCGCCGCTCCATCCTCTCCCTCCCCAGGTATCTACACTATACTCTTACATAATACATACACTTCCGTCATTCACTTCATGTATATTTTCGAACTCTTTTGTCATTGAAGGACTATTGGAGCTCTAGGCTGCGCCCAGTCGCTCATGCCATTGCACAGCGTGGTCGCAGCAACTCGGCTCACTTCTCACATCTCTGTCGAAGCCCGCGCTTGTTGCGAGTTGTCTCAGGGTATTCTATTAGTTTTTTTTTATTTCGTTGAAACGTTAAAATTTATGGAAGAAATTAGTCTCCTTTAGTTGACTAATAAGGTTAAGTTTTATGTGATTTGTTCATCGATTTATTTATATATTGTTTTAGTGCCTTCATGTTTTAGATTTAATGCATACGGAACTTGGTATTGTCACTTGTGTGCAGTTTGGTTGTTAGAGATGGTTTCTTGCGTTGTTTATATAGTTATGTTGTAGTGTATGGGTTTCTTATCTGAAATGTTAAACATTGTGTGTTTACTGGATGTTGTAGACAGTTATAACGAGTCTTTAGCTTGTTGTTTGGTTTTCATAGATGAACCAAATCTTAATTACTTTCTGGGAAACTTTGGTTGATGTGCAGCGTCTTTGAGATGATTGCACAATTGGTTACTTGCTTCTATAACTCCACAATGGAGGCTATTTCTTGAGTCATGGACCTTAAATAGGCAGAAGTTAGTGAGCTACTTATTCTTATGCAAAGTTTGTTACTTTCATACTTTTCATGGTAGAGTATATCTTGAGATGTTTGACCGTATTGTATGATCATTTTCTTGCTATGAGTATCTGTTTGTCAGAATGGGTGCGTAAAATTTTTATGGTTACACCTATTTGGACCCACAAACCATTTTACATGTTTCCGTTCTACTTGGTCTACATCACTGTTATTTTTTTCAAATTTTTAGTTTTTGCTCTTGGTTCTTTTAAAAAACTGGAACTTGAACTTTTCAGGCTGTAATGACATGGTTCTGAGGCATAGCACTTGTCAGTTGAGGAAGTTTCTAGCCGTATAAGAACTATATATTCCCAAAAGAAGGAGGCATTAAGAAATATAAAGCTTATGATTTCTTTGACATTAAAAATCATGTGGTACTAGCCAATTTATGAAGGACATCCCTAATTATTGTACGAGAGATATTGGGGTCAAACATGCTCACACAGTCACACTAGGGGTGGGGGTGAGGGGGGGAAGGGGTGGGGAGGTTTTTCCATGGTCTTATAAAAAGAAAGAAAATGGTTCATGACAGTCCATTTCCTCTGTTGAATTGTGTACTGCCTCTGGTAGACAGGTTGCGGTCAGAAACTAGAAAATTTTTAATCAACTCACAATACTAGACCTACCTTTAAACAAAGATTATGAGATATTGTTTGCTAAATAAAATAAAATAAAATGCCCTTACTTTCCAGAGTTGTGAAATCCTGTTTGTTCTAAAAATCAATATGAATTGGACCTCTCATGGAAAAATCATTATGCAATCATTATTTTCCCCTTATCAAAATATCCAAAATGGAATCCATCTAATGGCTTTAAAAGTTTAGGATAATGGTTTCTAAAGGGTTTCTAATGTTGAATTTCACTTTGATTTCCACTTCCATTCACAGCTAGAAGCCTAGAACTATCTTTTTTTATATGGGTATTATATATAATGCAGTAGTAAATTTGATAATGGTTTCTACTGATCTTATATGGTTGTTTAATCAAATTTCTGTACTGAACTATTTATGGGTTTTGCTGTGCACTATAGGTACTTAATGAACTGTTGGATCAGCATCATGGGTGCTGCATCATTTAGAGTTGGAAGTAAATCAGGTGGGGTTGTCTTTTGAAAAACAAAGACATGTGAGTTCTCTTTTTATTGTTCTTGATTTGGAAATATACGTCACATTTGTAATTGGAGTTTTCAGGAAGTAATATTAGTATATTTTTAGATTAGTTAGTTTCTGATTCTATTTTGAGGAAGTTTCATGTTACCTTCTGTTTTGATTAAATTTATGTGATGTGCTTGTATGATTTTCTATATTTTCTTTACCAATTTTTACAAATTTGTGTTGTCTAATAAATTCTATATTGAAACTATAATTTTTTATAGTTAATGGATAAAAGAATAACAAAATGGGTGGTTGCTTTTGATTTATAAATCTTTATGAGCTATTGCTTAAATTGATTTAATTTATTTTTACAATTTCTGTATTATCTATTCCAATCTTTGGGACTTTGCACAGTTCCAGAATTTCTATGCTGTAGTGATAAACTTTTGGGGATACTACTTCGCCTAGTTAACCGCAAATGAAAACAAAAGTGGTTCAATCAGTTACCAATTTTGTTACCTGTAAGTGCGCATTGTCCGAGTCTATTGTGGGATATTTTCCACTTCCTGTATGCAATGCTGTGGGAAGTAAGAAAGGTTAGAACAGACCAGCTTCTTAGACATTCATTATATTTACTAATTGATGAATGGATTTAATAGGGTAGATGAGCCCAAATTGTAAACTCCACTCATGCATAGCCTGAAATGTTTGAGACATTTGTTTCTGAGTGATGTATTTACCAATGCTCAGCAAAGTTACTATTATTTTTGTTTTACTAAAAGATGCTTCAGTACCTAGCAAGCCGAGGGCTCTTGACTCCATTGATAAAATTGGTTTATACCTATGGAAAATGAAAAGGATATTGCAGGTTTGTTCTGCTCATTGTCTGTTAGATAAACTATTAAATTTTAGATCTGTTCTTTGATTCCATATCTACACTCATGGTTGCACAAAGTGTCAGCTATTTTACCTTTCTTTTCTTTCTTTTTTTTTTTTCCCCATTTCTGGGTGATTTATGGTAAATTGAACTTTAGGCTAGTGGTACAGAGAATCACCAGGGTTAATTATAGTGGACATAAAAATGCACATTATGGGTTCTGACTTGAGGCCATTTCTCAATTAAATTGCTATATTTGTTAGCACATGCCAGTGTTAGAACCATGACAGGCACTCTGCCCCGCACCATTCAAATCTGTGCGGTGTGTTTTGTCTTTTATTTCACATGTTGCAACAGAAGATGAGTCTTCCACAGCTGACTTGTCTATTATTCAATCAAACACTGTGCCCTAGTTAGGCAGCAGTTCGTTGCCTGTTTGTTTTTCGCCTCCCTTTTGAGGTTCACACAATTCAGCTTTTGACTAATTGGGACACTACTGGTTCAATATCAAACCCCACCTTAGTACTGCATTGCAGTTATAGGCTGGCTAAGGTTCTTTTGAAAGTACATAGTCATCTTGAGAACATTATGATTTGTGGATGGGTAGGAGTGGCCATGGGTCATATTTAGCTCGGCCAATTTAGACTGAATTGCAGTGGGACACTGTTTATTCCGTTCATAACCGTTTACAAATGGTTCATTTACTCTGAATTCAAGTTGGAGTCAATTTTAAGTCTTTTAGTTAAGAAATATTTTAGTTCTTAAATTAATTAATTAATTTATTTATTTATTTTATTAAAAAAAAGAATAAAACCACTAGAACTCGCTATTGGAACTAAGAATTTGGATCCTGTCATAATTTGAGCTTCTTTTTATTTTATTTTTTTTAGGTATAATATGAGCTTCTTATTGACTTAGTATAAGTTCATGACACATGAACATTATAATCAATGAATGGTTGAGATGTGATTGTCTTTCACGTTTATTTTTTCAATCATCGATCATAAGGTTCATATTAAGATAGAATTTGGATCCCAGAACTGGATAGAGGAGAACAAGAATTATAGGAAACGGATTAGGTTGTTTTCCATAAATCTGGCTTGAAGATAAATCTTGAAGTCGCTTCATATTCTCCTCTTACATCATCAACCTGGTTGAAGCTTACAGCCTAAAGAATATATAAGAATAAGCTTACTGAAATTCTAGTCTGGAGATTCTTGGCTCCAAAATCAACTTAGCGGGCATGTTACTGGAGAAAACTTCTTTAAAATAAGCTTTGTATAAAGGTGTATTGTAAGACTGCCAAGTTGAGTGGCTTCTGGTGATTTGTCTCTTTGATTTTCTCTCTCTTCATTTTGGTTGGTAAAGCCATTTAATGTCTTCTTTCTGGAATCAGCACTTCCAGGGCATCCAGGATTGTTGCTTGCTCTAAACTTTATGAACAAATGCTTTAACTTGATACCCAGATAAGACTGTGACTTGATAGTTGATATGTATTACTTGGTAATAATTGGGCTTCGTACATTGCCCTTCTTCCAAAGCTAGAAAACTACTTCCATATCTCCTTTTATTCTGAGAATTATTCTTCCTTTATGTTTGGGGTGGATATGTGGCGTGGCTAATTCTCAAGCCCAGATGCAGTTAGAAACCGTTCAGTTTTCTACCATGATCTTTTGCTAGGTAGATAAGTGTGTTTATATTCTTTGTTTGCCAGAGAAAACAACTGCAGAGCATACAATCATACTTGTTTCATATTAATTTGAAAACAGGGAAGCTCTCGGATTGGATTTCCCCACAACTAAAAGTATATCAATGAATTGGTAATTACTCTTTATTTATTTTATTCATTACAGTTATTGTTAATATTACCCATATTTTCTTTATATATCTGTCCGGTAAATAGCCCATTATTTTATGTTTGTTCAAAATTGGAGCCCATCTCTCATGCTGTTTCTATCTAATTTGGCTTTGGACATGAAACTCGATGATAAGACAAGTCTAGTGTCCAAGATCTGAGTCAGCATTCCAATACCACAATTATTTTATCTGAAAGAGGCTTCAGCTTGAAAGCTGCTTTGATGAATTCATTACACCATCATGTGGGGAAGCTGAGCTTTTTATTAATTGGATTATTATTAGAGAAGAAAAGATTCTGAGAATAAGTACAAGTGGTTCTCAATGCACATCCACTGTACATATACATTGTCTAACATCCGGATGCCCACATAGATCCTCTTGTTTATGAAAATAGAAACTTAATTGGAAAATCAGACACTCCACCTCTCTGCCACCTTTTTATCTCCATTATTGTCAGTTTCCTGGGCCCAATAACCTCAAATAATGTCATAAAATATGGAGTTTATCCCAGACCTACTCCAATATTTGAGGTTATTCGATAACGTGTCACGAACCATTTTATCAAATTATTATATCCAATGTATTGGAAATCACAGCCTGGTGACTTAGTGCTTGGGTGGTTTCTGTTGACTATCGGTCAAACCTGATTTGAGAGAAGGTTTGCTAAAAAAATTACCATAGAAAGCTCTGAGAGTGAGGGAAAATTATACAATCAACCAAATAATCCAATAAAAATTGCAAACATAGTAAAAAAAATATCAAGCAAAATTACCATAGGAAGCTTTAAGAGTGGGAACGGTGTTGATTGGTGAGTGGTGACTGCCTAGTATTTGGTGTAATGTCGCTGAGCTTGAGGATTGGTGACTGCCGTTGAGGGAGAAGTGGAGAAGCTAGGCCACTACAACCATGGAGCCATGGCGGCTAAGAGGAGGAGGATTGAGACAATGAAAATGATGATGATTTGCAAATGGTCTTGAAAGACGACCACAACACAACCAAGGAGCCATGGAGGTGATTAACAATAACAGGGCGGTGAAAAAGACGGTGAGGACGACGGTGAATGAACGAGGTTAGAGAGGGTTGGGGTTAGGGTTGAATGAGGGTTGGGATTTGAAGTCGAGTTTGAAGCTTTGTTTTAATAGCTTCATTTTTTTTTTTAAAAAAAAAAAAAAACAAAAACATTGTCGTTTCGATTAATCCAAAATGATGCTCCTTTGGATCAAAACAATTCAAGCTAAAACTTTCTATTTTCATAAAATCGAATCGGTCGGTGGCCGTCTAGATCTTTTTTTAAAACATTGATTATAACTGAATATCTTAGATGTGATTATAGTACCTTTTGATGGATGCAAAATAGTTAGCTAAAATTAGCATTGAATCATTGTTTTTAATGAAGTTGAGAGGTGAGAACAACATAACAATAGTGTATAAATAAGGAAACCTAACTCTGGTAAGTTAAATACTGTACGACACATGGCAAGAGTGGTCCAAAATTTGCAGGGCACTGCATCGGAGATTGAACAATCGGGTATGGGTAAAATAGGCGAAACCTAGCATGGAGTGCTGGGGGCCATATTATCCTAATTAAAACTTAATAAGCTTATTTTTATATGGTTAAGAATGTAATAAAAAATTTACATACTTTAGTGTTTAGGGATTTATCTTGATCTATCAAAATTAAATATTACATATGTTATCTGAAAATTTACTCTTATAACAAGAAGAGATATCTACTTTTATAATAATGTGAAAAAATTATTCATATAAGTTAATAAATATACATGGTGAAACTCGATTTCTTTATCACGGATGTAAAAAGTAAAGTGTAATAACTACTTTAAATTATTGGTGGATATGCTTAGATATATCGTCTAAAAATTTACTTATATAATAATAAGAGATATTTACTCTTATAAAAAAAAAAAAATTATTCACACATGCTAATAAATATGCATGGCGATTATTTTAGATGTGAAACGGAGATACACCAATCACTTAAGCTATGAGTAAATATGCAATAAGCTTATTTATTTATCTAGTGTTTTCTATTACTTTTATATGTAATATAATGTAACTTTGTTTATACATATGTAATTACTAGGTAATCAAAAATTTATTGATATTAATAAGCAGGGGTAAACTAAGATTTGTCAAACTAAAACACTACATTTGTAGTTATAAAATTTACTCTTATAAAGGAAGAAAACTCTGTACACATTTTGGTAATATGGATAGTGACATTTGAAATTTAAACCTTTATCATAGATACGAAGAGAAAATGAAGTATCTTGTTGAACTATAAGTGATGTGCCTTTAATATAATATAATTTGATCTGGTTTTAAATAAGATTTGGAGTGCGTGGAGCAGTGTTGTTACATAGCATATAAGTTAATCTTTTTATTTGGATACAAATCTATAAGTTAATTATTAAAAAATATATATAAAATTAATATCTTACTATCACGTGTATCCATCACTCTTAATTTTTTTTTTTTTTTTAAAAGGTAATCTGTCAAAGGACTACATGTTTTAATCCAATAGCCATTTTGGAAAAGTATCCATCTATATATCTTTTTTCATTTCCTAAAAGCAAACGTGTAATATAATAATGTAATACAATTTAACTCTTGGCCATTTCTTTTTGTAGTGCACTTCCAAACACGTCATTAACTTTATTATGTTTTGAGTATTTTCAATCTTATAAACATGCTTTGGACTATCATTTTCCATCTGTATTTTGTAGTATTTGATTATAAAAAAAAAGACAAAAACATTTTTTTTAAGATTAAAAAGGTATTGGAGATGCTTTTGGGAAAAAAAGGCATAGGCACCTAATTGATGCTTTTAATAAAAAAAAAAAAAAAAAAAAAAAAAAAAAAAAAAAAAAAACTGGCTTTTAGATTAGAAGTGCACTTGATTGGTGCTTTTCAGATTTTGCTCTTTAATAATATTTTTTGAAGTAATGAATAAATTAATTAATGAAGAACAAAAAATAAGAACATTTACTTAAAAAAAAAAAAGTTATTTCATTTTAATAATAGAAGTTAATTGGGGGAAGAAGTGTGGGGTAGAGTAGCTGTGTTTCTATGTTCACTAGTGCACTTCATGTTCCTCTAATGGCACATATGAAAGATTGATTTACAATCATTGTTTGACTCTTGTATTGCATTATTTGTTAGTTAAGCTGCTGTTATCTACTAAAAAAACACCCGCACAAACACAATGTAGAACCTTTGTTATTCACCCAGCAAACAAAGCGAATCATGTACTTGATTTCGATGCCATACAAGGTGTCAAAGATAAAAGTTACAGGAATCCTAAGCTTGACAAATCCCAAACACTATTAGTTGACATATGCATTTCTCCCTTAAATGTTGAAGCATAAGTTTGTTGGAAGGAACCCCAGATGGAATTTTTTAAGTGACTTTAATAATATCATATTCCATTTCCTTGTATTTCTGGCCATTAAAAATTCCTTAGTGATCTTTCTCTATTTAAGAGCAACACCACTATTTCTTCAAAAACCTCCAACACCTTAAAGTGCCCTTTTTGCTAGCTTTACAGTAGTATTGGTACTGGATTGGTGCTATGACTTTCCAGGAAGAAGCTACTGATCAGATATCAAGCAGCAACCAAGGTGGGGAGTCCAAAAACTGCAACAACAACAACAACGAAAACAGAATTGGAGATCAGAATTTCGGCGACTGGTTGAGTTTAGGCTTGAACAAAGACGAAGGAGTCTGCACAGTTGGAGAAGAGAGTAGTCATGACTCTCAATCAAGACGTGGGGGCAACAAAGTTTTCTCATGCAACTTCTGCAAGAGGAAGTTTTACAGTTCACAAGCATTGGGTGGTCATCAGAATGCACACAAGCGAGAGAGAGGAGCTGCCAAAAGGTTCCATTCTCACCGGATGATGATGGCATCAATGGGGTTTCCTTTCAACACTCTTCCTTTTAGATCACTTGGTGTGCAGCCTCACTCACTCGTGCACAAGCCCAACAGGGAAGGTTCGAGCTTGGTGGCAAGATTTCCTGATGCCAACACAGGGTTTGGTGGCATGGTTTGCACACCACCACCTTTCTTGCTTGAAGAGGCTATGGATACGATTTGGCCTGGAAGCTTTCGCATCGATAATTCTCCGAAGCCAGCATCAGATTTGCAGAAACTGGACTTAAATCTCCGGTTATGATCATTTATGTGACCATATTAGTATCTCAGTTTGGTATTTTATTTTCTTCTTCATATCTATGTATAATATGTATAAGTCGTCTGCCAGCTAGATGGAAATTTAGGTGCATGAAAACATAAATAATAGCCTTATGCAGCCTTTTTGTATTTGCAGATTCCAATATAATTGAATTCTGGTATTAGAGATCTAATAAAGAATCATGAATTCGTGATCCCCCAGCAATTGATTATATCTTCAACTACAGTAGTACTACAGTTGTCGTACATTCAACAATTAGGTCCAAACAAGCGTTGGCGTTGGTGCTAATTGGTCAGATGAATTGATTTGACTCTCTAAAATTTGACAATGAGAAATACGATTATATTAACGACGCCCGTTCATCTCTGCAATTCTTACCTTTACCCTTAATTTAATAAAGGGTAGTTTGACGAAAATTGGAAAATAATTTCATAATCAAGTAAAAACTATTTAAAATACGTTAAAAACCTATGTCAAGCGGTCTTTTTACTTGATTATGAAACTGTGCCATTATTTTTCGATTTGAGCAAGCTTCAGCAGAATTTTTAAGCTTTTCCATACTCCACATAAAGTTAACTAAAGTTATTTTAAATCAAAATTTGATATGACACATTATTTGACCCTTTTCTTTTTCTCTTTGGAAATCAACAAGCAACGAGGTGATCTTCCTTTATATTTCCAGTCCAATGTTAAGTCGTATATGGCAACTTCAAAATCAACCGTAAAATTTCGTCCTTATATGGTATTAAATTAAACGTTTGTAACAATTGGCAATCACTTGGTGCCGTGAGTGGTGTTTTTAACCATTAAATCAGATGTTACTGTGCCGAATGGGCCAAGCCCAAAATACAAGGTTTTGTTTGCTCAAATGAGAAGTGTGTTGTTTTTGTCTAAATATGCTTCAAGATGCACCCCACCTACATCTAAGCACACCAATTATCACCAAGGAATTGAACCCATCAGGCGTGGTCAGCAAAAATCTGTGTATTAAGACACAGACTGCTCTTTTCTCTCTCTCTCTCTCTTTTTTTTTTTTTTTTTTTTTGGGAGAACTTCATCTGGATTCCTATATTTTTAAAAAATTTCTCATTTTTAAATACGAATCCGTTTATAACTTGTATGATCCCTTACTTTTTTAAAAATTTATCAAATTAGTCTTTTTGTCATCATTTTGATCCCTATGTTTAATAGAAGATAACTTCATTTTGGTCCCTACAGAATGATTAATTTGATGAATTTTTGAAAAGTAAGGAACCATACAGACTATAAATGGATTCGTATTTAAAAATGAGAAATTTTTCAAAAACATAGGGACCAAAATGAAGTTCTTCCTTTTTTTATTTAATGAAATTTAGCTGAACCCAAGCTGTGGACAAACGAGGCAAAACAACTGTCCTTACAAACATCAATAAAAGCAGTTGTAGATTTTGTCAGGGAATGAGCAAATCATATTCTCATTCCTGGGAACAAACAAAAAAGATCAAGTCCCCATTAAAGAAGCAAGTTTGCTACCATCAACTGCCAAAGGAGAGATATTTTTGGTTCATTGCACAGCTGAAAGTGAATGGACTTCCACATAGTGCAAAACCAGTCCTTAGGAGCGAAAATAAGAGCTTCTCTTATGACATGTAATCCACCTAAATCAGCCTTAAAAGAACCTGTCTCTCATAACCGCAGCCACACCTACTACATCGCTGCCAATGTCTCCAAGACCAACATCGACGTTGAGCTTGAAAGAATTAACGGGAGGGGGACGGACACCACTTACAATTTACATGAGAATCATAAACCACTGCATCCTGAAGATTAACAAAATTGGAAAGATTCGCAAAATCAACAGTAGGAACTCAGAGTTCCTACAGTTTACAAAAATCACTGCGAAATGAAACGGACAAAATTCTCCAACAAGGCTCTAACCAAACCACTTCCACATGAGCAAATGTGAAGCGATTATGGGCCTAAGATTTATTCAGAGGCGTCAATAGAACCGGCGCAATGAGCGGCCCATTCCCGGCCCTTGTATTGAGGGTTAAGCCCGCATCTAACCTTTAGAACCCACACCATCACAAACTACGTGGAGAGAAAAACACTAAACCTAAGGTGAGAGGGACAAAAAAATAAAAAAATTAACCTAACCTGGTAGCATGTGTTTGTTTTCGGCAATTGATTTGTTTAATTTAGTCTATTTCGTGTTTTAGCAAGCACACTAAATTTTATATGTTAGTGTATAAATTTTGTTCTCAACATATAATGTTTCTTAATTTTTACTGACTGATAATTCTTTACTTTCAAAATGTAATTTTTAAATGGTGTAATATTAAGGGGTTGTTTGCTATTTCTTTCAAGTCTTATTTCCACTTAAATATTAATTTAGGTGAATTTAACTTGTTTGTATTTTTCCTTATATTTTAAGCTAAGTTAATAAATATCTTATTTAAAAAAATCAAAAGTTCTTACTTATAACTTAGTGATAAAGTTTTTAGCCAATAAATTTACATCAACTTTCTAAGCATGAGAAGGGCAATGGCCATCATCACTAATTGGTGATTGAAGGAGACCAATCGATTGGTCGGCCTCCTGTCAATTGATAAGAGGAGGTCACGCCTCCTCCCATCCAATTATGAAAGGAAGCTCCAACCCTCTCTATGTATGGAGGCATCCAATGGCCTCTATAGTGTTGTAGGAGTTTGCCGATGATCTCCATCCTTTTGCAGAAGGCAGTGCGTCACCGTTTGGTACAGAATGGACAAGATCATAACCTCCTCCATTTTTATTTTTTTAATATTTTATTTTAAAAAACTATTTTTATATTTTCTTAAAATTAAAATTATTATCACTATTTTTATTAAAAATTAGTATCAAATTTATTTCAATCAATCCCAGTAATAAAAATTTTAAAAGTAGATGGCTGGAGGCGACAATAGCACCCTAGCTCATAGAGTTTAGCCCATTAACCAGACGTCCATGATTCGATCTACATATAGGACTTCGAAGGCGAGAGTAATTTTTTCAAGTGATGTAAGTCTTTTCTTTCGATTTTGGGAGTCTAGTTTTAAATCACACTTCAAAAATTTTGATCAAGAGTATCGGATAAGTTACACGGTATATATAATACTTGTGTAATAATAATAATAAAATACTATGGTTATGAAATTAATTTAATTGAATATAAAATTATCTTGGAACCGCAAGGATATAAAGGTAAAATACATACATACACCCTATATTATCTGTTGGGGAGTAAAGAGAATCCAATGCATGAAAGCCACCTGGGTGGACCCAAAACTCTCCACATGTCAGCCCATTCTCTTAGAGTATCTCCAGTGTTATCATGGAATGTGTTTATAAAAAAAAAATCATTTCATCAATATTAAAAAATTTATTTTCTATATAATATAAATATCATTTAATAGATAATTAAATTAAAAATTATTCTATAATATTTTCATGTATTTTTATTTAATGTTTACATATTTTTTACTTAATACTTCCATTTGTTTTTTTACTTTTAATTAGATTTAAAAATTATAATTAAATAAGTATTAATTTACTGATAACATTGTCTAACATATCATCTGAAAGTAAATAGTTATCTTAACAATGTCTATTATTTTTTATGCCATCTCAACTTAAAATTAATTGATGATAATTATATTATAAGAGTTTATTTTAACTCAATATCTATTTATCTTATTTGATATATAATTTTTTCACCATATATATATAATAGCATTGGTGACACTCTTGTTTCTCTTTCTATCTCCATCCAGTTCTCCACACCTCTCTCTCCCTCTCTCTGGTGTACACACACAGACAGCTCTCTCTCTCTCTCTCTCTCTCGAGAGAGAGAGAGAGAGAGAGAGAGCTTTCATCGGCAAGTCTCTCTACCTCCCACTCCAATCTCTCTTTTGGATAACAATGGAGGCATGCGACCGTCGCCGTCACCACTGGCAGCCACCAGTATCTGTCGCCATCACAAGTGGAAGAACAACCATTGCCTGCGCACCTCTCCCCGCGTCTCCAAGAGGCCCGACCCGAGCTCCACACCAGCGACTTTAGCAGCCCCATTCGCCACCAATGCAGCGCCGTGAGCTGCCATTTGCAGACCAGCTCCGCGCCCCTCTCCCATGAGGACGATGCCATCCTTATCGCCGCCGATCATGGAAGTTATCGAGGAAGATGGACCAAAGGAAGAATCAGGCAAAGAGATGGAAGAGATTGGCCTCCGTCGGACTGCCGGGACCTGGTCGAAGCCGAAGAACCCCTCCAGCAGCCATGCATGTGGGGTTGAAGGCAGTGGGAGACCCGGTTGTGGGAGACCCGGTTGAGGAAGACCCCGCCAATTCTGACAAATTACCAAAGAGTACCTCTTGCGGGTAAATTACAGAAAGAGCCTCTTGTTAAATTGCAAATGTTACCTTTTATTCTTGTAATTTATGGAATGTTATTAATCTTGCGGATAGATTTCACCATGACTCCTGGGCATCCATGTTAGTTAATAAAGTGAAGATAATTTAGGATTTAACTATTTAGAACTTCTATAGGCAGCCCCGAATTTATGATAACTACTAGCATTATAGAAAAACCACCATATAGTATTTTCATATTAGAACTCCTAATAATATTTCACTAAGAACGGTTATAGCTCTCTCTGAGTAGAGAGCTCAGAGATAATTATAAATATTGACAAACTTAATAAATTATTAATGAAGGCAAAAGATGTAAACCTTCGATAGATTTAATAACCTTTAAAAGGTTGGTCCCAATAGAATAATGATTGATATTAAAGCTCCCTCACAAGTCGCGATGTCTAATCTATTTTATTATTCTTTATAATACAGATTATTAAGAAATAAGATCATACTTAAGCATCAGAGGGTGCTCCTAAGGGTAAACCCCTGAATCAACTTAATGAAGGTTTTATTTGTTTTGAAGAAAATGTTGCGGAATTTAGTTAAGGTCGGCTATCGCACGAAACAGATGCTCGACGAGAGATCCAGTCAACCTTGGAGTCATCTTTTGTTGCAACATTATCATTAAGTTGTATTAAATATATATAATTATAAAATTTTAAACATCAAGACTTATTAATCTTACTTAAATTAAGACTTATTGTGATCTAAAATGAAGAGAAAAAAAGGGATAATACCACTGTCCCTCTTATAGTTTGACATCATTGCTAATTACCCTTTAATAGTTTTGAAAAATCTCATTCTATCCCTTATTGTTACTACCATTACTAAAATGACCAAAGTGTCAATATAGTTTTACTCTTCCATATTAATGACAAACTTTGATTTTTAACATCAACTTTGACAACAAGGTTTTTTGTTTTTTTTTTTTTTATGGTTTAATTTTCATAAACTATAGAAGACATTTGATCAATTTATAAATCGATAAAAAAATATTAATGATTTTCAAATATGCTGGGGAATTTTGGTATTATGTCAAACTATAGAAAGAAAAATAGGATTGTCCCAGAAAAAAACACTTCATTATTTTTTTCTACTATTTTGTTAGTTTAATATGTTCTCTGCATGATAATATACACAAATTTTTAAGGGGGAACATGATATTAGATTTATATCCTATAATATGTTGTTGCAATCATCTTGACAATGAGAACAAAATTTTGTCAACACTTTTAAATAATATTTACTAACACTTATGGAGAATAAGAGAGAAGAAAGAAGAAAGAAACCTAGTGAAGGGACGAAGGCAAGTTAAAACTTAAGTTGGAGGCATTTTGGTCAATTCACTAGCTAAAATTGACCAAAGAATGAAAAGTTTATTAGGATTTTATAAATATGTAGTTTACACTAATTTGAGGGCTCAATAAGAGAATCTCCTCTAAATAAATCATGTAGTTTTTTCTAGTAATCATATCTAAATTATTTAGTTTAGCGGCAAAACTTAAAACAAAAAAGTGTGTTTTATTTCTCGTATCTTAAATAGTAGGGTACATTCTAAATTACCTCCAACTTTTGCATGGAGGAAAAAAAAAAAAAAAAGAACACACCTTGACCTTTAAAAAACACAGGTTTTGCACACGGCTATTAGAATTTCCGTTTAAAAAGTTGATTATAAGCACTAAATGACTTCTTTGAGCCTGATTTAAACAATTTAATTAAAATTTAATAAAATATTTGTTTATCAAATCTCCACCACATATTTTAAGATGAATGGTGTAGTGGTAAAAAAATTTTGGGTCCAAAATGAAAGCTCAAAACTTATTGTGATATATTAGCCCAGCATATCGATTGGCCCAAGCTAATGGCCCAAGTGGATAGCCCAGAAACTTAGTTGATCCAACTCAAATAAGGTCTAATTTTAAGTGATGATTAATTGTTCTTAATGCATGAGGTTTAAATAAATTGTAACGGAAGAGTTATTAAACCCTATAATCGACATGTCATAAACTATGACATTAAACTCTGAAATCGATATGTCATAAATCATGACATTAAACCTTGTAATCGATATGTCATAAACTATATTATTAAACTCTGTAACCGATATGTCATAAATCATACTATTAAACCATATAACCTACATGTCATTAAACTCTATAATCAACAAGTCATTAACCATTACATTTACTCTATAATAAGTTCCCATAGCACCTCCTCCACCTATAAATAGAGGTTTCACCAAATGGAAGAGGCATCCCACCTCTCTTGCTTATCTTTTGCAAGTCATTTGAGGTTTCTTCTTCTTCTCTTTTGTGTTCTTATTTTTCTACTCTGGATTTAGAATTCCTCTATGATAGATTCAGTATAGTGGTGTGGAAGTGCATATTTAGGAAAAGTTCTGGCTAAAGAAAGACTTGATACTTAATAGTATCCGTTGTGACCGACCTCTCTTTTTTGGGAATTTACCTGATATATTATTCACGATCTACTTGTGCTGCTCTATTATACGGGGTTTTGCCTACTGACACTAAATATTTATGTGCTCTTATTTCGTCTAATCTTCAAATCAAAGCAGTCAAGACTCTAATAGTCTTTCGTCCTTCTTTTTTCTCGGCACACTCATTCCAATCTGACGATGCTTTACCTTTTACTGTACTCGTATACTTTACAATCAATTTATTAACTTAAACATCGGAGTATCTTTGATCGGCACCCCACTAGTGTTAAGATCATTCGCATTCTCTTTATTTGATTTGTACAGGACACAAGTTGCTAGGTTCCAAAAAAATTGACCGACGAGACCTGGTTAAAGTCAACATACTGTAGAATTCACCCACTATAAACGGTAGAGATTAATTTGAAAAAAATAAAAAATAAAAAATATATAATACGTTTGTTGACTACATCTCCACTGTTCATCTTGGCGGAGATTAATTTTTTAAAAAAATCATTTTAAAGGTTTTTTAATTAATTTTATATATAAAAAAAACAATTACGGGAGTAAATTCAATCTAGAATTGGATTCCACCTCCAAAAATCAAGAGATCAAACATCATCTTCATCAACAATCAAACTCATCCACCTCTAATCAAACTTATCCAAACATGATCTTCAAACACATCCAAACCCAACATCATCAATTATCTGCAATATTATCCCTAAAAATCTTCAGAAATCATTAAAAATCTCTAGGTTCAAAAAATTTATTCAAAAATCATCGAACCCGGACATTTGGGTTCCAATCATGCCCAATTAGGGTTCAATTCAAACCCATGAACCCAGATAACTGGGTTTGAATCAAACCCTAACTAGGTTCCCTTTGAACCCAAACATCTGGGTTCTACCTAAAAGAAGAAGAAAAGAAGAAGAAAAAGAGAAGACAAAAAAGAGGGGATGAAAGAGAGTGGTGGTCGATGTGGGAGGGGGTGGTAGTGGAGGTTTGGTGAAGGATGGTGGGGAAAGAGAGAGCTTGGGGGTGGTGATAGAGGTCTGGTGGAAAATGGTGGGGGAGAGAGAGAGAGAGAGAGAGAGAGAGAGAGAGAGAGAGAGAGAGAGAGAAAGCCTTTTATTAAAATTTTTAATATTAATTTAATTATATATTTCTTATATATTTTTTATTATTAGCAAATAAATAATACAAACACGGTTTTAATATGGTTTGATTTTATTCTACATCTACGAGACCATGCTTAGAGATATCAATTCATTAATGAATAAATAAGGATACAACCTATACTTGATTCATACAAACCAAGACTCTTTCTTAGTGTTGATGCAAGTCCAAGTTCATCAATAAGGTTACAGCAAGCTCTCCTTACCTTCAATGGTTGTTAGCTCCTTGAACTCCCTTCAATAGCTGCAAACCTGCCTTCTCCCGAAAGCCAATCGATTCTTCCTCCCGAAGAACACTTATTGCTTGAACTCTCTTCAAGACTTTATAAGCCGCCTCATCCTAAGAACGAAAACTTTCTTCCTTTCAAAGAATTTATGCTCCTTGAAATCCCTTCAAGGATTGTGAACCAATCTTCTCCCGAAGACCTAATGACTTGTCATCCCGACAAGCATCTAAACACAAATATAGACCTAGTTGGCTCACTTCCTAAGCCTAGAAATAATACTAACTTAGAGAATAAACTCTCTAAGGTTTACAAGTAAACTATATATCTCTCACTAAACTTAATACTACTTGCTTATTTTTCTTCTGCACTGATGTATTATGTATTTATAGCAAAAATGTGCAGTAGTTATCAATAAAAGAAACATAAATAAATCAGCTATTAATAAGATAATTATCAACTGAAAAAATTATATATTTATCAAAAAATAAATATCTGGAAATAAAGAAAAATAAAATCTACAAGTTATATAAAATGTGTGCAGCTTGAAACGTGTAGAATAAAATAATATTATCAACTGGATAAAAATCAAATATTTATCAAAAGATAAATATCTCAGGTAAAGAAAAACAATATTTGTTAAAAAATAGAGTTCAATTTTTTTAGCATTAACCACATTCTTTTATTATGCTTATCCGAACTTAGTCAAAAAGCTGTCTAGATTTATTCTTCTTTTGCACATCAGCTGATAAGCTTTACATCCCATAAAAAATACTAAGAGATAATCATAATAAGTTTTCCAAAAGATAAAAGAACACAAATCAAAGATAAACATATTTATTTTTTTGGAGACTTAATTTCTTTGACAGTAAATTTAAAAGTAAATAGATAATCTTATGAAGGATGACATAAAATATGATAAATACAAGAGATAAAACTGTTAAAGAAATATATCTTAAAATAAACGACTCTAAGTTCCAATCTGATCAATCTGTAAACTATCACCAGGAAAAATGTTACAACAGTTTATCAAACCTGATATTATAAAATGTTACAACATTTTGTCAATCCAAATGACACAAAATGTTATGACATTTTGTCAAGTTTGTTAACACAAAAATGTTATGACATTTTAGCAGTCCATATAATATGTTGAACACAATAAACTGCCTTAACAAGATGTCAATACTTTATGCACAATAAGTTGTATATCAATAGTTGTCCATGTTAATTTATGATTAAAAGAAAAATAAAGTTTGTGGGGAAATGAATGCACATTAAATAGGTGCAGAAAATGGGGGTTAATTGTGTTGGAACTCTAAACCAAATTGTCTTGGTCAAAGAGTCTTTTCAATCTGTAAAAGTTCAGTATTTTAGAAACATCAAAGTCTTTTAATTGAAATAAATTATCTTGAAAATATAATGTTTTATTTAATGTTGTATTTCGAAATTAGTTTTATTTTGACTTCTCTTGTAATGACTATATAAGCCAAGTTTTGTTTTATTGCTGAAATGAATATAACAAGAAGAAGTTCAAATTATTCTCCAGTTATATTTTTCTCGTTCATTACTCTTCCCAAATAATCAGACCATAAACCTTCAATTGTAGTTTGGATGCATTAAAAACCCACCCTTTAAACCCAAACACACACACACACACATATATATATATATATATATATGTATATGTGTGTATATATATATATATATATAAAGGCACGTATACACTACAACAAAACAGCATATTTATACCAGATTATCTATACCGGACATTAAAGGCCCGGTATTAATAAAATTATCCATACCGGACCAAAACACTGACCGGTGTGAATAATAATATAAAAATAAAAAATTTAAATTTTAAATATCTATACCGAGCGGGTCCTCCGCCCGGTATGGATAATGGATATTTACCAGGCCGGGCGGGTCGGGCGCTCGGCCTGGTAAATATTATTCATTAAAAAATAAAAAATCTAAATATCCATACCAGGCTGTTCAACGACCGTTATGGATACGGTTTATTTTCTAGGCTGGGCGGGTCAGGCACCCGGCTTAGAAAATATTTATTATTTTTAAAAATTTTGTTAGAAATATCCAAGCCGGGCGGGTGGCCCGATTGGCATGGATAATGGTTGTATCCAGGCCGATCGGGTCCGGCGCCCGGCGTGGATACTGTTAACATAAAAAATTTAAAAAAGGATTATCCATGCTAGGCGGGTGACCCGCCCGGCATGGATAATCTGGGTCTTTTTGACCCGATTTTCAGATCTTATTTTTAGATCTCTTCTTCTTCATTTGTGCATTTCTTTCTCTCTCTCTCTCTCTTCTAATTTCTCTCACATCAAGTATCCCCAAACCCTAGCTGTCCCACCCCTCCGCTTGGCCGTCCGTCCGACTGTCCTACCGTCCCCGCCGACCGTCGTCGTCGCCGTTCCGCCGCCGGTACTATCAAAATCCCCTTCTTTTTCTTCTTCTTGTTCTTCTTCTATTCTTCTTCTCTTCTTCTTGTTCTTCTTCTCTTCTTCTTCATCTCCATTTGTTGTTGTTGTTGAACTCATTGTTACAAAAAAAAAATGCGACGGTCAGACTACCACCGCGGCGGCGCCGGTGCATTTATACGAACATTATGTGCTAATTTTTGACATTAATTTCTTCTATTGTAGTGGTCTCTGAAAAATTTATCCCCGTCCAAAGAGGCGTCTAGATCTACTACTCAAGGGTAATCGGTGAGTTTTTTAAAAATCTCATCTTTTTAGCATCCTATATTGCTATCTCATTGTGTTTTGTGTATATATTTATTGATATTTGTTTGTGGGTATTCTTTGTTTTGTACTATTTGATTTTCGAAAATGATTTTTGTTTGTGATTAGAAGAAGAATGTTGAGGGAAAGATTGATTTTTTGTTAATAAATGTGTGAAAAATTATTGATTGTGGATTATTAGTGTTTGATTTGAATGAAAAATTTGAAGGTTTGATTGAGAGGTGGTGATTTTTTCTTGTGGTGGGATGGTTTGGGAGGGAGGGGAAATTAAGTTTCGATTTTGTTGTTTGTGGAAGTGGAAGTATTGTTGGTGTATAGATATTATTAGTGTGCATGAAAAGAAGTGGGAGAAATTTCTATTTTCTAGTACGTCGAATGCATTTTTATTCCGTTTTCGTGTTTTCAATAAGTTACTGTAATACATTTTTTATATTTTTTGAGATGTCTGTATTATTTTAAATTATATATATATATTTAGCGAGAAATATTGTTTTGGTTGGATCGATTGTGAAAAATTGGAGAAGTTTGATAATTTACAGGGGAATTAAATTTTTGGTGAGTGCGAAAAACAGGGGAAACTCTGTCAAAATTTCTATAAAATTTATTGAGTTTATGTGTATAGCTTTATTTATTGCGTTTGTTATTGTCAAATAAGAGTACTTATATTGTTTTTCCCCGATATTCATGTTCTTTCACAATAATGTTATGTATTTTTTTCGTAGACACAGTATTCAAGTGGCTCAAATCCGATGGGATCTAGTAATAGTGTTCAATTTGCTGAGCCTTCAGCTAAGGTAAAATATATATGAAAGTTATAATATATGTTCCATTTAAATTTTAGTTTATATAATTATATATAAATATAATCATTTAAATTTGTTGATTTGAATAAATGTTTAAATTCTTTTGCATACAGTCTATATCTCGAGGCTCATCAAGCCAAGCTCGTCAAAGATCTACTAACTCTAGAAAATGCATTAAATTCATTTATTGCTTAGTCAATAAAATATATTGTATTTTAGATTATGTATTGAGTACTTGTTGTATGACTTTTTATAATGTACGTTAATTTAATGTTAGATTATGTAAATTTAAGTGTTGTATTAATATTAAATAATATATAATTTTAAAGTTTACCTGCATTCATAGAAAATTTATAATATTAAATTACAAATTATAAATTTTTTTTTTAAATAAAAGATTTTCCATACCGGGCGACCCGGTATGGATAATAGTCCATATGGGCACGACCCGGCATGGTCAATAATATGCATACTGGGCCCCGACCCGGTATGGATATTTTAATATCCATACCGAACGGGTACCCGATATGGATATATCGGATCGACCCATGGGTCGACCCGGAACGGTGCAAAATTCATATCGAGCCAAACCCGGTATGGATATTTAATATCCATACCGGATACCCGTCTGGTATGGATACTTGATTATCCATACCGAGGGCAAGCATGCCGGGCTTGCTACCCGGTATGGATAGTCCGGGCATTGACCTGTTTTCTTGTAGTGATATGCTTGCATTAGTTAGGTATGCGCATGAATTTGAATCTGATTACAAGCAGCCGTGTGAATTTAGACAAGAAATTTTTGAAGCTTGACCTTAAGGAAGATGCTTCATGAACCAAGAAAGATATGACATAATACACGCCTAGCTATGATGAACCCCCTGCAACACCTATGTGAACATTTGAAATCATTCTTCATATTTCCTTTTGACCAAATTATTCACTTCCAACAAAAAAAGTATTTGCATTTTCTACCTGCCTAATTAAATATGTACTAATAATAGACATCTACAACTCTAAATTTCTAAAGCCATATGCTTTTAGTTTGTGATCAATTTCCATCCATTCGAATTTTTCAATACGTCTTCGATCAAATTCAAAACAAAAGCAGCTTCCAATTCTATTTTCTTTGTCTTTGTCACATTTTCATGAACGTTCTTAGAAGCAACAAAATAACTGGTTCTACCCCCAATTATATGAGCTTATTTACGTCAAAATTTAGCATTGCCCACATTATTGATTTCACGGAGAAATAATGCAGCATTAGCTAATACATATTTACTAAATGGACCACAAACAGTTAAGTTCCTTATCCTCAAGTAAGAGGTTAATAATATGAATATGCACCCAATAATATATATATATATATATATATAAAACACTTTAAAATGGTTTTAAGAGGATATAGTGCCGGCACATAATGGCAATATTCCGACAAAGCAAGCCATCCTGAAAGTTCCCTCGTAGAGAACTTAGCCAGAAAAGATAATGAACATGCAAGATCATAAGCATATTATGTTTACCCAATTTAAGCATTTAGAACACCGCATCTGACACCTTATATATCAAGTCATTCTCATGATTATGAAAGGGATGATAAATGTGATAATTCATTCCCCCGACATGAAGTAATTATCTTTCTTCAATTATTTCGAACTTGAGATCGTCAAAATGAGCAAAAACTATCGTCATATCGTGTGTAAACCCAAAATGCATTGCACCTATGCAAGCCTTAGAAGAAGATTCCCAAAAGGTTGATTTTCTTGACATCTAACTTTTGCTTTGAATTGTCGTTACTCTTATTATGGAAATTTTGGATATCAATTATCAACCCATCTACCTTATCCTCAAATTCTTTTCACAGTGCTCACATCTAATCCCGTAAATCCATTTTTAGAGATGAAATCAATAATTGTATCTGCACCTTTCTACTTTGAAGAAAGTACTTACCAGCTGGGTCAGTTTTAGCTATAATTTTTACTTTGACAAGCACTATATATGTTAATTAATTTCGTTAGAGAAACACATGAACTAAAACCTCTTTGCGTTCTAAAAGAATTTAAATGTTGCTCTAATTATTGATGAATATATCTACATATATATATATGTATATGTATATACTAGGGGTGGGCGTTTTCGGGTTCGGGTTGGGTTGGGTTGAAAATCTCTCAACCCAACGTGGGTTGGGTTGAAAATTTTTCAACCCAACCCAACCCATCCAATTTTTTTAAAGATGTAACCCAACCCAACCCAATAAAAAATGATCGGGTTGGGTTGGGTTGAGTTGGATTTGTCGGGTTGGATTTATAAATCCTCTAGATTTATAAATCATTTGAGGTTTCTGATTTTTTCTCTTATGTCTTCATTCTTCTACTCTAGATTTGTAAATCTTCTGTGATGGATTTCATGTAGTAGCGTAAAAGTATATGTCTAGGAAAGATTCTAGATAAGAAAGACTTGGATAGGGGTGGGCGTTTTCTGGTTCGAGTTGGGTTGAGTTGAAAATCTCCCAATCCAACATGAGTTGGGTTGAAAATTTTTCAACCCAACCCATCCAATTTTTTTTAAGATGTAACCCAACTCAATCCAATAAAAAATGATCGGATTAGATTGGGTTTATCGGGTTGGGTTGAAGTTGTCCACCCCTAGTATATACGAGCAAATGGAATGCTACATATATAGTCCTTCTAGTCGTGCAGGTAATGAATTCTAGAATAATAGTACTGCTATTAAATATGAAGAAGGTGGGAGATAAAAAAGGGGGACTTGATAGAAAAGTAAAATGCATGTTAAGGCAAGTGGTGTTAGATAAAAGTTGGTGTTAGGTAAAAGTTAATGCGAGGATGACATCTAGAGCTTTTTATATCATCATAGACACTCAATTACCAAACATAGGAAAAGCACATATCTACTAGGTTTTGCTATAAGTCTATTTTCACTAAGGAAGTTGTACGGAACAATCAATAATGTGGTAAAAAAAATTAGTCGAAATGCTTGGATGAAAGATGCCAAAAAGACGACAAAAAGAGAACTCTTTAAAGATGAGGATGGCCAAAGAAGCAAGCAGGTGGCGTCGGGAACAAAAGCTAGCTTTAATTAATCCAGTACTATCAATTAACAACCGCTCCCTTACTTCCATGTTTGTGATTCCATGACCCCAAAGATTTAATGAGAATAAATATGAATTTCTGTCTACCTTATTGTGCACCACCTATGATCACATATAAATGCCATAAGAGTTCCATTAAAATTCTATCAATTAATTCTGAGAATCTAAAGTGACAAGGAAGATCTGGTTATAGTGTCCTAAATTAATTAAACTTAAACATTTGGGTTAGTTAATTTAATCAGATATTTCAGAGAAACCAGCAATGAAAAATAAAACAAATCGAAAGATGCAAGTGAAATCTGCGAAAAATATAGGCCAACAATTAGTCCGTTTATATATACATAGAAGGTGGCTATGATGAAAACCCTTGCAAATTGAACAATAAATGATTATTGATAGCAGTCAATGTTTTCTCTCGTGTCTTATTATTTATCAAAATCGCCTACACAATAGTACTTAAGCAAATGACAATAGTTTTCAAATAATGAGTTTAGTTACTTTATTCAACCTCTAATTTTATTCTTTAATTGGAATTCTCGGATTGATTGTAAAAGTGGTATTGAAGCTAATTTAAAGACTCTAATTAACGAGTAAAGTTAGTAATTAAATAAGATAGTTAAACTTTTCAACATATAATTAATATATACGTATGCACCTCAATTATTACACAAACTATAGTAGGAATACAGAAATGTTTAGACATGATGGTCCCACCAACACCGTACACGTGCGTGATGCTACCTTTTCTTGACCCAGTTTGATGTATATCGTGATCATCATCACGATCATGGTCGTGAAGATCTTCAACTTTGATCGCATTTGCATGGAGTAATGAACCGAACCGATCGAACAGACTCAGACTTGTACCACTGTATATCTGTAACTGTAAGATATAAAACAGGAATTAGGCGAAAATTAACATCACAAAAAGCCGCTGGTGTCCATTGTTTGTTGTGCCTAACTCAGGGACCACTCTTGATTTAGGGTTCGTACAAATACAAGATATTGGTGCTTCTAGCACGTGGATTTGAAAGGACGTTGAAAGGAACGCTTTTCTTTTGTTAGTTTTCGGGGCAGCAAGGAAGCACCAATAATTGCACGTGATTGTCGATATTTTGGTAATCGTAAGTGATTACGATTGATTGAGTCATCACTCATCATGCGCCCTTTTATCATAAAGGCTTTGATATTTTGATGCACTTCTCATCAAAATATCATTTAAGATTAATGAGGCATTTCATTGCAACTTTAATCGAATTTAAACGTACCAACCGGTTTATAATATAATATATATAAGGTAAAAAATTAGAACCCAGACTAATAATTAAACATGATATGACTTAATTAAACATAAAAATTTATTTTAAAAAATAAAAGGGTAGTATATAATCAAATAATTTCAACTCAATTAAAAAAATATGACAAGAAAAACAAATATTTATAGCTTCATATTATTATTGCGTATGCATTAGACTTTGAACATAAAAATTATATATATTGAATAATAATATCCAATATAACTCACTAATGGTGGCATTGGTTTTAAATGACATTTGCGACCTAACCCGTAAATTAAATTAGTTGCGTCAACATTTAGACCACTATAGCCAGGACTATAGAACTACAGGTTACTTATAGCTGAAAATATTGGAAAATATGAAGTCCTAATATAAGCCAAAAGGAAATTTATTATAAATTAGACTGCAAATTCAAAACCGTATTCTGACCAAGAATTTTCTTGAGATTATCAAACACTGCAATTCGAAACTTGTGGAATTACAACAAGAACAAGCTTGACTATAGCTATATGTGTCCCTTGAATGCACTCCAAAAAGTAAAAGTCAATTACGTGAAAAACCAAGAGGAAATTGATTTATGTTGTATGATTACGGAACAAGAATTCTGCTGATTAATATGTTAGTAAAAATTCATCTGCATACGTCAAAGCCCAAAATAGCAGAATTTTTTTGAAACTTCCGTGTAACTGCAGTCTAAGAATAAGTTAAAAAATTAAAATATTATATGTGCACTGGTGTTTTGACCTATTTGCGCTAGACTCTAATAACAATTGCAAGAACCATTCAAAAATCAAAATTATTTCAGTAGACAAGTTCTAAATAAAAACATTATCTAAACAAAAATTTTATCAATTGTTTTTATTTTCACAACTACTCTTCGGATGCATTTTAAAACTGAAGATATATATTTTTAAAGAATATATATATAGGAAAACACTAAAAGGATTAATCAACTTATAGTCTTTTTAAAATACTTCAAAATATTAATCACATCGTCAGATAAATGATATACAAGGATACGTGAGATTTAATTATCACTGTTAACATATCAAGCAAGTTAATCACTTATATCAATTAGATCAATCTTTTCCGTACATATAATATATGATTTTATTTCTATGTATAGATTATTTTATTGCTTTCTTTATTTTCTTTCTTGGCCTATAAATAATAAGCTCTATTTTGTATATTGAAAACATAATGAAATACATATTATTCTTCCGTATTTTACATGGTATCAAAACTTGAGACGTTAATTTATTCCGTTCATGAGGAAAAAGAATAATGAAGCAAGCACATCCAAAAACTTTTAGATTTTGATAGCTTGGAGGAATGTCATACATTCATAAGAAGTTTGATTATCAATGATGGAGGAAGAAACACAATTGATGGTGTATACTGCTGTTAATGCAACTTCTTCTCAAAACTTTTCAAGATAAAAGGTAGATATGAGAAGTGCACGAACAATTTTAAGAATGTATCTGTGTTTGCATTCAGTACGACCATTTTGTTGGGATGTATCAAGACATGAATGATAACATATGGTACCCATTCGACTTAACAAATTCAGAAAAGCAGTCCATAGCATTATTAGTGTGTAAAACTTTGATAGATTTGAAGAAATGAGTCTGAATCATTTTAATAAAATCAAAATAAATTTTAGATAATTCAGACCTATTATGCATAAGATAAAGTCATGTATAACGAGAATAATCATCCACAAAAATAACAAAATACTTGGATCTCTCCATGGTAGTTGTTGGTAAGAGATCCCAAATATCTGAATGAATTAAATTAAAAGGTGTTTGAGAAACGAAATCACTATTATTAAAAGGTAAAACATGTTGTTTAGACAACTAACAAGATAAATAATCAATGTGATCGTCAGTTACCGAACCTAAATGTCCATTAGATGATAAAGAACATAAACAACTAAATGAAACATGACCTAATCGGGAGTGCCAAAGATTCAATAGTAAAGACGAAGAAGTAGCTGCAAACTGATAGCAACCCTTGAAGGGAGTTGAAGATGAATGAGCTTAAATAGACGTCCAACTTTACGGTCTATCTTATGAACCTCCCTCATTCGTGGATCCTAAACACGACAGTCAGAAGAAGTAAAGTGGACATCAAAACCAAGTTCACACAATTGACCCACAGAAATAAGATTTAAAGTAAGCTTAAGAATGAAATATGTATTTTATAAGGATAAATTATCTATAGAGATATAACCTATATGTTGAACATGCATAGATAAGCCATTTGCTGTTGAAATGACGGGTAAGGGGAAATATGATGAATGGACAAAAATATTTACAAAATCAGATGTCATGTGATTATAGCAAGCTAAGTCAAAATACCAAGGAGAATTACTTGTTAACATAGAGGAAGCGGAAATAGAAGAGTTACCAGATTTGGAAATGATTTGGTGAAGCATGAACTTAAGGTCATGAATGGAAAAAGAAGAAGATCCAGCAGTACCTTATGCGTCATCAGTTATAGCTACCGAAAATTGTTAATTATTCTTAAAATGCTTGAAAGAAACATCTTTGGATTTGGTTGAAGATCCTCTATTAGCAGGTTTTTTAGGACAATCATCATTATATTGATCTGATTTATATTTGTGACAATGTTTACAACGTCAAGTAAGACAACGAAGAACTCCATATTCTGATAGCTTGCAATAATAACAATTAGGTTTCTTGATGTCAAACTGCTTAGAATGAATGGCAAGCACAGTGTCAGTATGAAGAGACTGCAATGTGGCAAGACGAGTCTCTTCAGATATCAAGTCAGAGATAGCCTGCTCAAGAGCAGGTAGAGAATGACAATAAAGTAAAGATACGAGTAGGCTCAAAAGTATTAATGAGAGTTATGAGAAACTGTATCAACTGCCGGTGATTTCTATAAATATTGAATTTTTCAGCCTCGTCATTAGCAATCCAATTGGGCTCAAATAGAGCGAGTTGATCCCAAAGAAATTGCATTTCTTAATGAAAATCAACAATTGCTAGACTTATATTTATTTGTAGGTTACTGGCAGTCGCTGCAATCAAATAGTGGAATTTGTTTTAAATTGATGTGAAAAATGTTTTTCTTAATAGAGATCTTACTGAAAAGGTATACATGACACCACTATCAGGGTATCCATACCCTCCACACAAAGTTTGTTGTCTCTATCGAGCATTGTATGAGCTAAAATAGGCTCCTAGAGTTTGGTTTGCCAAATTCTCTTCCACCATTATATAATTTGGTTTTGCCTTCAACTCTTATGATTCTACACTACTTCTTCGCAAGACCAATCATCGGTATATTTTCTTGTTACTTTATGTGGATGACATGATCATTACAGGTAATGATATTGTTAGTATCTTTGACCTTAAGACCTTTCTTTTAGCAGTAATTTGAGATGAAAGATCTTGACTCTCTCAATTATTTTCTTGGTCTTGAGGTCTTTTCTGATTTTGATAATTATTATCTCTCTCAAGCAAAATACATTTCAGATCTTCTTGCTCGTGTTAGTTTAATTGATAATAAAATCAATACTAGTCCCTTAGAAGCTAATATTACATTGACGCCTTTTAAAGGTACTCCACTCAGTGATCCTACTCTTTATCAATAGCTTATTGGTAGTCTTGTTTATTTGACCATAACACGGCTAGATATAGCATATGTCGTGCATGTCATCAGTCAGTTTATGTCTGCTCCTCATTCCACTCATTTTGTTGTTGTTCTTCATCTTTTACGATATCTCAAAGGTACGATATTTTATAAACTTCATTTTTCTGTTAACTCCTCTTTAGAGTTACGTGCTTATTTAGATGCTGATTAAGCTAGCTATTCTACTAATCAACAATATACCATTGGCTTTTGCTTCTTTCTTGGTGATTCCTCTATCTCATGGCATAATATGAAACAAATTGTTATAGCTCAATCCAGTACTGAAATTGAATATCGGGCCCTCGCTAATACTGCTCAAAAATTTATTTGCCTGTGCTGGTTACTTACAACTATGGGAGTTCACTACGTCACGACTGCTCCTCTTTGTTGTCATAATCATAGTGCTATTCGATGTTTTTCATATACGTACCAAATACATTAAGATCCATTGTCGTTTTGTTCAGCAATATATTCATCAATGTACTATTAAACTTCATTTAGTCTCTTTAGCTAATTAGTCCGCCGACATCTTTATTAAAGCTCATCACTGAGGATGTTTTCGTGAATTGGTTTCCAAACTCAAGCTTACATCATTCTCACCATCTTGAGTTTGCGGGGAGATGTTAACATATCAAGTAAGTCAATCGCTTATGTCAATCAAATCAATCTTTTTCCATATATATAATATATAATTTTATTTCTATGTATAGATTATTTTATTGTCTTCTTTGTTTTATTTTTTGGCCTATAAATAGGCTCTATTTTGTACATTGAAACACAGTGAAATATATATTATTCTTCTGTAATTTACAATCACAACCATGCTTGAGCAACCATTAATAAAGTTTAGCCTTTGTGCGTACATGTAAACGTCCCTCACTTGTGCAGTTGTTGGGAGGTCACTGTCCCTCATGAAATTTTATTCAAATATGCATGCCTAAATGCAATGACATGAGCCATAGAATAAATTGATCATCAAAATAATAATATATACACCTAATATTTGTGAATACATATGTTTTGATTAATTCAAATATAGAGTTCTTTTTTTAATAGCACCAAAATAATATTATATGTTTTCACTTCAAATATATTCTCCATTAGACTTCATATCGTTTCTTTGGAAACGAAGCTACTTGGTGTTTTCATGTAACAAGCAACAAATTTCTTCATCGTTATTTTTAATGGCATGTGGATCGGACTAATTTAAGAGAGCCGTCTGCTAATGGAGTTGGAAAAAGGCAGCTGCGTTTAACGAAAGGAAAAGGACTTGTTTATATTGTTTGGGATAGTAGTGATGGATGGTATAGTTTTATTATTGACGATATGATATGCGTTGACATTTTATTTTTGTTTCATTGTATAATGCATGATGACAGTTGCTTGCTCATCAGAATCTATTTAGAAGTACTGTTGTGTCTTTATTAGGTTAGTTCTCCGACAAAATTATAATTTGATGTCACCATTATTTAACAAAGTTTTGAATGTCTTTCAATGACATAGAACCCATAATTCCATTAACGAAGATTGTACAGATTCTTAATAAAGCGTTTAAACTCTTGATATTTTATCATGATCTTATCGATAGATTACGAATAATTACTTAACCATATATAATGAATTGTAGCTTACGTATCTTTCTCGCTTTCCATTTGATGAGCTATAATGGAACAAGTTGTTGACCCACAACCGTCCATTCCAAAACTAGAGCAAACATTTACACACAATCGGCACCTCAAAAATCATATAGTTCTCATTTTTCAGAAGAAAATAATTCAATTGTAGTAGTAGTGAATTATATGATCAATTTCATAATATAATTTGATTTGGCTGTTGCTTTCTTCTGTAAAGTGATTTCGATCATCAAAGTTTTATTGGTTACAAAGCCAAATTGTACGAATCGATAATGTTTCACAGTTTTTTTCTAATTACTAAAGAAAAACCTAACAACTTTAATTAGGGTTTGTAATCTGATTAGTAAAGCACACATGTGATTAGAGGCATAAGCGGATTGATGCGTTATTGTATTACATATTTAACAAGGCATTTGGGAATTCTTTTGACACTTGCTCCTTGTTATTTTACGCAGCAGCTACTTATCTTTTTTTGCCTTTTATCATTGCACATGTTTTTGTCAAAGACTTTATGTGAAGTGGAAAATAGACAAAGGTTTTGTGTATAAATTCTCGGAACATCAAAACATAAATAATTTCTTTCTTGTTTTTTCAAGAAGTAATAACAAAATTTTGAAATTTTGATTAAAAAAGAACGAAGAATTTTACTTGGTTAACCATTAACTACCAATTAAAAAGGTGTTCAAATAAATTAATTACGAGTGATATATGTATTTATATATTCCTAAGTCAAATAAATACAAAAAATACCAATATAAGACTATACTTAAATTAGGTCTATGTACTAATAATTGAATAAATCGCTACATACAGGTAGAGTAAAAACTAAAATCCTTAACAAATTTTAAAAAAAAAATAGAAATAAAACAACACGATAAAATATATAAGATGTAAATCACTACAGAAAAATCAATTAACAAATCTCTATTTCTTGATAAATTATACTCACCACACTTTCTTATGACTTTCAAAATTTCAATTCAATTGATAAGACTTATTTTATGTGAATAACGAACGTATGTTTCACATAATTGGAAAGTATTGAATAATTAAATCCGCTTGATCAATTCTTTATTAATTATTGTTTTACAGACTAAATATTCCATTTCTAATTCTTGACGAAAATAATTATGAAACCCCTCTATTTTCGTTTAGTATAATATACCCTACGAGATTAAAATAAATGATGATTTTCTTTTCTGTCCCTAAAGATGTCCCTAGCTATATAAAACTAGATTGCTGTCCAATGAGACACATGCATCTCTTTCTAGCTAGCTAAGTCTTTTAAACAATAACAAACTTTGATTTCTTTCTTTCTTTCTTATTTAATTAAAAAAAAATTGCTTAAATTCCTTTAATGTTCATGTTGATTATATATTGGGGTGTTCGGCTGGTAAGAATATCAATTAGACTGTAGTTCAAATCATGTAATATTTTTAAATTCTCAGTTTTATATTAAATTGAAAATTATTACAATAAAAAATTCCAAAAATATGGTGAAGAAAACAATGCAAGGGCATGAAAAGCGCCTGCAATGATGTAAAATCAAATTCAAAAAGCCCACCTACCCTAAATTGTTTTCCTTACCCTTTTTTTTTTTTTTTTAAATCCTCATATAAACTGTTTCCATGAGGACCATCACGACAATATAATTCTAAACGAACCTATATAATACCACAACATCACAGCCACGTGATCGCTGTACGTAGTATCCTTCACCGTATTTCATATATACAGTTATATACAAGAGGAAATTACCTCAACAAGCCATTTACTATTCTTTCAAAATTCAATCAAACTTATTGAGCTTTTTTTTTTTTTTTTTTTAAATAAGAAAGAGAATCTTATTTTAAATTTGAAATAAATTTATTATTATAAAACTAAAAATACTTCTTCAATTAATTTTAAATTTAAAAATTTTATTTATTTTGCTTTTCTCTCTCTTGCTTCCCTATTTTTTTCCTTCGAATTTCGGTCTTTCTTGGTGTGATTTCACAATGACACCTTTCTCCTCTTCTCTTACTGTGACTTCTCTCTTCTCTTTTTACAGTCTCTTCAACAAGGCTTCTCTCTTCTCTTTCTAGAAGGACATTTTTTACTCCCTTCTCATAACAACAGTTTTTTTTCTTTGTTCTCTCTCTAAATTTCTATCTACCACATATTGTCCTTTACCTTTAAATTCAGTTTAAAATTCAACTTCTCAAAATGTCTAAATTTTTCTCAAGATGTTTAAATTTTATCCTCTATATTAAATGATTTAATTGAAATGTCATAAACAATTTGATTTTAGCTTTAATAACGTAGAGTGAAAGAATTATCTAAGTTTTTTAAAGAAAGAAACCAAATTGTTTCTAGTACATTATATGTCAGTTACATATATATAAATGTTACATGCCGTTTATTTCTAGTATGTTATATGCAAAATATTTATAATAGGTCATATGTCTCTTATGTATAGTTAAATATCATTTATATATAGGCGGTTTTTAATAGGTGATTTGTATTTCATTTTTTTGTTTCCTCTCACTTTTTCTATCTAATCAAGCCGTAAAACATTCTAACTTTAAATTAAAAAGAATAAAATAAAAGTAATTAGGGAGCATTTTTATCCACCTAAGACATAGTTTGAAAACTTATTAAATTTGAATAAATTTACAAATTGCTCAATTAAAATTATTTTAAAATTTTCATGGGATTATAGCTTATTCATTAATTAATTAAGTACAAAAATATCACATATCCTCTCTCTATCATCATCATCATCTTGTTATATGTCATGATAAAACACTTGTTTATATCATTAGTTAACGCAAAATTGTTGCCTAGGTCTGATTATTCAATGCCGATATATGGTTCTTTCTTGGTCGTATGGAAGCAAAAATTGCACTAGCTTTTGTCTCAAAAAAAAGAATTGCACTAGCTTTGTCCGTGTTCTTTTACATTTTCTCTGCAGTCGGCTACAATGACCGACAGCAATCGCTGTCTGAGTCCCACAAACTCACCAAGAAGAAGCCGCGTGGCCCGGTTAACTATTAGACCCACAAATCCCTTGCTGATATGGCAGAGACAAGGGACCCCCATGTCGGTTTTTGTTTAGCTATTCTGACGTGTAGTGGCCCCAGCTGTCTGCTCGTTCCCTTACAGAAACTGTGAGAAAAAATATTTTGCATGTCGCTGGCCACGAAAACATCTATCAGCTTTTACGAAATTGCTATTGGTCCGGCTGATCCACGTAGACGTGATGATTTGGCACTCACAGCAAGAGGGTCTCCAAACTCCTCTTATAAATGGTGACCTTATAGCAACTCGTTTAGACCACACCCAACTCTAAAAACAAAAACAAAACAAAACAAAACAAAATACAAATCCAATTCTCTCCTTCTCTCTCTCCTTGTTTGCTTTTTGTATCAGTGTGACTATCAATCATGGCCATTGATGCAACTCACTCATCACCACTAGGTCCTGCTGCTGTTGAGAAAGATGCAAAGGCTCTTCAGTTCATAGAAGAGATGACAATGAATGCCGATGCCGTTCAAGAGAGGGTTCTGGCTGAGATACTCCGTCAAAACGTTGAGACTGAGTACCTCCGTCGCTTCAAACTCGACGGTGCAACAGACCGTGACTCTTTCAAGTCTAAAATCCCTGTTGTTACTTATGAAGATCTTCAGCCTGAGATCCAACGTATTGCTAATGGTGATCGCTCTGCGATCTTGTCTTCTCACCCAGTTTCTGAGTTCCTCACTAGGTCAGAATACACATCAACCCTTCAAATCATTTTGTTCCTACTCTTTGTTTCTCTCTTTCTATTTTAAGACTCTTTTGTGATTTTGTGTGTTTCGAACTATGTGCTATTACAGCTCTGGGACTTCTGCAGGAGAAAGAAAACTGATGCCAACCATTTATGCAGAGTTGGACCGTCGCCAGCTGTTATACAGCCTTCTCATGCCTGTTATGAACCTGTGAGTACTGAAGGGTTTTTTAGTTTTATTTGTATTTATGTATATATTTTTCCTTTGTGTGTAAGCTAGCTATATTGCTTCTGTTGAAAACCTAGCTAGATTATTTTCTTTTTCTTGACGTCTCTTGATTCTTTATAATACACATAACTTTCTGTTGAGAAGTTGTACTTCTTTAATTTGGCTTTTAGTATTCTTTTTAAAAGAATCCTGTTTTAATCGACAACTCATTTTTGAATATTTTGTTTGATTTCTCTTAATATTTTCTTCAGTGTGACAATATATATATATTTTGCTGAAAACCCTTGATAAATTGTTTTGTGACAGGTACGTGCCTGGTCTGGACAAAGGGAAGGGCCTCTACTTCTTGTTTGTTAAAGCAGAATCAAAGACCCCAGGAGGGCTCCTGGCACGTCCAGTGCTCACAAGCTACTACAAAAGTGAGCACTTCAAGACCAGACCGTACGACCCTTTCAACGTTTATACCAGCCCAAACGAGGCCATTCTCTGCGCTGACTCCTTCCAGAGCATGTACACACAGATGCTATGTGGGCTGCTCATGCGTGAAGAAGTTCTTCGTGTTGGTGCGGTCTTTGCCTCCGGCCTCCTTAGAGCCATTAGGTTCCTTCAATTAAACTGGAAACAACTGGCCGATGATATCTCTACTGGAAACTTGAACCCAAAAATAACAGACCCTTCTCTTAGAGATTGCATGACCAAAATCCTGAAACCAAACCCTGAACTCGCTGAGTTCATCACCAAAGAATGCTCAGGGGAGAAGTGGGATGGCATCATCACTAGAATTTGGCCCAACACAAAGTACCTTGACGTGATCGTCACGGGAGCCATGGCTCAATACATCCCCACACTTGATTACTATAGTCGTGGGTTGCCAATGGCTTGTACCATGTATGCTTCCTCTGAGTGCTACTTTGGGCTCAACCTGAGACCAATGTGCAAACCCTCTGAGGTCTCATACACTATCATGCCAAACATGGCTTATTTTGAGTTCATGCCACATGACCCAGCAGCTCCACCTCCCTCTCGGGACTCACCACCTCGCCTTGTTGACCTTGCTGATGTTGAGGTAGGCAAAGACTACGAGCTCGTCATCACAACCTATGCAGGGTTGTGCCGCTACCGGGTCGGTGACATCCTCCATGTCACTGGCTTCCACAACGCGGCTCCTCAATTCCGCTTCGTGAGGAGGAAGAACGTGTTGTTGAGCATTGACTCGGACAAAACTGACGAGGCTGAGCTGCAGAAGGCCATTGACAATGCATCTTTATTGCTAAAACAGTTCGACACTAGTGTGATCGAGTACACCAGTTACGCTGACACCACAACAATTCCGGGACATTACGTGATATTCTGGGAGTTACTTGTCAAAGATCCATCCAATCCTCCAACCGATGGCGTGTTGAACAAATGTTGCTTAGCAATGGAAGAGTGCATGAACTCGGTGTATCGACAAGGACGAGTTGCTGACAACTCAATTGGCCCACTGGAGATAAGGGTGGTGAGGAATGGTACATTTGAGGAGCTAATGGACTATGCAATTTCAAGGGGTGCGTCTATTAACCAGTACAAAGCACCAAGGTGCGTTACTTTTAGTCCCATTTTGGAGCTGCTTGGTGCTAGAGTGGTCTCTAAGCACTTAAGCCCAGCTGCTCCTCACTGGACCCCAGAACGACGTCGTTGACTTGCATGAGGGGATTCAATAAAGGAAAGACCAGTGCAGTGCAACCTCTTTCTCTCTCTCTCTCTTTCTCTCAACAATCTATATCTATCTTTGTTGATCTAGCTTTTAAAAGCGTGTTTTAGTTTCTTTTGAAATTTGAAGAGTTCGTGTTTCTGTTATAAGTTCGTATAATCTATGCGCGCATGATGCAACATTGTCCATCGTCATGGTTACATCGTTTTCTTCCTTTCTTGAAAGTTGAGGAAAAAGCGTTAAAAGTGTAATCCACGGAGGGCTCTTTGTATCGTATGCTGGATGCGGTGGCAAAGTTGTAAATTTGCTGATCTTTCCAATTAATAAAAAAGTCATTATCAAGTAATTGCGTATTTGTAGTTTTTTTTTTTTTTTGAAATACTGTATATGTGATTTCTTTTTGTATGCTTTTAGGATTTATTTGCATGGAGTTTTGCGCACGTGATCAATATTCCTTTTATCTTGATATGATATATAAGTAATTTATTATTATTATTATTTTACAATTTTCATCTCCATTTATCTATGTTGTGGTCACTAGGTTTTCTATAATTCTATTCTGTTTGGATGCAAGTCACGAGGTCTTAGTTGGTGGCTACAAACGTTACAACATTTATGGGTAGGTTATGTTTCTGTGGCATCAGAGCAGCCTTATTGCTGTAGCTCTGGTGTTGTGATAAATTTATATATAAAATTACTGAAAAGGCTTCATTCTAACCAGCAATAAGTAATTAATGTAATCGAATATGACAAGGCTAGGGTTAGGGGTATCCCCACACAAGATTTTCTTTCCCATCTTGGATCTGCTACCTTTAAAATTTGTTATTACTTTTGAAGATACCCTTTTCTTTCTCCAGTGGTACATCATCTCTTTTTAACTTTTCAATTTGTTTTTACTTTTGAAGATACTCTTTATTTTCTCCAGTGGTACATCATCTCTTTTTAACTTTTCGTCTGTTGCTTGCTAAGGTAATTAATCAGAAGATCATTATATATATATATATATATTTTTTTTTTGAAAGGAATCTTTCTTGGGTTAGTGTGATGATGACCAATGTCTCACATGATTAATGGAAGCATTCTGTTTCTAAATGATACATTTCGCACTCTGATTTTTAGTGTAGACAAATTTTAAAATTGTTCATTGGACCACAAAGTGCAAAATTGATCATGAACGTATGATGATTGGTGATTATGTCAGTGTAATTGATTTCAAAGCATAATTACAAGATTAAATAATTAGGATTTTGGGTTTCGCTACGGTCACTAATTGGGATCGGTCTTGTACTTCAAAGTTGTGAAGTCAACATGTTAAAATTTGTATACTTTATTATCGATGGTATACAGGGACTCCTCGTTTTTAAATTCGGATGAGTTCATCTAAATTTAATTTTGGGTAGGCTTAAATTTATGCTTGGGTTCTCATTTCATTAGAGGTTGGTTATTGAACTACTACTTGATATAAGAAATTTTCTTATTGAGTTTTTTTGGAAGGGGAGTTATTATTTAAAAAATAAATAAATAATCGTATTCTACTAAAAACGGCCACCCAAGCCCATGAAGAGGTCCGCCTCGGATAATATAACTATAGTTGCTTTTACACTTTGTTATTTGAAAAAAAAATTAATTGTAAATAATTTTAAGAGGTTAAGAGGTTAAATTTTAATACACACAAATGTGAGTAACTTTTTATGAATTTAATTCCTCTTCTTACCATAAAATATATATATGGATAATCCTAAAAAAACTTATTATAGTTGGTTAAAATATCTATTTTACTACCTATATTTTACTTTTGTCCAAAAAACCTCTTGATATTTACAAATTAACAGAAAATATCAATTTTATCATCCATGACTTTATTATTAATTTGTGTCTATCGGAAGCATTTTCATCACTTCACATACATTCAAGAGATATTTTGTGTGTTTTTATTAACGTCGGAAGAGATTTTAGATAAAAATGAAATCATAGATGATAAAATAGATTTTTTGGGATTATTGATTAGTAGATTTTTGTAAGAAAATCTTTTAAATTATTATTATTTTTGAATACCATATATGGTAAAACCACTCAAACATGAATCATTGTGAATGTCTGCTCTTTTCACCTACCACATTAGATGCTATAAATTAACTCCTATTTTAAGACTAACCTTATTTGATTTGGTCCAATTGTGGAACAAGATTTTATATTTGGAAACCATTTATTTATTTCGACTATTACACTTTACAACTGAGATTTAGCTACCCAAAAAGCTCTCACAACACCCATTACTTTATACATATCTTTAAAACTTAAAAACTGATTTTCTTTTTATACATGGTCCCTTATGTCTCTACACTTACAACCATTTTTTTCAGCTCTCATGCATTTAAGAGAAGAACAAACCCGGCCTTGAAATCAACAAATCGAAAATGTCTTTTAATTGCTGGAATTTTTTTCTTTTCACCATAAAATGTCACAAAGCTAATGCAGATTTTGGGTAATAAAATAGAGCAATCTGCTACGTATTGTTTTAATAACAGATTGCTATATTTTTTGTTGTAAAATATTACGAATATTCGCATAAAGAAATTGCAGCAGTCACTGATGCACTTTTATCAAACTTACAAAGATCAAATTCTTTTGCTCTTCCTTGCCAATCAAGAAGCAACATACCATATGCGTTCATAATAATTCATCAAACTAATTTATTGTTGATTTAATCTGTAATTAAATTTCAAAATTATATTTTATATTATAATTTCAGTTTTGATTCCTAATAAGATATTAGGTTTTATAATGAAGTAGTTGAGTTGATTGTACGATATGTACATAATGAGTGCCCCCCAAAAAAAAAAAGTAATGAATTTTTTTTTTTTTTTTGTTAAGATATGGGTGTTGTGGGAAATATCTTCGGTGGCAATAGAACCACCCTTTAGATTTGGGCTAAGGCTCGATTTGAACCTATATGATCTCATGGTTTAAAGATGAGAAATATCTCAAAATTTTCATATTATATACTTTGCTGTTGCTTCCAACCATTTATATGGTTTAATTTGAACAACTGAACTGACTGAACTGAGACTTTATTTATTCCTTTACTTTCAATTAATCCTATTCTATTATTATCACATTCAAAGCATCAATTAATACAAATATTGGTCTAATGTGACTTAGCAATGAAGAACACACACTTTACCTGATAACAACCCAAATTTAAATTATTCATACAGGAGATATTTAGAAGAAAAAAGAGAAAAATTTAGGATAAATAATTCTCAACATATAGTTTACTCTAAACTTTTTAATTTCGTACTTCTCTCCTAATCTACTCTATTTATTGTTACTCTCATAACACAAATTAATCTCATCGAATAAATATATAGTTCTCATTGTTCTAAAATTTTTTCTTCATTTAAAAAGAGTTTTTAAAACAATTTTCAGGTTATACCGCTATTTAACTTAAAATTTATTAAAACGTAAGCAATGCCCGAAAATTTGCAACAAGAGAGCATAGTAACAGTGCTAGTGTTTGTTTTATTAGATAAGACCACTTAAGAATTAATGCTAACACATCTTTGATTTGTTTTCTTATAAGCATTGATGAGAGTAATCCATAAAAGAAAAAAAAGTAACAGTAATATAAGCATCAAACCCCTTTCAAAAAAGAAAAAGAAAACAATAAATCAAATCAATTATCAAATCAACTTTCTAACTTAATTGACTTCAAATCAGCCTTTCCACATGCCCAAGCCGGAGGCCAGCCTATACATATGGCTTTAAACAGACGCTATTTCAGCTAAAGCAATGCTTCAAACTTTGCGGCGTTGCTCAACGCGAGTCATCCCCCTGTTAAAAGTAAAATCTTTGAATGTCACCGATGGGACCTCAAATCTCTCACATCAAATTTAATCATGCCACCAAAAGAAAACAAATCCTTGAATGTCACCATGTCAGATCAAACCACAAGAAGAAACTTATTCAGTCATAATACCATAAAAAGTTTAGTTCATTTCTATCTCATAGTCTGAATACGTACTGTAAATTGAACAGTTTTAAATAGTCCAAGGTTAGGCAGACAACCTAACTTTGCTTGCCCCATTTATTAACAAAGTTTCCAAGATGAGGCGGCAAAAGCAACAGTAAATGTTGTCCCAAAATGCAATTAATAATAATGACAATGAGGCGGCCAAGGCCAAAACATCTAACAAAATGTTAATCACCTTGTCCCTCTTGTCCTGGACATTCTTTTGGTATCAAAATGGGAAAGGCTTGTTTGGAAAGTCATGGAACCATGAAGGTTTGCTATGACTGCATTCAGCGGCGTCGCCAACAACTCGGCTTGGACCTGCAGTCGCTGTAGAATCCCTTCCCTTCGCTGCAATCATTTACTTATTAGTACAGTGAGATTATTGGTTTATCTTGTCTTTCTTTGTTTAAACAGAAATTAATATAAAATTTCATATTATTTTTGGGTACTAGTATATGCCCCGATAGTAATTGGAATCAATTAAGATGTGACTCTAATGTGTCATTCAAAAATCACTTTCTAAAAGTGAAAGGGAATAATACCCGTCAAGTGGGAGAGGGGCCAACCCACGATATGTGGTGGAGGGGACCTACAACATGTGGGGAAAGGAAACTTATGTGGGGAAAGTTATCACCTTTTTGTAGCCCCTGAACTTGAAATCATATACATGCTTAGAGAAACATGACAAGTGGGATAGACATTACTGCATTAATCCTAGGAACTCATTATTATTTACTTTTTTCTTTTTTGAGAAAATTAAAATTTCATCTTTAAACTAAGGTAATATGGTGTAATAAAATAACGTAAATTTTGTATATCCCAATGTCCCTTCGGTTGACCATAGGATGGTTAAAGGGAATCTTAGGATTCATCAAACAGAATGAACACACTTTAAAGTGTTTACTTTGTTATTCACATCAAATGGTCTTATCGATTTCTTATTATTTTCTAATAAAGTTCATGACAGACCGAATTACTACTAATCTATAAGAGATTGTAATAATTTATCTAGCCAAGAAAAGTCAAACAGGAATATAACTAACATAATTCAAAAATATATAACTAACATTATATTAAAAAAATGCTTAATTATCTGTTGAATGTTATGCATCCCTGCATTAAGATCTGCATTGAAATTTGTATCATGCTCAGACGATGCAAGTTGACCAGAATCACTGTTCACTCAATCCTAGTCAGGTATCTAGCACCACGAAATGCCATTGAGGGAGCCCGCTGAGCAGAACCATCATTCACTGCATTTCCAGTGGGGTACCCAGCACGATAAAAAGGCATCGAAGATGGAATCTGATAAGAGTCATCACTGACTACATTTCCCATCGTCCCAGTATTCTGAAATGCCATTGAGTATGGAAGCATTTCAGCAAAAGGGTCCAATTCATTTCTGCAATTCACAAAAATAAGATAATATTTAATTAGCTAGGCATGTATAATAAGATATGCATAATTAGGTATATATAAAGAGGTTGTTTAATATAGAGGGGAGAAAAAAAAATCTGAAAAATCTCTAAAATAGAAAATAATATCACTGAATCCTAATTTTAAATATAAAAAGGATGGTTTTATGTTTATTTCATTTTCAGAAATATTTTAATAATATCTCGATAGAGAAAGAACACACCTTAAAGGCTTAAATCCAATTGGATTCGCAAAATTGGCAGCCAGAAATTGAGTATGATCATGCTGCTGAGGCCATCCTAAGCCATAGTTTGAACTTCTCATCATGAAATTACTTGCAGTTGCAGTTTCTGGATGCACGGTCTTGTTTCCACAATGAAGAAAAACAAATAGATTTAGACACGTCTTTCAAACACCACTTAAATTAATAATTTAACAAACAATTCATAATCGGATAAATAGAACATTCCCATTTCAAACAGATAAATGGAACATACCTGTGAAGCTATTTGGTGATAAGTTTCTTCTTCGAGCACTCGCTGCATTTATAATCATACATTAATATTATTTACAGATTTCGAATCAAAGACAACCAATTAATCACATGATTTGAAGAACATGAATAAAATGTATATGTAGAGCTTACCCTTTGAAGAGAGACATGTTTCATTGCCGCTTCCAAGATATTTTCATGACGTTTAGCCTCTCGCATAGACTTAATACTTAAACTTTTCACAAAGGGTCTGTGAAAGAGAATCATTTATATATATATAAATGTTCTGAACGTTACAAAATACTTAAATTCCATCTTGTTAAAATCATAATAAGCTTACTCAAGCTGTTTCTCCACATCTTCTAGTTCAGCATGGCGCAAATTGATTTGGTCTTGAATGCTCTGTAATACGTTAACCAGAGTGATTGCTTTAATTAAATCTAATGAATTCACTAATTAAGGAACCAAAGTACGTAATGAGCTGAATAATTAACTAATTAGGTACCCGCAACTGAGTGTTAAGTTCACTTGTGTTTACGTCACTGTTGCTCAATAGTCAAAAGAGAAATTAATTAGCACGGTAAATCAATTAATATTTTATAAGAAAACAAGTTTCTTCTAAAAATTATGACAAGTTTATGGAATCAAATTGAGAAAACGAACCCGGATGGATCCCCCCGGTGCCACATATCAGCTTCAGAGCACATTTGGGTAAGAATACGGTAGACCATCTGAAATTGGTTTATTTTATCGTGCACAACATGGTCATTAAGCTTGTAATTTAAAATTAAACATATGTTATAAAATGGAAAAGAGAGAATGTGAAAGAATATGTATAAGTAGGTGTCTTACCTCTTGATTAGCCAGCCTTCATAATTTGATGGTACATGGAATATATGAGTACATACATGCCAAAAGGAAAAACGTCAATGTAAATATCATAATATTTTTCATTTGACATTTTTCATTATGCAACAATTAGAAGTACTCCAAATTTTCAAACATTGAAATGATTGACATTTGCTAATTTAAGTCACATATTTCTTATGATGAATTGATTTTATCAACGGTAGTTTCTTAATCATAGGATCTTTCTTTCATAGATACATACATACGTGTGTATATATATATATATATAGAGAGAGAGAGAAAAAGAGAGAGAGAGAGAGAGTATCTCTAGGTATCAATTCCTCACCAATCATCTTCATTATAAATGGGAAAATCCAAAAAAAAAAAACGTATGACTTTTGACAAATTATCAATTTTCCTCATATAGTTTGTTTTTATTCAAAAATCCCCCTTTTTATCACATAGTTAATAGAAAATTTGACAATAAGTAAAAAGACAATTTTAACTCTAAATTTTTATTTAAAAAAAAAATAATTATAAAATAACATTAAATAAAAAATTATAAACTAATAAAAAATTAAAAAATAAAAAAAAAAAATAAGTGGAGATCCAGTACATTATCATCGACCTTCAGACCCACCACCAGTAATGAACAACCACAACCATCATAAATAAACATTCCAACAATCATCACAATCAACATACTAAAGATGAATAACAATCAATCAATAAACTCACATTGAACGGAAGTATATACTCACATTGAAATTATATAGACCCAAATTGAACTAAAATGAGAAGAAGAAATAAATGAAATCACATAAACACATATTCAACTTACATATATTGAACTCGAACTTGTTAGAAAAAAGAAGACTGTGAATAGGTGACTGACAAGGAAGACATGAGTGGCGAACGATGACTGAGGAGGAAGACTAATCGACAAAGTGAGGAAGACCCAATTCATGTCTCTAATGGTGGAGACCATTGGGTCTTCATCGAATTGAGTCTCTGATGGTGGAGACCATTGGGTCTTTATGAAGGAGATCTGAATTGGGTCTCCACAATCAGAAACCCAAAGTGGGTCTTTATCATGGAGTCCCAGATGGGTCTCTACGATGGAGCCGAAGACCTAACACCGGGGTCTCCATTGCCGTCAAACCCACCTTTCAATTTATGAAGAGAGAAACAAGAAAAAAGGAGAGAGAGACAGAGAGAGGAATTGAGAGGAAAAAATTATTCTCATATATTATTTTTATTTTTTATTTTTAAATAAAAATATCTTATTTTAATATTATTTATTTTATTTTTTATAATTTTATTAATATTTTCATTGAATTTTTTTTTGCCCCAGGAGTCAAATATTCAATTATATCAACCTAACGGAATCTATTACCATCAAGGACATTATCGTCATTTTATATGCCTCCAAAGAGTATTTTGAATATTTAATTTAAAGTCAGGATGTATTTTGGATAAAAACGAAATTATATGGAGAAAAATGAATAATCTATCAAAAGTCAAGTTTTAGGATTGTCCCTTCATACATTGCAGGATAATACAATGATAATATTCAGACCTAAAAGAATACATCTAAAACATGTCTATCTATATCTAAAATATTTTTTTAAAAAAATAACAATTAAATCATATTTATTTGATTAGGTGTTTTTTAAAAGTTGTTTATTTTTATAATATTATGATTTAAATATTTTGAAATTATTCTTCACGATCTTCAAAAGGTGTGTTCAAAATTAAATATTGAATTATTGATTCTCACCTAATAAACATTTTACTCATTTTAAAAAATAATATAAAACATGTTATCATTGTTTTTAGGCTTTAAAATTTATTTTTAATGGATGTTACCAAATGCATTTTTGGTTTTTGAAAACAATTTTTTTTTACTTAATACCTTTCAAAATCCATTATATATATAATTATTAAAAAAAAAAAAAAAAAAAAAAGCCTTTTATTAGGAGCATACCGAAAACAGCGAGAGTATGGGTTAATAACAAATCAACGTGCCTTTGGTATGTTCATAAATAATGTTGTCAAGATTATTAATTTCCACCTCGATTACGCTAATATAGGATGTCAAAGGGGCAAATCGGGAGCGATGTCAATAACCCAACACTAGCAAAACTTTTTATTCCCAATGCTGCATCAAGGTCAGATCTATGCAACCAACTTTACACTCGTCCTAACCCTAAATTTTCAACAAGATCAAGAATATTTGACATTCAATAATAAACTACTTCTTAATTCACATATAATTACTTAACTAATATTTATCAAGTTTATGAATCACTAGATCATTTCAAAAATAAATTTTATACCTTCCACGTTGATGATGAGGGAGATCAGCGTAACGCTTAAGGGTTTCCTCCACTCTGTACAACAATAGATTAATTAATTAATTGAAAATCTACACATGATAATAATAATGATTAGATCTCAAGTCCGAATTAAGAGAAAATAAATTTAAAGTACGACAAACGATAAGGCCGATTACTAGATCTCAAGTCCGAATCAAGAGAAAATAAATTTAAAGTACAACAAACAATAAAAACGATGACTAGATCTTGAGTCCGAATCGAGAAAATAAATTTAGGGTATGATAAACGATCAAAACAATGATTAGATCTCGAGTTCGAATCAAGAGAAAATAAATCTAGAGTACAACCAACGATAAAACAATGACTAGATCTCGAGTCCGAATCAAAATAAAATAAATTTAGAGTACTAGAAACGATAAAAACGATAACTAGATCTCAGGTCAGAATCAAAAGAAAATAAATTTAGAGTATGACAAACGATAAAAATGATAACTAGATCTCAAGTCCGAATCAAAAGAAATGATAATAACGATGACTAGATCTCAAGTCCAAATGAAGAGAAAATGAATTTAAAGTACCTTTTCTTCCCATCAAAAATAACCAATTTCCCAGCCGGAGAAAATACGATAAGACCGACATCTATATCACAAAGAGTTGAGAGTTCATAAGCTTTCTTGACAAGACCACTCTTTCTCTTGGCAAAAGTAATTTGCCTATAGGTTTTGTTCTCAATTTTCTTGAGTTGAACTTTCACTCTCCTCATTTTTTTTTTTTAATTTCTTTTGCCTTTTACAAATCTATTTTGCTTTGATTTGCAGGTAGTACACTTATATATATAGTAGGGCTTTTGTGGTTAGTGTGTTATAATATTTAAATTACTAGAACCACTAATCTCAATCATTCATTGCATTTGAATTAAATAGAAGAGAAAAATATTTTTATGAGAAAAAATATAATGAACGACTGAAATTAATTATACTAATAATTTAAAATTTATGATGCACCAACTATAAAAATTTTATATATATAAAACAAAGGGTCCACCTAACAAAATTATATTTCTCACACTATATTACAGCATCCTAGTTGTCATGCCTTATATGCCTTATTTTATCTTAATTATATTGCATAATCTACTAGATTTTTTATTGAATTATCATTAAAAGACGCAAAAGTACCAGCTGTCTAGTCCAAATATGACCAAATAGAATTTAAAAATAATTCTTTAGTCCAAATATAACCAAATAGAATTGAAAAATAACTCTTTCGTCTAAGTATAACCAAATAGAATTGGAAGACAAGTCTTTAGTCCACATATGACCAAGTAAATTTTGGTGTTGCTACAATGGTAAAGAAGTCACCCACTATGTCCTTTGGGTAGAGTTCGACTACCCTTCATATAGCAATATGTGGTAATTTTCTCCCTCTTTGGGAGCCCACTTCCCTTTATTAGGAGTCATCATGTGACGGGAGCCTCTCTTATCACGGATGTAGAGAAGTCAAATCAAACATGGGCTCCATTCATGACATGAGCCTCTCATGTCATAGATGGAAAGATTTCCAAATAAAACATGGGTTCCATCTATGACAATAGGCTCTCCTATCATGGATGGAGACGTGATAAGAGCCTCTCATGCCATGGACGAAATGCTCCATCCGTGGCACGAGAGACTTCTGTCATGGATGGAATGGCAAGAAAGATGAATAGCCACCGCCATTCAAATAAAAAAAATTCAATTTTTAGCCCTAATACATGGCCTTTAATATACAACCAAGCCCAAAAAACAAAACTCAACACAAATCTCCCAACAAAAACACAAAAACTCAAAATCCAAAAAAAAAAAAAAAAAAAAAGGGTTCTTTTGCACAAATCTTACCTACGAATGGTGGAGAACGACAAGAGAGGTGGCTCGACAATGTCACAGTTTCCTTCCTCTGTGATGAGACAATATTCGAAACTGACCCACCGGTGACAAGAGTGGGTCATTATTTAAGGGGAGGGTAGTTTCGTAATTACAGGTTATGTTTTTTTAACAAAATTACCCATTTACCCTTGTCATTTTTAATAAAAAAAAAAATTGAATGACAAGGGTAAGTGGGTAATTTAATTGCAGGGGTAGGTTGGGAAGTACAGGATATAGGGTGCAAATCATTTCTTGAAAGGGGAAAAAACAAATTTTCTTTTAAGAGGGAACAAAAACAATTTTTGCCTTCGAAATTGGAACGGTTTTTAAAACTACCACAATTTATAATTATTATTTTAATTGAAATTTTCAATTTTTTAAAGTTTTCTCTTGTGATTATTGTATTTTTAATTAATTGTTTTCATTTTTTAAAATTTCTTTAACTAATAATTTTTGACCAAATATAAAATTTTAAAACAATTATTACATCTTCTTTTTAAATTATATTTTTATAATATTTTAAATTGATAAAACCTTTATCCAACTTTGTAAAAAAATAGGATTATTTTTAGAGCAAATTATACGAAACACCCTCGGGTAAGACTTTTGACAAGCGAAAACGAAGTTTGCTTTTTGTAACATGATACCCCCACTTTAATGGTCAAGGGGTCTTAAATTTAATTGTCAACTTTGATTTGAAGTGCAAAGACAAAATTGTTCTTAGTTTTTAAATTAATTTCTTTTAAAATTTAAAATAATCAAAATTAATTTAATAACAAAATAATTATAAAAAAAAACAGTTAATCTCTATCATCATCTCAACAGTATCTTTTGAGATGGACGATAGAGATGAAATAAGGAAAAAATACCAAAAAAAAAAAAAAAGCAAATCAATTGAAAAAAAAATAAATCAAATCAATTTTCTTCCCCAGTTCATCTCCCCAACCCCATCTCTCTCTCTCGACACAACTTAACCTTCCTCTTTCTTGACTCAACCTCCATCGTCGATCAAATTTGACTCCACTCAAATCCTCCCAAACCCTGCCAAATCTCTCTGCCATTAAAGCTATCGTCGACTTCTCTCTCAATTTCTCGCTCCACAGTATCTTCCTCCTTTATTTCTCTCCCGCTCTTGCCGATATCTCCAACCTAGTTGGCTTCAACTTCATCGTTGTTGACATGAAGCATGACCCTGGTGGCATCTTTGATGTCTCTACAACCTCGCCATCGTGTAGACATCAACCATCTCGCGTCTCGAGGTTTAATTGATTATGGGTTTTATCTAAATTGTTTTTGGTTGATTGGATTTTGATTTTTTTTTTTATTCAAGAGGGAGCGTGTAAATATAAAGTTTTGATTTTCTAATTGATTGTTTTGGTGTTTTTGTTGCTGGTCTTGATCTAGGATTGGTTGGATTTTTTTAGTGTTTTGGTTCACATGTTCAATTTTTTTTTTTTTTTTTTTATTGATGTTCATTGAAGATTTTGTTTTGAAGTTTAATTTTGTTTTGGGTTGATGTTTAATTTTGGTTTGTTGTTAATTGAAAATTTGGGTTGAATCCAAATCTTCAGAGTCTAAAGATCTGAGTTCAACCCAAATCTTTCCTTTTTTTTCTTTAAAAAAAATACATATTGTTTTCTTTTTATTCAACTTTAATTTTGATTTTTCTTTAAATTTTATTCAACTTAGATTTTTTTTTTTTTAACTTTTCTTTTTCAATTTTGCTTTTGTTTCAAGATGAAGATCACATCATCTTTTATTTTTATAATTTGTTTAAAAAAATATATATGAAAAATAATTTTTATTTTTTAAATTAATATCCACCGTCCAACACATATGGACAGTGATCTAAATCTTCTATATTTTTTATTATTTTAAATTTAAAAAAAAAAATTAAAAAAGTTAAAATACGAAATCACTCTTGGTCAACCAAACGTTGATTAACAAGCACTAACGGTATAGGAGTATACTATTACAAAAATCAATTTTGTTTTTGACAATCAAAAGTCTTACCTCAAAGGGTTGTTTTGTGTAACTTGCTCTTATTTTTAATTCAATATATCAATGTATTTTATTTTTTTAAATGCTAGAAAAAATAACTTGTTTGAAGGCTACAACATTTTAAATCCGAAGGTGACAATTTGGTAAAATATCAGGAATTCCAACAAGAATTCGCTATTACAAATAAATAGTGGTACTCGCATTAGAAATGGATTTCTTTCTTGCCAGGAGTCCAATCGCATGTGAAATCCATTTCATGGCCTAAAAGCCGAATGTCAAATTCGTGATCCAAGTTGACGTCCACTGCTTTATTGGGCCTACAAGAAGACATCGTGTTTCTTCTAGTCTGATCCATCCAAAATTCATGAGTATGCTATGTGAATGGTGACCCCCATCAATCATGAACTCGAAACGTCATATTTGTCACTTTTGTTTTTTTCTTTTTCTTTTTTAAAAAACACATTAATCGTCACATCAAACATTTGGGCTTCGTTTAGCTCCAATTACAATAAATCGAATTATATTATACTGAGCTGGAGTAGTTGAATTAAATTGGATGAACACTACAAAATCTTTTGTTTTGTATACTATTGGATTGGTTGGATATGATGTGATAAATGCATGAAATATTTATTTATTATGTAAAATAATTAATAATAGTATATTAAATAAAAGTTTATATAATTTAACCGTAAAATTTAAAATTTTAAAAAAAATATTAACAAAATATTAAATTAATCAACTTTCTAATTCAATGAAATCAATAATAAAGTAAAAAACTTAAGAGAATTTATTGAAATCAATCGCTATTTAAATGATTTAAATAACTAATTTTGATAATTATTTCCTCAACAAGGGAAGAATATTATTTATATAAAACCTGTATAAAGTATTTAGTAAGATTTTAATCCCTATCATTGAAGTAGATGAAAAGATATATAATCACATATACTAAAAAGGAGACGACGGTAAATTTTTTATTTAATATCTTTGGAACTTTTAAATAGACAAAAAAAAAAAAAAAAAATCATAACGACCAATTTCAACAAAATCCACCTCTCTCATTCGTGTTGTTTGAATATTATCCCGCGTCTAATACAGGGGGTCCAAACACGGCAGAAATGCTTGAGAAAAATGCTAAATTACTTTTTAAGTATTAAGGTATGATTTAAAATAATTGGGTCGTGAATCATAAAATAATAATAATAATAATCATCATCATCATTGGGTTATGCATTATATTTCTCTATCCGAAGCCCCCTTTTATTTATTATTTAAAATTGATCTCAAAATAAGCAACAATCATCTTCTCATTTGAATAAAAACTTTTTATTATATCTAAAAGCATTTTAATAAAGAGGTTAAAAAATTCTACAACTTCTCCGGTAAGGGTCTTTTGCTTTTTTTAATCTAAAAACTTAATAGTACTAAAAGTTATCAAAAATTAAATAGTGACTGAAATCTGAATCCGAATAACATATTTATTTTTGTTGTATCTTATATTAGAATCTATTAAAAACTTGTTTGTTTATTTAAAGTTAAAATTATTTAAAAACTAATAATTTGACATTTATATTATTTTTACTATTAATTTGTATAAAACGTTATTTGGTAGGATACAAACAACCATAAACAAATAATTTAACAAATTCTAAAACAATTTTATGTATATATTATTTATAATTAAAATATGATTAAAAAAGAGTAGAATTAATGATATTTATATATTTAAATAAAAATGAAATGACCTTTGAATTGAATTACAAAGCAACTAAAAAATAAATGTTTAAATTTGTAAATTAAAATACAATAGTCCAATTCTAAGTGTTTAAAGTTTTTCTTTTAAAGATTATTTTTTTATAAGTATCTTGGGGGTGGAGGAGAAGGAAATTTATATACTATAAAATTAGTATAAATTTGGTAAAATATTATTTTGAGTATGACAGACTTGAAATAAAATATTTTAAATATCATTAAGAGATTGTTTGCCTTTTTGTCTGAAGATTAAATAGTGATGTTAAAGATTGAAGACTAAACAATGACTGAAACCTGAAATCTAAATATATATATTTTTTTCTTACCTCTGAATATATTATAAACTTGCTTATTTTATAAAGTTAAAACTGTCTGAAAACTAGTAATTTAACATTTATATCATTTTTAACTATTTGTTATTATGTAATTTTAATTAATTATGAATAATTTAATAAATTCTAAAAACTTTTTATGTACATATTAATAATATTTATTCATAATTAAAATATGATTAAAAAATATAGTAGTATTAACCATATTTATATATCTAAATATATTGATATATTTAAGAAAATAACTAGAAAAATGAATGTTTAAATTCTAAATTAAAATATATTATTTTAATTTGAAGACAATTTGAGATGAGATGTATTTAGGCTTTTTTCTCAAATATATTTTTTGTAAGTATCAAGGAAAAAAAGAAAAGAAAATTTGAATAATATAAAATTATGATAAATTTGAAATGACGTTATTTTGGAGAGAATAGATTTGGAATAAAAGCTTTTAAATATCATTAAGTGATTTGTAATTAAGTAAAAAATTTTAACTTTTTACATAATTTTTTCAGTTATTTTTTGGTAGTTTTAAATGGTTTAACCATTTAAAAAAACAAACGAAAATAACTTAATAGATACAATTTAATATTATTAAGTTTTAAGTGGAAAAAAGCAAATGTCCTCTAAGTGATTTGGAATTAACTTATAAGCTATTAAGAGGATGACACTAACCCATAACCATAAAATTTGTAAAATATATTCGGTGAAACTTAAACCCCATTAAAACTAAAATGAATACGGAGGTCCAATGCGAAGATATGCATATTTTGACAAAGTTAAATATATGACTGGTTTTGAACATTATTTAATACCAAGAATTGTATTTATAGAATTATAGTTTCTATTTCATATCAAGTACCCCATAAATTTCAGACTGAAAAATTGAAATCAGATATTCCAGAGCTACCAAAACATGCATGATCTGTAGCATCGCTATAACACATATAATTGTCAATGGAAATCTTGTCATATCTTCACAATCTGACAGGCAAGTCTGTGTCACACTATCACCGATTTTCAAAACTAGAATAGGATAAACGTCATCGCCAGTTGGAAGAGAATAAACGTCATCGCCAAGGTTGGAAGAGAATAAACGCCATCGCTAATGTGAGAATAAACTAAAGTGCAAGTCCTTTTCACGTCAGGGAAGGACCACCACCACTCTAGAAAGAAGAAAAGTGCGGTAACGCATTGTTGATTTATTCTTATATAATGTGAAGAAAATAATGGGATGGAGAGATTGCAAGGTCCAATATGCCTCCCCCTCCTCCTATTGCTAGCTACTTATCTCTTTAATTATATGATTATCTCATGTCGCGTATCACAACCGGCATACTCAAGCACCTCCCTCTACCATCACTTTGAGTGAAGCATGAGTGACTATTATAAAATTATTGTATTTAAATCAGAAAAAAGACCGGTGGTGGGAAGTGAAAGAGACAAGCACCAAACACTTGCTCATTATTTTTTTGAATCATTAGCTGACTGCCTCATGACTCCACCGAATATATAGATTACTGGAATTTTTTAATTCATATGATTCTTTACCAAAACCATCCATTCTTTTTTTTTCTTCCCATACTTTATTATGAAGTTATACTACACAATTTAAAAATTAGTTTAAAAATCGATATTGTGCACAATTATCTATTCTTATCATATTGCTCAAAATCGATAATGCGCACATATAATTTATAAAATTAAAAAAGAAAAAATTCACTTGTCACATGGTGATTTTTAGAGTAATTTTTTTATTTTTATAGTATTATTCTAAATTTTAGTATAGATAAGATTATAAGTTCTAAATTTTAAGTGGCCATGGAAAAATTTTAAGTGCCCACATCCATGCCTTACTAGACAACTTATCTGCAAAAATATTCAAAATATGAAGCATTGTGTTATAGTATGTATATGCTCTCAATGTACACTTTAAAAGTAAGTAATGAAAATTAATTTGTGCGCAAATGCCGACTTATATGCAATTTAATCTTATTAAAATTGTACATGTAAATTATTTACACACAAAAAATAAAAATTTAGGACTCAAACAATAGTAATTTAGATTTTAATGAAACTATAGTAATTGGACTCTAATGAGCTAATCGGATAGCTCTCACATTCATATGAAAGTAATTTAAATCTAAATAAAAACAAATCCTGCTTGAACATCTAGCAAATGACTGAAACATAACGAATAATTCCTTTTCTTTCTAAAAGAAAACAAACAACTGCTCCGTCTCCTATGCAAGCCTATCAAAACCAAAATCTAGGCCAATTTTTCCCTGCAAATTGACGACAATCAATAATTCTCAATCTTATCTCTGCCAGATTACCTCACTTGTATTTCAAATAAGCTCAAAGAGAGAGAAGATTCCAGTCCAGGTTTACATGTGAATTATTTTCCATTGCAGAAATTTTGGAAAACTAAAACACTTTGCACACAGAACAATGCACATGCAGCTTTATTTTTGCTCTTTTATACAGGCGTCCTTCCTAGTACAAATATAATATGAATGTTGGAACACAAAATCTTCGTCGGTTTTTGTCAACCTTCGTCCGGCCTTGGAGGTTACAAACTTATGTTTGTATTCGAAAGGCATGGTTCGAACGTTGAACTAACGACAAAAAAAGCCGGAAAAACTTTGTTGATTTTTTTTTAATACTAATATTTTATAAATTAGATGATTATCAAAATCTATCAAGATAAATTATTAATAATATGATTCAAATGATTACCCATCTAATTAATAAAATGACACTTCTAAAAAGAGAAGATTTACAACTCATTTTATATTTTAAACTGTGAAAATGAGATTTCAATATTTAATCTTAATTGAGGCGGGTAGTCTATCACTTTTAATAAATGGTTGATGTGTCCACTTTTTTGGTTACTACTTAAAATGTCGACATAATGATCAACTGAGCCAAAAAAAAATCACAGGCTTTATTCTTTGAGTTTCAAACAAGCAGCTATCAGCCATTCTTTTTCCTAGTTCCAAAGCAAAATCGACCGTTCATTTTAGCTTTGCCACACATTATACATGCAATGCAACGTCGGATATGTTAACAGTTTTTTTTTTTTTTTTTTTCTTCTTTTTCTTTTTCCGAAGAATCTTCATAGTAAAGTACTTAATTTAACTGGTCAAAGTACTTGTTCAAGATAGTGGACTACACGGCACCGTCCAAGTGATGTATAGATAGCAGGGGAAGCCTCGTTTTCATTTTGGAGGCTCTGAAAAATATCATATTTTTAAAAATCATTTTTTTTTAAATTTTCAAAAATTCTTCAAAAAATTAAAAAATATCAGTCAATTGATGATCAACATTAATAAAATATATAAAAATATATATTTTTATCTTTGATGGTTGTTAGTTTTACGTAAATTAGGGATTATCTTAATAGAATAATTAATTTACAAGTTAAATTATCTAAAATATCTCTAAATTTAAGTTCTTAAAAATGTATAAAGTCACAATTGACCGTTAGTTGACTAACTGTTTGGACTTTTTTGAAGAGTTTTAAAAAAATTAGGAATTAAAAAATTGTTTCTAAAAGAATTTTAAAAACTTGATATTTTTTGAAATTTTGAACACTAAAATGAAGTTTTCCCTAGATAATAATAGTTATCTCAAGTTATATTATAGTTTTGTAAGTTTAACTAAAGATGTGATAATTAATAAATTAAAGCTAATTAATTGTTTATTTAATTTATTTATCACATAATATAAAAAATTACTTGTCACATCTTTAGTTTAAATTCAAATTGGAATATAAATTAGAATATGGAGCATAACTTTTAATATATATGCATATATCAAAAGATGATAATGCATAAAAATTAAATCTTGTGCTCGATTAATTATAATTTAAAGGAGAAATAGAATATTATGTAATGTAATAATAATATTTATAGTACATATTTCAGAATTAGTAAGTAAATCAATACAAATATTTTATTATTATGATAGATGCTTTGGTAATTTGGCATGCTTAAAAAAAAGAGAGTCTGAAGTAGACTCTATAAATTGGAGTATACATAAAGTTCTTAATAACTGAAGTAACTTTCTCAACGAAAAAAAAAATAAATAAATAAATAACTGAAGTACATTTAGTATTTAATTTAATTTCTCTTTAACTTCAGCGCAATAGAAATTAAATTCTCGGTCACTGTATGGTTCTTAGTTAGTGTTATACCCATTTTCTCATTCGGCCTAAATGGGCCAGTACAGGTCTTATTAACTTGAACAGAAGCAAGGGCCCAGGAGGCCCAAGATTGGAACCAGCGGTTACAAACCCAGCTCGTGAGGCTGTTCAGGTCGCAAGCCAGCAACAGTTCTCAGATCTCCCGCGCATGCCTCCTGCCCGCACCTTCAGCTCGCAAGGTCGCCCAGATCGCGAGCTCGCGGGAACCTCCAGACCGCCTAACCTCTCCTCCTGGTCACGTCGGCTCCCCTCCAGTGTGCATCACTAGGCTGACCAGAGGGCTTACTCAGGAGATATCGTGTGTAGCAAGTCGACAAAGTCACCTGCTCCCATGATTTCCCACCAGAGACTGTTTACACCATTACCAAGACACATTTAATGCGTCGGCTCTGCATTTAATGAAGAGAGGACTTCTCCAGGAGCATTAAATGCAAACATGTGTATGCAAGAAGGAATGATAGTTTCACATTTAAGACAGCATGACAGTGTCAGGATTAGTTGAAATAACCATCAATTGTACTTTATTTCTGATATTTTTTATTGCTTTCTTTGTATCTCTCCCCTCCATATATAAGCAAGGGAGATCATTACTGTAGAGAACAAGCTGAAAATACGAGAGAACTGTCACTCTGCTGGATTTTGACCTGAGAGTGGCCGTGGATGTAGGCGCAGTCGCCGAACCACGTAAAAATCCTTGTGTGTTGCATCTTTCTTCCTCCTATCTTCACTGTTTATCTGATTGCATTTACTCAACCACCACGACCAACATTCCCTCGCCTTAATTAAACCCCACCAACCTTAAAACTTCATTTAAAGACCTCATTTACCATATACCTAACACCGTAACTGTTCCTTAATTACCTTGTTCGCCGTCTGGGCCCCAGAATCTCTGGTTGACCGTTTCCGAACGTCAATAGTTAGATTAAAAAGAATCAATTTTAATTTGAACTTATGAAAAGTTGTGTTTCATATAACGAAAATTTATTTGAGATATTTCATGAACACTTTATTGATATCCATCATAAAAACAGTTATTATAATGTTAAAAACTTTTGAAAAGATTTGTTATAAACTTTTATTTTCATAAAATCATTTTAAAATTCATCAAAATCTATCACTTAAATGAAATTTGTAAAATCAATGACTATTTGAATACATCTAGATTTTAGTAGATTTCATACAAATCTAAATTCAATACACTTAATTTTTTTTTTATTCCATACAAATCTAAATTTAATACACTTGATTAATTTCATACAAATTTATATTGAATGTACCTGGATTTCAATAGAATTTATTCTAATTTGAATTGAATACACTTCAACTTTTAAAATCCTTTAAATTCTAATAAAATCTTAAATTAAATGCACTCCTCTTAATCAATACTTTCCCCTATATAAAAGATAACTACACATTTTTATTCATTTGTTATGGTGAAATAAATATAAATCTACATTGAATACAACTATATTTCAATAAAATCTATTCTAATTTGGATTGAATATACTCAAACTCTTAAAATCCTTTAAATTTCAATGAAATCTTAAATTAAATGCACTCCTCTTAATCAATACTTTTCCATATAAAAAAGATAAATACAAATTTTTATTTATTTCTTATGGTGAAACAAACACAATTCGAAATTTAATATACCTAAATTTTTTTAGATTTTATACAAATATGAGTTTAATATAACTAGATTATGATACATTTTCTTATAAATCTGTATTGAATATACATAGATTTCAATAAAATCTACTCTAACCTAAATTGAATACGTTCAAACTTTTAAAATCTTTTAAATTCCAATGAAATCTTAAATTGAATGCACTTCTCTTAATCAATACTTTTCCATATAAAAAGATAAATACAAATTTTTATTTATTTCTTATGGTGAAATAAACAAAAATTTGAATTGAATACACCTAAATTTTTTTAAATTCCATACAAATCTAAATTTAATATACTTAGCTCATAATGGATTTCATACAAATTTGTATTAAATACACCTAGATTTCAATAAAATCTATTATAATCTAGATTGAATACACTCAAACTTTTAAAATCCTTTAAATTCCAATAAAATCTTAAATTGAATGTACTCCTCTTAATGAATACTTTTCCAAGAGAATGAGAATGAGGAATATGTATAATTGTTGATGTTCACTTACTCTAATGGTGTGTTTACTTGATGGATTGAGGAATGAAAATAAGGAATGAGAATGATTGGTTATGTTTATTTGCTCTTAAATCATTTTGTAAGGGAAATGAAATTGTAAGTCCCATATGAATTTAGGATTGTAGAATGGGAATCCCATTCTCTCCACCCTATTTGGAAATCTCACTCCCGGTCATTCTCTTTTGCAAGATAAAACGTCTTTTATATTATTCTTTTAAAAAAATAATAATATAGATACACAATATATATATTAAATTACGACTTTATAAATATGTTTACAATAATATTGTTGAGAAAGTCTTTTTAATAATATTATTATAAACATATTTTTAGATAATATTTTATATATATGTAAAATCATGACTTGATATACATTATAAATACACAATGTGTATACATAATATGTTCTTTAAATATATATATATATATATATATATGCACAATATGCTTACAATTATATTGTTAAGCCTTTTTTTTTAGCCTATTATGACAATTACATGACAAAGGATGGCATTATGTCTTAAACATAATTTTGTATATCGTAATTATTTCATAATTTTAATCAAAGACATTTTTATAATTTGTAATTAATTCATTTTGATTTCAAAGAAAAATAAATAGCTTAAATAGAAAACTGTTAATTCCGATTTTGATTCTGATTCTGATTCTGATTCTAATTCTTGCAGTTGAAGTAAACAACTTGTTCTGATTCCGATACATCAATCTGATTCAAGCCATTCAGATTTCAGATCATTGCAATTCCTTCAATTGAAGTAAACACATAATAAATTGATTTGTAATGGGAATGAAATTGTAGGTCACACACAAATTTGGATTGTGAAATGAGATTTTCATTCCTTCCACCCCTTTTAGGATTCTCATTCTCATTTCCATTTCCTTTTAAATATTAATAAGTCTTTACCTATTTTTTTTTTTAAAGGAATAAGACAAAATTGGAAGTAAAAATAATGTGAGAAAAACCTATTTTATATTTATTAATGATATAGTGGATAACATTAAATTATCATTGAAAAACCATTATTATTATTAAAAAAATAGTTTAATAAATAATATTACTATAATAAAAATACATATTTCTTGTTGACAAAAAAGCAACATAATTTTTTTTTTTTTTTTTTACAAAAATACTAAAGGAATACATATTTTTAATCAAATACATTTTTGTAACCTACAAACAATTCATTCTGATTTCAAATTAAAGTAAATAGCTTAAAAGAAATATTATTGAATCCTTATGGTGATTTCTGTAATTAAAATAAATAATTTATTTTAATTATGATACATCAATCTGATTCCGAGATATTTCAATTATGTGCAAGTAAATTTACCCTTAATTTTAAAGTATTCCTTGAAGCACATATTACAAGTTTTTGATGAAAACTTAGAGAGTGAGATATCTTAAAAAAAAAAAAAAAATTAAAAAATTGAAACAGTAAAAAATATCCAAAAAAAATCAATGGAAAATCAGTTTTAACAAAATATATATATGTTAATTGTTTTAAATCTAAACCAAACTTAAATTTACTCAAATAAAAAAAAAAAACAAATTTAAATCGTTTTTAGCTTATTTCATCCCAAAAAATAATTTTATGTGGATGAATTTGTTAAACTACGTGAAACATATCATTAGGCTATATTTGGTATGTGGGAATAAAATTGATTGGATTGAATTAAAAAATTACTATCCTATATTTGGTGTAACTTGGGATTAGATTAAAAAATGTTAAAATCAAAATATTTATTAAATTAATATTAAATAATATAAATATTAATATAAATCACACACACACTCTCTCCGTATTTCATCTTATTAGAAAGATTGTTCTCTTTCTCTCCTATTTCTCTCTTTCCTCTTCTCTGACCGAGCACTATCGCCTCCGTCATCTTTATTTCCAACTCCTATTTTATCTCTCGCCCTTCCCAATGAGCTATTCTCCTTCGCCACCGTCATCATCTTCATCTCCCTCTTCATTGCCAAATCACCGTTTTCTTCTTCATCTTTATTATTGTCTTCATCTTCGACCCAGGTCTATTGTCTATTCTCCATCACTTATTTCTCTCCCCTTCATTCTTATGATGGATGTTGATAAGTCGGTTGATTTAGGTTTTTTCCGTTATGGTTGATTGTGATTTTTCAATTGTTGTTTAGGGGTGGTTGGTGATGGTGGTGGGGGAGCGAGAGAGAGAGAGAGAGAGAGATTGAACACTGGTGGTGGTGTGGCATGAGAAAGAGTAGGAGACCTATTCCTACTAAGGCAGGAAATGAATCCTACAATTTTGGTCGAGTTTCAATCCCTGCATCGGCAGGAATGAGTGGTAGGCTCGGGAATGGGTGATTTCCTTTCCTTTCCCACGCTAAACGTGGGATTAAGTGGGATTTGAGATTTTTTATTCCAATCCCATGTTAAATCCCTTGCATCAAACATGCCCTTAAAGTTTGGTAGGGAGTTAAAAATGAATAATTTTTATTTTAGGAAAAAACTAGATTTTGTTACGTAATAACCGAAAATAATACATAAGAGAAGGATTAGAAGAACAAATAATATAGATAATATGCATTAGATAATAATAAATAAATAAAAGTGAAAAAATAAAGAAAATAACAAAGACGAAGAAAAATGAGAGACTAAAGAGAGAAATAGGAGAAGTGAGAACTTTATTTCTCACATTGATTTTCACATACACAAATTACACACCAATAACATGTATATATTGGCAGAGTTCGACCACTCTTGTATACATAAAATAATAGTTTCTTGAATTGGTGGCTTACCACCTTTACAACTAATCATCCTGAAGGTTAGGCTACTATGTTTAGGTAATGGTGGAATCCACCACTTATTTACAACACTCCCCCTTGAATGATACTATTACATTTAAATTTTATTAGTAAAAACTTGATGGCAAAAAAACCTAAGTAAAAGATATTTTCATGATCTACTAAATCAAGACAAAAATATATAAAGATCTTCTGTATCTAATAGTGTTTAGATGTGCATAAGGGACTGTCTCGTTAAAATTCTTGTTAAGAAAATCCAATGGGACAAAACTTGATCGAAGAAAAAAAGAGTGCAATGCACGTATGTCCATATTGAATTAATATATTCCCCTTGAAAAAATGCTTCACCTAAAAGAATACTCCCCCTGATGAAATGCTCACTTTGATGGGATACTCTTCATGATAATGTTCTTTAAAAAATCTTTAACTTGAGTGATACAAGTGAGAGAAACCTGTATGTACTTTAAATATGATAGATAATATATTTTAACCCTAAACATGCTTACCTTGAAAATGACCAAAAGTTGTCTTGATAAAAATCTTATTCATTGGAGACCATTGTCGACGTGTGGAAATAGTCGACCGGAGATTCTAGACTCAATACCTGCAATTAATGAGAAACAAAGCAAAAAAACAAAGAGAAGTGCAAAAGGAATAACAAAGATAGCACCAGAATAACAACAAAAAATAGATAGATGCAATAAAAACAATTAAAAGAGCAAGACTGCTAATGTGAGAGTAACAAGTAAATAACAACAGATAAAAACAACTAAAAATGAAAGAGAAGAGAAGAAGAACAATGTGGTGACACAGAGATTTTTACGTGGTTCGGCAATGGTGCCTACGTCTATGGGTCACTCTTAACATATTTTTTGCAGAGTGACCATATCACTAAAAATGAGCTCTCTCCCTTTTACAAAGAATTTAACCTCTTTTTATAGAAAGAGATTTACAGTTGAGTGTAGTACACGTTAAGAAACAATAATTATACTAACTACTCTGTCATAGCCATACTGCATTAATTAATAATTCTGACATGACCATTCATGTATTAATTGCTCCTCGGGATTCAGGATTGCATAGATCTCACAAGTACGAGACCTGAGATCTGAAAGCTGAAAGCTGAGAATTGAGACTTGAGATCTGAGAGCTGAGACCTGAGACTTGAGATCTGAGAGCTGAGAACTGAGATCTAAAAACTGAAAGCTAAGACTTGAGATCTGAGAGCTGAGAGCTGAGACCTGGATCCTACCAGCTGAATGTATAGCGAGCTGAGAGCTGGATCTTGCTAGCTGAAGGTATAGCGAGCTGAGACCTGAGGTCTAAGAGCTGAGAGCTGAGAGCTGAGAGCTGAAAGCTGAGACTGGATCCTGCTAGCTGAATGTATAGCGAGCTGAGAGCTGGATCCTGCTAGCTGAAGGTATAGCGAGCTGAGAGCTGAGAGCTCCATCATGCGAGCTAAATGTCTAGTGAGCTGGGGTCTTCGTCTATTGGGTTAATCCCTTGGATCCTAGGCTTTGTCTATTAGATCAACCCTCTGGGTCAGTTTATTGGGCTTTTACCAACCCATTTATGCAGACCAAAATTTACCTACAACATTAGCCCCCTAACTCTCAATGCGATCTTCGGACTGGGAGCTAAAACTCGTTGGTAGAAACCAATGTGTTACTATCTATTGAGCTGCCTTTTCAGATTCTCTCCCATCACTTGACTTGTGGCGACTATCTGGGTTAAATATTTATTTGCTGTATTTCAGACCGCTATGGGAGCGATGAAGCAGTTGGGGCTTCTAAGTTCTCGAGGAGAAGAAAGAGCTTGAGAAAGTTATCTGGCGAGCTCCCGTTCATGATAGTAGAAGCTGAGAGTCATAAAGAACAGAGCAAGTCATTCGAGCTGAAGCTGCTTAGCGAGCTGAAGCTGCTGAATATCAAGTTGAAGCTGCTTAGAAAGAGGTTGTTAAAGCTCGCTCTGCAAGATCATCTGATGGGGGCTTTAGAAGTCGTTGATTTTGATGCGACATAGCTCGCTAGTTATAGTTAACAGATTGTAGCTTGTAGACGCCCAGATGCGTCTTTAAAGAAATAAATGACAAGTATTTGTAGCTCGTGGACATAAAACAAGGGATTAGCTCAGTCGCGTTTTCTAGAGCTCAATAATAATAATAATAGCTCATAAGAGGCATATAGATAATATAGAGTTCAATAATAATAATAGTCTCAGCAAATATACTTTCCAGAGCTTGATAATGATAATAACCTCAGCAAATATACTTTCCAGAGCTCCATAATAATAATTCATAAGCAATAGATGAGAGCTCAATATAATAGCTCATAAGCAGCAGATAGGAGCTCAATAATAACAACTCATAAGTAATATATGAGAGCTCAATAATAATAAGCAACAGATGAGAGCTCATATAATAACTCATAAGCAGCAAATAGGAGCTCATAATAACAACTCATAAGCAATAGATGAGAGCTCAATAATAATAACTCATAAGCAATAGATGAGAGCTCAATAATAATAGCTCATAAGCAGCAGATAGGAACTCATAATAATAATAATTCATAAGTAGCGAATGTACCTTTCAGAGCTTGAAGAGGTAGCAGCTCACAAATAGCACATTCCAGAACGCAAGAGCTAGCAGCTCACAGGTAACACATTTTGTGAGGGCATGTTTCACAATTCACAGGTTGCACATTTTGTGAGGGCATGTTTCGCAACTCACAGGTTGCACCTTTTGTGAGGGCATATTTTACAGTTCATAGATTGCACCTTTTGTGAGGGCATGTTTCGCAGCTTACAGGTTGCACCTTTTGTGAAGGCATGTTTCGCAGCTCACAAGTTGCACCAATTATGAATTGGAGGTCCCTGGTAGTACCCTCCAGGGAGCATGGATAGCGACCCCTTCCACAGGTGAGACCTTTTCAGAATTGGAGGTCCCTGGTAGTACCCTCCATGGCACATGGATAGTAACCCCTTTCACAGGTGAGACATTTTCAGAATTGGAGATCTCTAGTAGTTCTTCCTCTTGCCATGGCGGTTGAAAACTCAAAAAATTACAATTTGGGCCCTCTTTCTAACACCAAAATGTCGACGCGTGGAAATGGTTGACCAGAGATTCTAGGCTCAACACCTGCAATTAATGAGAAACAAAGCAAAAAAAACAAAAAGGAGTGCAAGAGAAATAATAGAGATAGCACCAGAATAACAACAAAAAATAGATAGATGCAATAAAAGCAATTACAAGAGCAAGACTGCTAATGTGAGAGTAACAAACAAATAACAATAGATAAAAACAACTAAAAATGAAAGAGAAGGGAGGAAGAACAATGTGGTGACACAGAGATTTTTACGTGATTCGACAATTATGCCTACGTCCACGGGTCACTCTCAACATATTTTTTGCAGAGTGACCATATCACTAAAAATGAGCTCTCTCCCTTTTACAAAGAATTTCACTTCTTTTTATATTGAGGGATTTACAGTTGAGTGTAGTACACGTTAAGAAACAATAATTATACTAACTACTCTGTCATAACCATACTACATTAATTAACAACTCTGACATGACCATTCCTGCATTAATTGCTTCTTGAGATTCGGGATTGCATAGATCTCACAAGTACGAGACCTGAGATCTGAAAGCTTAAAGCTGAGAGCTGAGACTTAAGACCTGAGGTCTGAGAGCCGAGACCTGAGACCTGAGATCTGAGAGCTGAGAACTGAAAGCTTAGACTTGAGATCTGAGAGCTGAGACCTGGATCCTACCAGCTGAATGTATAGCGAGTTGAGAGTTGGATCCTGCTAGCTGAAGGTATAGCGAGCTGAGAGCTGGATCCTGCTAGCTGAAGGTATAACAAGCTGAGAGCTGAGTTATGAGACCTGCGGTCTGAGAGCTGAGACCTGAGATCTGAGAGTGAGAGCTGAGACCTGAGACCTGAGACCTGAGACCTGGATCTTGCTAGTTGAATGTATCGCGAGCTGAGCGTTGAATCCTGCTAGCTGAGAGCTTCATCCTACGAGTTAAATGTCGAGCGAGCTGGGGTCTTTGTCTATTGGGTCAATCCTTTGGATCCTGGGCTTTGTCTATTGGATCAACCCTCTATGTCAGTTTATTAGGTTTTTACCAACCCATTTATGCAGACCAAAATTTACCCACAACAACCATTAAGTTGTTATGAGTGAGAAACATAAAAAGAAGTTCGGTGTAGACCAAATGAATACTCATCATTTGCATAACTAAACATATTTTAAACACAACGTAATTTTAAATAGAATAATATTAAATCCACTGTTTGATCAACGTAATGAAAAATATATTTGATCTCATCTAGTAGTGTAATGCTAGTATAGAATGAGATCTTGGAACTGTAATATCCAATAGATCATATCATGTTGCATGTATATATTGGTGCAATAAGATATAGTATTTCATAAATCAAATAACTTTTTAATCAAATTACTCAAGGTCAAAAATGACCTTCCTTGAATAAATAGAACAGTCAATAATACTTAGAGGGATGAATATGAATATTTAAATATTTCAAAATCCTTTCAATATATGTTTGTGAATATGATAAATCTCATATAATATGTACTCGATTTCTAGGCTGAGATATTATTTTATTTTCCCTCTCTTCTATTATACTTACTGACATTTGGTATTTTTTAAGAATTCTTTCAAAATCATGAGTCCTTAATTAAATTCATGTCATTGGCAATTATTGTTGTAATTGCATATATAGATTCTAAACTCTCTATTGAAACACATGGATATGTAGGTTCATTAACATGTCAGTATCTCATCATACTGAATTATATTACATTCGTCCATATTGCTTTAACTCATACAATGATCAATCTAGCCTTATTATACACAAGCAATAAATTTTCAAATTATATGTCTTAAGTAATTTTAATCCTTTAAGAATTCTCATATATGCATTAATATGTAATAAACCATAAAGATGCCATAATTATGTCCATTAGATGTATTCCAAGTCATTATAATTATATATATATATTAAAAAAAAATAAAACCATAGCTTAATTATATCTATTATAAATGAAAATATTTTATCATGGTCAATCACAAGATTTTGTGAGAAATTTTTATGCATGCCCTATGTCTCACAATCTTAATTTTATCATTACGCTTTTGTATAAATATCCATCAAATATCCAATGGATTTGGCATCTTTAGGTATATGGATTATAGACATAAATATACTTTGTTTTGCTAATTCTAAACTCAACATTGCTTGAGTTGCTTTTTGTTTGTGAGAATCGTGTCTCTAACTTTACGTGGTTCATAATAATCATTTATACTTTGAACCAATCATATCTTTGAATGTGTATAGTTTATAACCATTATTCCTACTTTATAAGTCAATCATGCTTATGATTTCATAGCTCAAATTTATAACCATAATTTGTACTCTCAGTAGCTCCTATTTATGAAAATATGTCATCGATAACCATTATTTCACAATTCCACATTTCTTTTATACAAAAACACAATATTACATAGTACATGATTCTTTGTACTTCTTCAAGCACTAAAAATTTCTATCATTAAAGGTCTACACATATTTAAGAGTTTATGCCCCAGCAAAATGTTTTATCACTTCAGGGATTAATTTTCTTCGAAAACTTATATCATGTCAAGTAATTATGCCTCTTTAATCTACTTCTGGAAATCGTGTCCCTTTAATGAGTACCAACTCATTACATGAGTTATTTATTAAAGAGAATGTAGATTTATTCACAGCTCTAGCATTATTCTCAATAGGATCCTTATGTTTTAGTTTCTTGAAATAACATCATTCAAATCAAGCAGTAAACCATATTCTCAATATGTATCAAATAATTTCTTTACTGCCATTTTCTCAAATTGTTCACCAAGAACAATTATCTCAGTTAATATGTAGGTGGTTTGTAAATGAGTCTATATATACACATGACAATTCAACAATTATTTGAAGATTACTTATCCTTCATGTAAGGATTTGAATGAGACACGATATTCTATTATTAGTAGAGAATCATGTCTTTATAATGTAACTTTTCATTCTCCTTTATATCTTTGGGAAGCCTCATGCCTCTTAGAATAACTTTTCATTCAGTCTTCTCCACTGTAGAAGTTTCGAATATCTGTTATGTATAATAACGACTTTTCTTCATTCTTCTTTTCTAGAGATGTTTTATCACATACAACAATAGCCTTTTTACAATATTCTCATATGAAGAATTCACACTACTGTACTAGAGAAGATTTACATCTCAATTATGCACATCGATTATATACATTAATAACTTTAGATACTTTTCTCTTTTGGGGGGGCTTTAACTTTTTCCCATGATTGAGAAAATTTTCAAACTAAATGATAACTCGTAAGTTGTGCAATAATATCACCTTTTGAAAGTATATATTAATAATAGTAGGTGAATCAAAACTAAAATAAATCCCCAAGTATGTTGCAATCCTATCTCAACTCAATATAGGATATGCAATAAGAACATATACAATTTAACAAGATATTTGTGAGTGAGATATACATATAACTCGTAAGCCGTGAAATAATATCACCTTTTGAAAGTATATATTAGTAGTAGTACGTGAATCAAAACTAAAATAGATCCCCAAGTATGTTGAAATCCTATCTCAACTCAATACTGAATATGCAATAAGAACATATACAATTTAACAAGATATTTGTAAGTGAGATATATATATATATATATATATATCTATTTGCGATGGGGGGAAGTAGAGAGATGTGCTATAGTAATGAGTTTTTCGTACTTGCCTCAAGGCATTTGCTTAATCATGGTAATTGATCATGTAACTAGAAGTTCAAAATTAATACTTAGGGACGTGCGAAAATCATCCAACCATTTATATGTAAAATCATCAGCCTCATTTATTTATGGTTGGAGCCCTTTGATTTATACAATTTATCTAGCAAAGATTCAGTCATTATAAGTAGACAACAAACAAATATATATATTTATGCAAAAAGCATCAATTTGAAATCATAATAATGGGTTAGCATATGTGCCTTTTGGACCCTTTGTAATCAAATAGGGATTTAAAACTTGAATAATGCTAGGGTGCCCAAAAAGATAGCCCAAATGACATTATATTCTAATAGGCATTAATATTTCACTTGACACATCACTCTTCAAAAATAAATCAAATTTATTTTTATCCATCCATCAATTCTTTTCTAATTGCAAAATTAGTCCTTGAAATAATAATAAGAAATTTTATATTCATATTAATTTCTCTTCATTGTATCCATTTTCAAAATATGCAAGAAATCAATTTATTTTTTTCATAGAGATTGTTTCCACTTTCCCATTGATTCCATAATTGCATGATGTTTCTTTGTGTTTTATTTATTTATTTATTTATTTGTTGTGAAAATAACAATGAAATTGAAAATAAAATCATATCGAGTGATGTTTTGTTTTAATTTTTTTGTCGTCAAAGTCGTTAATATAGTATATCAGTTGTTCGATGAAATGCACTATTAACTATCTAACTTGTATTTTTTGGTTTCTTTGATTTTGACTTGAATCAATTTCTTCATATATTCCAAGCATATTTGTCCATAACCATCCCATAACACCTCAATTAATTAATTTTTTTAATCACAAATATACATCACATATCAATTATAACATCAAATAATCTGAGATAAATAGTAGATATATTGCAGAAGCATAATTGAGCTTCAACTGCTCTTAGAAACTCTTGGAAGAGGCAAGCACAACAGGAAAAATTGGGGGAAAGGGAGAAGGGGGGGGGGGGGGGGGGGGGGGGTTGCAGTTGCATCACAATCACTAAGAGCTTGAAATTCAACGGACTTGTAGCTGATGTTAAACCTAATCAACATTTGTTGCAACCATATGCCTAAAAAACTTACACAACATCATGAAATAGCCTTAACATTTAGTGCAACCATGTGCATAAAAAATTTGCTACATCAGCTAAATTTCCCAATTCATTCTAATTATCATCCTAAAATATATATACACACACAATCATTAAGACTATAAAGCAATTTCCATATCAGACAATCTAAAAAAATATAAATAACTTGTTATATTTACCTCAATAACAATGACTTCAAGTCCCGAATCATTTGATTTAATTGAAACAATCTCCTCTACCTATTTTTATACAATCTATTTTAAAGTTGTCAACAACTGATAATTAGCTAATTTATATCTTGATAAATATTGTATGATTGTTATATTGACAAATTTGACAACAAACAAAATAAAAACAAAAAACCATTTAATATTATTTTATTTTCAGTTTAATTGTTATTTTCACAACAAACAAAATAAAAAATAAAACACAAAGAAACATCATATAATTCTAGAATCAATAGAAAAGTGGAAGAAGTAGGAATTGTTGAATTCAAAATTAAGAATCAAGTTAACTGAAAACCAATTCAAAGATAATCAACTAATTTATATTTCTTATTAAAAAGTAATCATGTTAAAATCTATTAATAACAATATATATTATTAAATAATTTTTGACAAACACTGCACATGATCAATCAAAAAGCAAAGTAAAAACTATTGTCTCAACACAACCAAACAAATGAATTCGAAATTAAGAGGATAAAATAAAGAGTTAAATAATACCTTTGTCTTCTTGTTTGTATTGTCAATTCTAAAACAATCTCTAACATAAGTGGAAACAATCTCTATGCATGGAAAAAAAAAAATTGCCTTTTTGCATGTAATGAAACTGGAAACAATGAAGATAAATTAATATGGAAATAAATTTTGTTATTATTATTTCAAGGACTAGTCTTGCAAGTAGATTAACATTGATGGATGAAAAAAATAAGTTTAATTTATTTTTGGAGAGTGATGTGTCAAGTGAGATGTTAATGTCTATTAGGATACCAAGTCATTTGGGCTATTTTTTGGGCAATTTTGTGGCACCCTAACATTACTCTTAAAACTTATGTAAAATTTTTCTTATGAGCAAGCAACACGATTTTTCTCATTTAACTATAAAGTCTTTTCATAGATATTAATAAGAATTTTTAATGATCTCATTGTATCATTATAGATCTTAAATCATTAATGTAGTCATGTCAAAACAGAAAAGTTACAAGATTGAAGGAATGTGTACACATCCCAATTGATCTTTATGACTATACAATATAACCCAGCATGGGTATGCATGATCCTCTTTAAATTTTAAAATAAGCCTTTGACTAGAATTAAGCAGTACAAAAATATTTAACAATATCTATATTTTGTAGCCTTAATATGATATACTTGAGACCAGTTAAGAAAAATAAGATACAATGAATCATCGTCACCACAATACTAAAACAACAAATTAAGGTGAGATTGAGGCATCAAGATCACTAAATTCCCTTGATTTAATCACCGGCCAGTCAACACAATCAAACATTTCCAAGTCAGGCATTTTCCCAAGGCTTATAGTTCTTAAGCAAATGAGACATTCTCATAATCTACCTTAGTACGCTTTAACTTGTTAACAATATTACAACTCTTCTGGAGTCTTTAACCAAGTCCTCAAAACTTGGTAAGATATATCGACATCAATATTCGAGAAATATTCATCTCAAGTAATTTTGTATGTTAACCTATTGTCTGTAAGACAATTTTCATAGCTCCATTTGATAAGGGAAAGTTTATTTTTAAATTCATATCCCGCATCAATGAAAGAATATTATTTTGTGGGAAAGAAATATTAATATGGATAATGTCTATTATATCTGCTAATCGTTAGAGCATATAACAAACATGTTACTAGTGCCCTTTCATGTCTCACGCATAATGTATATTTATCTTTAGAAAGATTTAATTCATCGTGGGCTCTTTTCTAGATCTCCATTTTAACTTATTCCACTTCCGGGGGAATATTTTCGTTATTTTTAAAGACATTATATTAGCTCAATTATCAAATTCCTCTATATGTTACTTCAAGAGCATACTCAAGGGCTATAATATGGGAATAATAATAAAATATGCACTTAAATGATTCCCTCATTTGCCAAACAATTCGATTTTGAGGTATTGAGTCTTATAAACCATTTATGGAGATAGAGACAAGAAAATATTATATTATAATATTTAACTCATCTTGCGAGGATATATGAAAATCTCTTTCAATTTAAATATGTCAAGTGACAGAAATTTGAGTTATGAAATAAAATGGGCACATTTATATGGGCATAACGATGATAAAATAGGTATAGTAATATATATAGTGCATAAATGTAAACAAAATAGTGAATGAATGCATATAATGTATAATAGTAAATAGAGTCGATTGTGCATATAATATATAATAAAGATAATAAATAAGTAAATAAAGTCAGCATGGTTGCACATATACTGTATAATAATAATAATTAGTAAAATCGACAAAGCGGCATGTATAATGCATAACAATAAATAAGGTTAGTACAACTATATATAAATATATACATTGAGTCGATAAAACTATACATTTGTTGAGTCGGTAGAGTCGCATATTAATTGAGCTAGCATAGTCAAACTTATAAGATGGATTATGTATAAATAATTATAAACAATAAGCACATAACTCATAATGAGAATCTGTTTACTTACCTAAATTGTGTTAATAATGTGTTATGTAATAACTAAAAATACTATAGAAGAGAAGGATTAGAAGAACAGATAATATAGATAATATGTATTAGACAATAACTAACAAATAAAACTAAGAAAATAAAGAGACACTAAGGAGAGAAATGGGAGGAGTGAGAGCTTTATTTCTCATATTCTTTTTCACGAGTACAAATGACACACCAACAAACGTGTATATATATATATAGGCAGAGTTTCACCGCTGTTATATTTATATAAAATAATAGTTTCTTAAATTGGTTGTTTACCACCTTTATAAGTAATCGTCATGAAGGCTAGCTTACTTGCCCACTGTGTTTAGGTAATGGTGGAATCTATGGGTGGGCATTTGGGTGTTCGGTTCGGTTTCTACTGGAACCGACCCAAACTGACAACTCATCGGTTTTCAAAATGAGAATCGAACATGAATATTTTAAATATGAAAACCGACCTACACCGAGCAGGATCAGATCGATTCGGTTCAGGTCGGTTCCATGTTTAATACCAAAGTCATATTATTACATATTTATCCTCCATATTCAATCTAAACGGAACTCAAACTTCATAAAAACTCAAGCAAATAAAAAATCAGTCAAACCAAACAATCAAAAAAACCACCATACAATCAATCCCAAACCAAAAAATCAAAACACCCAATACACAAATGACCTAAACCAGAAATAAAAAAAAAACCCACCAAGATGGACAAGATCGATTGGTAGTAGAGGCAAAAAAAGACAATATCGATCAGCGAAAGAGGCAAAGAGGGACAAGATCGGCAACATGGACGAGATCGGTGAGGTCAACAGTGACGTGAAAGGCGACTTAGGGTTTTGATCGGCGATGAGACAAGGAAGAAAGAAGAAAAAGAAGATCGACAACAGAGGCAAAAAAAGACGAGATTGGCAATAGCGATGAGATCGGCGACGTGAACGACAACTTAGGGTTTCAATCAGTGATGGGACAAGGAAGAAAAAGGAAGCAAAAGAAGATGGAAGAAGAAGAAAGAACAAAAAGAAGAAGAGAAATAAGGAGGAAGACGATGGAAGAAGACTAGTGATTGAAAGACGATGGTAAGATATGAGAAACATTTCTGAATTCTAACTTCTGAATGTTCTAGATGATGGGTTTTGCTTATATAGGGGTATATGCGAATTATGCATGTGTCCCTCATAAATTGCACAAATTACTTAAGTACTCTCATATTAGGTGTTTCACGGTCGATTCTAGGTATCTACAACTAATCCAATTCGTAAAACATAGTGTTTTTTAAGCAAGAAGTCTAAACATCCTGAAATTGAACATGAAAACCAACCCGAACACCTACGGATCGATTTGAATCAGATTGTTCAGGTTGGCTCCATATTTTCATGTCCACTTCTAGTGGAAACCACCACTTGTTTACAACCGTTATTAATTTTTATTTGGCCAAAAAATAAATTAATCTTTATCTCAATAAAATGATATGGCGTAGTAACACGTGAAGACAGGCGGCAACATAGAGGGCCCGTGCAACCACGAGTCATCCACGACAAAACGTCAGCTCACTCGTTGCCTCCACACATTTGTCAACTTCTCACTCGTCCTTCATCGCGCTTTCCTACTGCGTCGTCACTCGTTCGGCCCGCAATACCATGCCACGTCGTTTTGCCACATCGACTTTGCTTGCAACGACGGCGTCCAGCCTTTATTAGCCTCGCGCGTGTCATAGAAATTTAATGCTTTTAGTACTTCATTGACGCTAACTATTCTCAAAATTACCAATTCACCCTTGTCCAGAAAGGCCATAAATGGAAAAAGAAGGGGACCGAAAGGGGCAGTTTAGCAGTTTCATTCTCTTTGATGATAAAACCACTTTAGAAATTCGACAGGGAAACCAGACCAGACCAGACCAGACCAGACCAAAGCGAAGCTCCACAGCTACAACAACAACCATCATTTTTAACTATCTCTCAGAGAGACAAGCATGCCGCCCCGAGACAACGACAACGAGCGGCCGCTTCTAGTTGAAGAGGAAGGAGAGACAGCCTACGAGTCGACGGAGAAAGTCGTCATCCTCGGGATCGATGACGCCGACCTCGACCTGATAACGAGTGCGCCGCCGTTTTCATGGAAGAAGCTGTGGCTGTTCACGGGTCCCGGGTTCCTGATGAGCATCGCGTTTCTGGATCCCGGGAATCTGGAGGGGGATCTTCAGGCCGGGGCGATTGCCGGGTACTCGCTGCTTTGGCTGCTCATGTGGGCCACGGTTATGGGGCTGCTGGTCCAGCTGCTCTCGGCTCGGCTGGGCGTGGCCACTGGACGCCACTTAGCCGAGCTATGTCGCGACGAGTACCCTACGTGGGCCCGGATGGTGCTGTGGGTCATGGCTGAGCTGGCACTTATTGGGGCTGATATCCAGGAAGTTATTGGCAGTGCTATTGCCATTAAGATATTGAGTAACGGTGCCATACCTCTCTGGGCTGGTGTTGTCATCACTGCATTAGATTGGTAACTTCTCTCTCTCTCTTTTTTTCCTTGTTTATTTTAGTATGTTTGAGGATATGATTAGAGATTTTTTAAGTGATTCGATTATTTGACTGATTAAAGACTCTAGTTAGTTGAAATTTTTAATTTTAATGCTGGTCTGGCTTGATTGCTTGAGCTTGGATATATATATATATATATATATATGTTTCAATATTCTATTTGGGATATTTTATAACTTCGTTTGGTGGCATTTTGACTTTTATTTTTGGTCAGATATATGACTGAATTTAGCTCAGCCAAGTGGTTCTGTCACACACAGCCAAATGAAGTGTTTTTTTCTTTGTAATTTTTTTAAATATTTTTAATCATTGAATTTTGATATTCTAGATTCAGATTTTTCCCTCCTATTGATTGTGGAGCACTTGTTTCCGTTAGTTTACTGAGAATTTAGTTCCTTGCAATGACTTATTTTGTTGTCCTCTTGCAGTTTTATTTTTTTATTTCTTGAGAACTATGGCGTGAGAAAATTGGAAGCTGTTTTTGCTGTTCTTATTGCAACTATGGCACTCTCATTTGCTTGGATGTTTGGTGATGCTAAGCCCAGTGGCACTGAACTTCTTCTTGGTAAGCAACTCCTTACTGATGAAGTGAATTTTGTTGTCAATATCTAGTTTTGATATTTCATTCGTATGTAAGAATGGTCATTCTACATCGCATCAAAGACACAGTTAAATTGATTCTCTTTTGCAGGTATCTTGATTCCAAAACTTAGTTCAAAAACAATTAAGCAGGCTGTTGGAGTTGTGGGTTGCATTATTATGCCTCACAACGTGTTTTTGCACTCAGCTCTTGTACAATCAAGACAAATTGACCGCAGCAAGAAAGGCCGGGTCCAAGAAGCTCTCAATTACTATTCCATTGAGTCTACACTTGCTCTTGTAGTTTCCTTCATAATCAATCTGTTTGTTACGACTGTTTTTGCAAAGGGGTTTTATGGGACGGAACTGGCCGATAGTATTGGCCTTGTAAATGCTGGGCAGTACCTTCAGGAGAAGTATGGAGGTGGGTTTTTCCCGATTTTATATATCTGGGGTGTTGGGTTATTAGCAGCTGGACAGAGTAGCACTATTACTGGGACCTACGCCGGGCAGTTTATCATGGGAGGGTTCTTGAACATGAGGTTGAAAAAATGGCTGAGGGCACTGATAACCCGAAGCTGTGCAATTATCCCAACCATTATCGTTGCACTTATTTTTGATAGCTCTGAAGACACATTAGATGTTCTGAATGAATGGCTTAATGTGCTACAGTCAATTCAGATCCCTTTTGCTCTTATTCCACTTTTGTGTTTGGTGTCAAAGGAGCAAATCATGGGCACATTCAAAATTGGCCCTGTTTTACAGGTATATTTTGATGTTCAATTAAGTTGATACGAGTTATCTGGATTGTGATTTAGAAAAAAAGTAAAAACAAAGTGTTAATCGTAGCATAATTATGAATGTCAATTTAGCTTTTGGAAAGTTCTGATAAGGCCTCCCTTGTGTTCTATTTTGTTCTTGGAGTGTTAAATGCATTCTCTGGTAAAAATAGACATGCATCTACACTATCTAACTTGTGCCTACACTATCTTGTTTGTACTTATATTAATAGCCTCAGTGACTTAAAGAACTACAAAAAAGAATTTTCACTTTTTTATTGTAAAATCTTATGTGCTTCTATTACCACATCAGATTCATGGTATTGCCTTGACATCAACTACACTTTCTCATGGTATAATAATATAATTGTAGACCAGAATCAGTAGTGACTTTATTTAGAACCTCTGAAATTGTGCATCCTGTCATTGTTGACATTTATGTCCAAAAACCATTCAAATGGTACTAGATGCATATCATAGATATTTATACGGCTGCTGCCTATATTATTCCTTTTTTTCACAACTGAGTAAAGCATATGTCTTCTATGTTTGTGTATACATGTTAGTTTGTGCGTCCAGTGTAGTTAGACTGTCGCTACAATTTTGTTTTCATTAGTGATGGGTTCAATAATTGCTCATCTTGCTGAGGATTGGTCAAAATATCGGATTTCGTACCTTAAGATTTTCAGTGTGGTCGGTTTGTTTGTGGTTGGTTTGTTTGTTCTTGTTTTCTGAGTTATAGAGGAGCAACTTCTTAAGATTAAGGCACTGACTTGATACAATTATAAATTCCTTTGCAAATGCCTCGTAATTTCTATCTGTTGTGTGTTCCACTATACCAAGCTTTACCTTCATATTGTCATTGATACCTAGTTTTCTATAAAGGAGATACTTACTCCTGAACCTGGTGACTGTATCTGATATGTCTACTCAAAGTAAAATTTATACTTGTCAATATATTTCATATATTTGGTCATGAAAGACCATTTGAACTTTGTAATTATAGTATGCCAGTTTTCAAGCCTCTCATTTCTCATCAATGCTATTAAAAATTGTGTCCTTCATCCTTTGCCATTTTACCTGGCAAGATGAAGATAGAAAGACAGGAAAATGAATTCTGATAAGATGACTGTTGTAGCTGCAGCCCAAACTAAGACCAGAAATTTAAATTATAGGTGAATTAGTGGTGTATAAGCTTCCTTTTTTGACATTCTTCTTATTTGCTAGTGTATGTTTATCGTATCGCAGGTAGTTCCTGCTGGAACAAGGATATTCCTTGGTCCTTTTTAAAATTTGAGGACGCTGATTGTCTAAGGTTTTCAGCTTCTTTGAGTCCATTTTTTTAATGTGTGAACTTGTTTTGCATGTTATTAAGGCTGCAGTTCTTCTATCCCACAATTTATAAGTAACATTTATTTATTTATTTATATTTTTTTCCCGACAATGAAGTAGACATTCATTTGAACTTGTCTTTTTGAACCTTTTTTTTTTTTTTTTTTAATCTGCAGATAATTTCGTGGCTTGTGGCTGTCCTTGTTATAGTGATCAATGGATATCTTTTGCTGGACTTTTTTTCCGCTGAAGTGGCAGGCATTGCATTTACTATCGGGGTATGTGCTTTTACAGGCGCATATGTGGCTTTTATAGTTTATCTCGTCTCCAAGGGCATCACCTTTTGTAATTGGCGTGCTGAGCCCAAACAAATACAGGGAATTGAGTAGTTAATCTCCAACACATACTCCAAGTGCAAAATATTTGAAATATGCAGTATTCTTGACTTGCATGTAGCAACAGTAGGAGATTGTTGAACTGAGATTTTCAAAGAAATCTTTATACCCTTATGGAAGCATAACCTTCGAAGTTCTATGCATACATCTGTGGCTAGCTATGTGCAAAGTTCAGTGTCTTTGCTGACTGAAGCAACACTAAGTAGTTGTTTCTGTACAATAATAGAACTAGCTTATACCTTATTGTGTACAGAGGACAGAAACTAGCTGAACGAGCTTTATGAACCTAGGAGTGGTACAACACGTAGTTGCAGTCCTGTAACTCAAACAGGTACTCAGAGCTGGTTACTTCGAAATATGTAATGGAAATAGTATTTTTGGTGTATTGTGCCAATCGAATTCTTATGTCCTTTCTGCCTTTTATCTTTTTCTTGCTGCTTATCGTGTACTCGGCTTGTTTGAAATAATTAGCGTACATTTGGAATGCTGGTATTATGTTGTACACCCTTGGATTAACTTGGACAGTATAAGAGTCTAAATGAACTATCATTTGTATTTTGAGAGAGAAAATAATGGTGATTTATAAGGGATGAGACTGTAAGGTATCAATTGATAACAGCTGCAAACCAGTACGTTACTCAATATGTCGGGATAGAAATTATGAAACAATAGTGATATTGAAGTCCCCCTCAAGGGAACTAATGCCAATAATATATGGTTGGTGTGTGAAGAATCTTGGGTTCAAATACCACTCACCTTTGTGATTCTTCGCATGGTTTGGTGAAAGACCACATCTTCCAGTCAAACCAAGCTCCAAATGTAAATCCTTCCTCCCTAGATTGAAGAGGGAATAAAAAAATAAATAAATAACGGTCACACAATTAACATAAAAGTCTTGTCTTCAGTTTTTGTGTCTGACATTTTGGATTTAAACATTGTTTGTATGATTAACTCATTGATCGAGGAATACTTGTCTTGAAGATTTTCTTTTGACTAGTCTAGTTTGTAACGGCAACTCCAATGTTGCACTAAAATGATGAAAAACATCAATTTGGTACATTTTTCCTCTCCAATATTACATCAAAATGGTGTAAAAGTTATATTTCCAATACAATTATTTGGTGTCAATGAATAGTGCAACATCAAATTTGGTGTTGCACTATTCATAGCACCAAATTTACTATTCAACTACAAATTACTTGAATTAAAAATATATATTAAATTATTATAAAAAAATTATATCATCTGAAATATTTTATTGAGATATTTAAAATGAGTATAATATTGAATATATTTTAATATATGTTTAAATTTTTAATATATATTAATTAAATAATAATGTATAAAATATTCTTTAAAGATGTTTACACTAATTTGGTGATATATACATTGGAGTAAAAAAAACTTGGTGTGAAAAATTTGGTGTTGACATCAAAATGGTGTAAAATTCGGTGTTACACGTTGGAGATGGTCTAAGATTTATTTATTTATTTATTAATATATATATGTAAGAATTCCTAGGTTTAAGCATTGTTGTAAAAATCGCCGGTTACCGGCGATTTTTCGTCGATTATTCGCTGACCGGCACCCAACCGATCCGATAACCCCCAGATCGGAGACCCTAATCGCCGAAGGTAAGTAATCGGCCGAGTTATCGAGTAATCGGTCCAACTCGGTCAACTTACCACAAAATCGGCCCAAAAAAAATCCAAAAATCACAAAAAATTAAGCAAAAAATAGAGCCATCAAGATCCAAACAACAAAACAAAATATAATTGTTAAATCAAAGACTAACATTTGCACAACAAAATCAAGTAAATGAAAAGTGGAGGTGATGTTGTCGTTGAAGAAATCATCCATCAAGAGCGAGAGAGAGAGACTTGATTGTGGACTTGTGGTCGCTCCATGGGTGGATGAGGTCGGGATCGTCTCCGCCGTTCATCGCCGTCACTCTCGTTGCTGGTCGTCATCTCCAAATCTTATGGATGAGGTTGTCGTCGCCAACTCACATGAGATCGACGGGAGAAGAAGAAGAACGTCGATCGTAAGAAGAAGAAGAAGGCCAATTGGAAGAAGAAGAAGAAGAAGACGAAAGAGAAGAGAGAAGAGAGAAGTGTGACTAGTGAGGGTTTTTATGTGTGAATATATATGTTAGGAAAAATTACACAATTACCCTCAAGTTTGATAAAATTATATTAATTTTAAAATTTGGCCCCTTATGTTTAAAAAAATATTACTTTACTCTTCTAAATTTTAAAAATAATAATTTTTTCTTAAAACAGTACTTACCGATTAATCCCCGATTACTCGTCGAGTAACCGATAAATCGCTAATCGCTACATCGCCGGTTGATTAGCGAGTAGTGATTTCTGCAACATTGGGTTTAAGTAGTCTTCACATAAGGGTAGGTAGGGTTTGGATTTATGCATTGTGGAAAAAAAAATGTTAATGAGGCATGAGGTTGAAGAATGCTGTGCAGAAGATGTTGTCATTATGCTTTATTTCATTGATAGATGTAGAATCGTGCATTTTGCTTGTTTTTCAGGCAATTTATGAGATCCTATCTATCCGGTGTTTTTATTTTTATTTTTTTTAATTATATAATTAATATGATCTATAATGAAATAATTTGAATTTAAAATATTTGTTGAATCGAAACAACGTTCTACTTTTTACTTTTATTTTTTTATTTTTTTATAAACCATATCACAAACTTTATAATTGATTATCTTATACGGTGATAATAACTTTCTCCTTACTTCACATAATCACATGTGTTCCGTTTGAAAGGGCTGCAAGATGCTTTAGCTTATTTCCAAGTACATTCTACAATTATATAGGAGTCAGCTCAACTCAATTGTTAATTGTGGGTAACACTTCAAAACCGGATACATTGACAACACACTAAACAGGTTATTACTCATAATTTTTCTTATAATCTATACTTTCTATTTATTTAATTTTTTTTTATCATTACCTAATTTTCTTTGGTAACAAATGCCACTCATTAAACTTAGTAATATCACACATTCCAATCATTTCTGTGGCAAGTGGTATTTCAAACTTTTTTTTTTCTTTTTAACAAAAACAAAACTAAATTTGAAATCCTCCAAGTCTTCCATACAAAATGTTTTTATATTTATTATTTTTCCTTTTTATTTAATTCATTTTAGTCAAAAACAAAACACAACCCAATATTACTTTACAAAAGAAAATTATTCATTTAGTTGGGTAATGTTTTATGTTGGGATCAACGAGATGTCATTATCATAATTAATATATAGATATAGATTGCAAAAATATATATATAGATATACGTTGAGCTTTTATGTACGTTCTAACTTTGAATTATTTTGATAATTAATTTTAGTCATACATTATTTTTTTAAAAAAATATTTTTTTTTAATTTAATTTAAATATAATGAATGACTCTTAACAATTTAAAAATTATAACATACTGAGTGTAGCAGTTCCGTGAATATATAAATAACAAAATTAAAACATATAATTGATACCTGACCCGTTGAAAAAAAACTGAACCCGTATTTGAATTAGCATTTAGGGCTCATATCATACCCCATAGAAAAAAGAGGGTTCGGTACCCGGTACCCCTTTTTTAAATCCACTCAAAATTGATCATATACATTTCGTTAATTTTCCTGTTGTGTGTAAAATCAGGGGCCGGTTCATTTTCGCACTTGCAAAGGTACGCTTTTCATTGCTACCCTTTTATTCGTTTGTTGAGTTTCACTCTATCGTTTGAATACATGAAAATTTTGATGCTTGGAAATGCATGTTTGTGTCATTGACGTCACAACAATCGTTTCATTATTGTTGGTTTCTTCTTGGTGGTGATTGCTGTTGAAGAGGGCAAAAAAAATTTGCATTTTTACAATTTATGTGTTGGTTTTGAAATGAAGCTTTTCGTTTGGTTGCCTTTTGTTTAAAGATTATTTTTGGTATTAGAATAAAGAGAAGTTAGACTGAATAGGAGTGTTTGTATATGATATGGTGGTAATATCTGTTTAGTGGAGTATCAGATTAAGATGAATTGTGTGGGGGAACATTTGTGTTCTGGTGCGGACCTTCTTACTTTATGTTTTTTGTTTAAATATCTAATTTATGCTGTTGGACAGGAAAAATAATATCTTATATTTTTCTATGCAATTGAGAGGATAGTCCCATGAAATAATCCAATTCTACATTGGGTCACGTATTTGAATGGTTTGTGTCGACTATTGTGGGTAATGTTGTGGTTTCGCTTAGAGTTGGATGAATAAGTGGGATGAATAGTTGTTGTTGATTGTGGTGGGAAATGCATTTTGGTCTATGGGGTAACTTTGTTTTTGCACCTAGAGATACAGCTTCCTTTTTTTTTTTTTTTTTTGAGAGACCTAGAGATACAGCTTTGGTGCCATTTTATTACTCTTTATTTTGTGTGATGTAATTAGAGGTGCTGGTTGATGGTGACTATCAGATGTCTTTAATTTTCATTTTTCTCTGCTGAGAAGCCAATGAGTTGAATATTTGGCTATTCAAGCTTGGCTTTGTCAACCAAACTGGCTTCTGAGTTCAGCTTCAATTCTAGTCAAGCTTCATTGCCTGCTTAGGCATGGTTTGCAATTCTTAAGGCAGGACGACAATTTTGTAATATCATCCCTAATTAGAAGGAAACAAGAAGAATTCTTTTGTATCTTCTATTACCATTTATTTACTTTAGTTGCTCTGTAAATTGTTCAATGTATTGTTAAAAATCTTAAAAGAAAGAAGTTTGATATTTGGTTTAATGCTTGTACTTGGATGTAGAGGTTAGGTACAAGCATTGATACGATAATTATGTGTAATTCTGACTGTAGATGACAAGGGAAAGGTTGACTTTGTGTATTTACGCTTGCAGAAGTGATGGAGGGAGTTTATAGGATTTTTTCCTTTATATTTGTATTGATAGTCTGATAATGTAGTAAGATATGAGAAAAGAAGAAGATAAAAGATGTCAAAAAGTAATCTGTATAGTTGCTTTACCATTTTATGTGGAATATTTTTATACCAAGAAGCAAGAAGAATCCAGATTGGTCTGTGTTAGAAACTGGAGCCCGTTGTGATCTACAATTAATTCTGTCACTACTCATTTGTTTAAATGCAGAGATTAATGCTGTCGAAGCTGTTGTTAGGCAATTCACATGTAAAATGGTTTGAGGTCATCAAGAGAGATTCCAGTTGATTTTCATGGATAATTTCTGTTTGAAATATGATTATAGAGTCTCAGAGGCAGATTTTGCTCTAAACTTTGGATGCAATTCCTTTTCTTGAGTATATTTTCATTCATTTAATTTTATCTGACTTGCTTTCATGAATGTGTTTTGACTCTGTGTTGGCTCATAATTTTCTGATCTTTTAATGCCTTGTGTAGAATTGCCCTTGAAGCATTTGGACTCTTCATAACCATGGCTAATACAGCACAAGTTCTAGCAAATGATACTGCATCGTCTCTGATAGAACAGCTGGGCAAGGCATTTTTGGAACTTGAAGCTCGCAAGGGTGCATCAGACAACAATGTTCAGTGGAAGGAGATTGAAGAATACTTCTGCAATCTTGAGACGATGTTAAAGAAAAAATCTGAAGAGGTAGAAGCTAAGGAGAAGGAATATGAGGAGAAAGAATCACAAACCCGCGGATTGCTTGCTGAAAGAGAGGCTGCTGTCGCTGCTAAAGAGCAAGAATTCATAGATCGAGTGCAGGAGCTTAAAGATGCTGCCGTTGCTGCCATTGAATGTGCGCGTGCAAATTACCAACAAACATCTTTAGAGCCTAGTGATGGTGGGGGCAATCAAGACAGTAAGGTAAGCAGCTCACTTGGTGACACAAATTCCCCAGAGGACATTCCTCATGAGATGGGAAAAAATGCTAAAGGCGTGGATGTTAAACCACGTCCAGAACTAACCCAATTTTGCAAGCAGATGGATGCAAAAGGGCTTCTGAATTATACCATGGAGAACTATAAAAATCTATATGCTATTCGTAAAGAATTTTCTGTTGCACTAGAAAGTGCGACAGATCCAGCCCGTTTGGTGCTGGATTTACTGGAGGGATTTTACCCTCCTGATGAAACTGACCAACCATTGGCTAAGTGGGATGCTGCCCTTCATGGCATGCACAAATCCTCTATCATGTTTATAGAAGGTATGGCTGCCTTACTGGCAAGAACTGACCCAGGTGGTGATCACCTCTTGAACGCTGAAACCAAGCAGCAAGCCAAGGCAATTGCCGATGAGTGGAAGCCTAAGTTGGCTAGTGCAGGCACTGATCCTGCCAATGCAAAATTATTGGAAGCAGAGGCATTCTTGCAGCTTCTTGCAACCTTTAGAATTGCTTCGGAGTTTGATGAAGAAGAACTCTGCAAGCTTGTTCTTGTAATTGCTCGCCGCAGGCAGGCACCTGAGCTCTGCCATTCTCTTGGGCTATCACATAAAGTGCCAGGTTGGTGTTCTCTTTGTTAACTAGCCTGATGGTGTTTGGAGACTGGACCTCCATTTCCCATATAATATCTGACACTTATAGGGCATGATAGTGTGTCATCTGAGAAATACGTGCGATACTTGGATGTTGTACCATTATTTTATTTGAATTTTGCTAACCTCGATATTTTGTGCAGGTGTTGTCGAGTCTCTAATTAACAGTGGAAAACAAATTGATGCTGTACGTTTTATTCATGCTTTCCAGCTAACCGAAAGCTTTCCTCCTGTGCCCCTTTTAAAGACATACTTGAAGGAGTTGAGAAGGAACTCGCAAGGAAAGGGTGGGAACTCAGGTGGTGGTGGCGGTGGAGGAGGACAGGTTCATTTCCATCCTTAAGCATACTTACCAGTTATGCAAGGACATTCTTCTCTAACTAAACACTTATTGGGTTCCTTTTTTTTTTTTTTTCCTTCCTTTTTTGGGTATACAGAATGATGTAAATGCGCAAGAACTTGCAGCTCTGAAGGCTGTTATCAATTGTGTTGAAGAGTACAAGCTTGAAGCTGACTATCCTCTCGATCCGCTTCACAAAAGGGTTGCTCAGCTGGAGAGATCCAAATCTGACAGGAAGAGGAGTGGAGACTTTGGTAAACATCAACACAACAAGAAGCAAAGAGGTAATGGAGGGTATCGGGGTTCCCGTGCTTCTGGCAGCAATGTTGCTGCTGTTAGGCAGGTCCCATCCGGTTTTGTCAACAGGGCAGGATTCAGAGGAATGCCAGAGAGATATCCTCAGGCTGGTCCAAACCCTTATGATTATCAAGTTCCCAGCCAGCCTCCATATGCTCAGCAAGCTAACGATCAAAGACTATATTACTATACCCAAGATGATAGGGTTCCTCCGGCGTCGTTCAATGCAGCAGCTCCAGCTAATTATGGTGGATACATGGGCAGTGGATTGCAGCCATCTCACCAGCCATATATGTAGGTACCCATATGCAAGTTTTGTAGGAAAGTTTTAGTATGCAGGATTAACTCATTCCCGAAGATCCTATACCGTCTTTTGTTAGACATCGTTTTGGTTGAGGCTTCTATTATCAAATGCCTTAAAAAATCAACATATTGCGACATATAGCCTTCTTTCGTTTGTGGTTGACATGTTGATTTCGCTAAACTTGTAAGGCAACTATTGTATTTAAGTGGCATCTACAGGACTGTTTAGGGCCTTTATCTTTGTCGTTGACAATATGATATTCATTACTATACAAGAGAATACGTATTCTGAGTTTCCAATTCTTGATACCAGCAATTAGACTGTGTTAAGAAATCAGCAATATAAAGCAAAACTGCACCCTATTTCTGAAAAACAGCAGTGGATGCGCGGGACTGTTTAGAAAATTATTTGTATCATCGTTTTTTCTAATGTTATGAAAGGCGAGACGACGAGACGGTCGTCTCAATTCGAAATGATGAAATATTAAAAAAAAAAAAAAACTTAGAAGGCTCACCATCATAAATCAAGGGATCTTCATCATCGTTTAATGCATGTCTCTTCTAGTATCTATATTACAATCTTCTATTACACATGATGTACACCAACGAATTCATTGGTGTACATCTTGATGTTAATATTCAATAAAAATGGTAAACTTTAGTTGGTTGGAATGTCGACAGAAAAAGCAAAAATTAAATTCATAAAATCTTTTTCGTTTTTCAGTTATAGGAAAAAGTTTAAGGTGTTAAAAGTTCTTTTAACTTTAATTACAGCCTGTAAATAAGGTATTTCATATAATTATCATGATGTAATTAGGGTATTTTATATAATTACCAGGATTTATATAGCCAATAATTACAAGTTTTTATAAAATTAAATCATAAATGTGGTTAATTATGGCCTGCAATTCTAAATCTGGTTGACTTCAATTTCACACTCCTCCACAAATATTGATCCCTTCTACACCCTTCTAAAGCTTTTGCTTGACTGCGTTTTTGTAAAATTCTCTCTCGGTTAAGGTATCAGGTCCTCTATAAATATTAAATACTGATACATTCTACCCTTCCAAAGCATTTGCTTGATCGAGTTTTTGAAAAATCCCCTCTCAGTCCGGTTGCTTCTTTTCCCTTTTGCTAAATGATTGCTGGTTCTCTTTGTTTTTGTTTTTGAAGTCTTGGAAATTGGAAGTGGACTGTGACTTCTCTTCTCTTCCGTGTTCTTCACTAATTAGGGTTTAAATGATTGTTGTACTCTTGTTTTTGTTTTTGATGATTTTAGAAATTGAAAGTGGTTGGTGGATTGCTCTACTATTGTGGAACATTATGTTGGGGAAGATTTTATCGTAGGATTATTTTTATTTTTATTTTTATTTTTTTAAAAAAAGATTTTGAAGGTTGCTAGCTTAGATCGTCTCCAGCCCTTGGAGCAGTTGCCACGCTGCCATCGCATGAGGTGGTCGCCTCGAGGCACCTCTGGCCGTGAGGTGGTTGAAGCGTGTCTCGATTCAAATTTTGAAACACCAATTTTTTAAAAACTGTTACGCAAAATTATGGTTATAAATAAATAATTTATTAGAATTTGATTTTTTTTTTTTAATGATAGATTCTGTAGAATTTACTGATTTTATAAATTATATATTAATTTTATTAAATTTTTTTTAAAAATTTAATGAAATATTGAAGAGAGTGATAAGATTTGTTATAATTTTTTTTAAATCATTTTAAAATTTATTCAAATCTATTATTAGATGAAATTAATAAAATTAATTACTTTTTGAATATATTAATAAATGGAATCTGTAAAGTTAATGACTTTTTAATTACAGATAAATTTATTGAATTGAATATTAGAGAATGAAAATAATAAAGGAGTTATAGGTATTTGCTTGATTTAAATAAATATGTAATCGAAATACAAAATGTGTCACTTTAAAATCCATCCAAATTTATCACAAATCTATAAAATTAATGACTTTTAGTAACACCTATAAATGAAATTTATAAAATCAATGACTTTTTAAATATATATAAATTTTATTGGATTTCTTACAATCTGAATTAAATACATCTAGGGTGTGTTTACTAATAAGATTAGAGAATCGAACTAATAAATGAGTTGTAAGTATTTACTTGATTTAAATAAATATGTAATAGGAATACAAAATGTATCATGTTACACTCTATCCAAATTTATCAATTACATGACATATAAAATTAATGACTTTTCAAATATACCTATAAATAAAATTTGTAAAATCAATAACTTTTCAAATACACATAAATTGTATTAGATTTCATGTAATTCGAATTAAATACATCTAGAGTGTGGTTAGCTATTGAATTAGAGAATGGAAATAATAAATGACCATCATTGTAAGTATTTACTTACTTTAAATAAATATATAATGGGAAAACAAAATATGGGTTCCACACATATGTGGTTATAAAAATGTTACATAGTTTTTTTTTTTTAAATGTTTATGAAGTATATAATTTTAATTAATGATTTTTTTTGAAAGATTAATTAATGATTTTTTTATAACTTGTAATTGATATATTTCGATTTAAAGTTAAATAAATATCTTTATAAAAATATTATTAATTTCAATTATGATTTTTGTAGTTAAAGTAAATTTTGATATATCATTCTAATTGTAGACCAATTCGATTTCAGATCATTCTAATTGCAAACAATTTTGATGAAATGCATTTATATTTGATTGACGGTACCTATATTTAATGAAATTCATTTAAATTTGAATTAAATATACATAAATTTTTAAAATGTGTTAAATTCCAATAAATACTAAATTGAACACACCCTCGTAAACGTAAAACAAATTATAATCGAATTTGTTATTGCGGTTAAAAATAAATAATATATATTTTAATTGTTCACATCTAGCTGCGTGGTAACCATGATCAATCCTTTGAATGAAGGTTGCGATGGTTGTGAGTTGGTTGCTGTCTGTTAAAGAGTATCTTTCGATTAGGTTGGAGGTCCAGCAATGCGAAGATGGCATTTCAAAAAATACACATTTTAAAAAGCGCACCTTGATCTCAAAGTTCCGAATATAGAGCAAAACGACGCCGGTTTACCGTGTCATTTAAATGAAAAGTCGAAAATATCCAACAACACGCCCGTCTCAACTCTCACCAATTTGATTTGATTTGATGACGTAAAGGATGGCAAGTTCAGGTGACTTCCCTCCATCTCTCTCTCTCTCTATCGAAACAAGAGGGAGCGAGCTTCCTTCATTTTCACTCTCTCTCTCTCTCTCGCTCTCTGCCCTCGATTTTTCTCTCCGATCTAAACCTCCTCACTCAATGGCGCCGCCTTCTATTGCCATTCTTCTCCTCCTCTTCTTCTCCTTCTTCCTTTTCGCTCCCGCCATTTCACTTCCCCTACCCTCCTCCTCCTCCTCCTCCTCCTCCTTCTCCGCCTTCCTCCACGGCGGCACTGCCATGGTCTTGCCGCTCTACCTCTCTCCTCCCAACATCTCCAGAAGTGTCACCAATTCCCGTCGCCGCCTCCAGAGATCCGCCCCCAATTCCCACCCAACGCTCGCATGCGCCTCTACGACGATCTCCTTCTCAACGGGTAGGTACACTCTCCTAATCTTTTCACTTGTCACAATCTGATCTTTTGATCTCACTTTTTGTTTCCTCTTGAAGGTATTACACTACGAGGCTCTGGATCGGCACGCCACCTCAGAGATTCGCTCTCATTGTTGATACGGGCAGTACTGTCACCTACGTTCCCTGCTCCACCTGTGAGCAGTGTGGCAGGCACCAGGTAATTCATTCTCATTTTTCATTTCCGAGTTTTTTTTTTTTTTTTTTGTATGTGCAAGTGTGTAATATCAGAGTCATAACTAGTCATTGGAATGGATTCAAATCCAAGGGTCCACAAAAATCAAACATTTTAAAAATATAACCCAAGGGTTATCATACTCTTGTTATAGTTTATGTTGTATGTTATCATGCATTATGATGTAGAATGAAATAGTTGAGATATAAGTAACTTTTTCTTGGTGATTTACTCCTAGACTGCAAGGAAATCTTGGTTGACTAGAACAATGGTGTTTTTTTTTTATGTTTTTTTTTTATTATTATTATTATTTTTCTTTGGGGTCGTCAGGATCCGAAATTCCAGCCTGAATTGTCGAGCACATACCAACCGGTGAAATGCAATATTGATTGTACTTGTGACCAGGAGAGGGAGCAGTGTGTTTATGAGAGGCAGTATGCTGAGATGAGTTCTAGTAGTGGTGTGCTCGGTGAGGATATTTTGTCATTTGGGAATGAAAGCGAACTTGCACCGCAGCGTGCTGTTTTTGGTTGTGAGAATGTGGAAACGGGTGACCTTTACAGTCAACATGCTGATGGGATAATGGGATTGGGTCGTGGTGATCTCAGTGTTGTGGACCAACTTGTTGAGAAAGGTGTTATTAGTGATTCATTTGCGTTATGTTATGGTGGGATGGATATTGGTGGAGGTGCTATGGTTCTTGGTGGAATTTCTCCTCCCATGGACATGGTCTTTGCCCGTTCGGACCCTGATCGAAGGTATGCTTTAGAAAAAGGTCTAATCTCATGGATAAAATTCATCATGCACTTGCCTGACAAATACATTTGATACATCTCACACATTTACTCTAGTTTCGGGATGGCAACAGTCCCTATTACAATGTTGATTTGAAGAAGATACTTGTTGCGGGGAAGCCATTACCTCTAAACCCGAGGGTCTTTGATGGAAAACATGGAACTGTTCTGGATAGTGGTACAACTTACGCTTATCTGCCAGAAGCAGCATTTGCAGAATTTAAGGAAGCGGTAGGATCCTATCTCTTTGATTGTCATTATTTTTTGATAGAGATGATATGTGGATTGATTTCTGATTATGTTTAAAGAAGACCTACCTATGAACATATTCTTGTTGGGCTCTTTTTGGCCTTTGCTATGTTATATGATAAGCTTGAATCGATGAAAGATTGATTTGTTCCTTGACAAATTGACTTAGTTAATTTGAGATTTACTTCAATGAACACACTAGTGATGCTTTTTGCCTGATGGTAAAAGCATTAAAATGTGTTCGATTGTAATGATGTAATATTAGGGTGCATAAATAGCATGTAAAACTTCTTGGAGTTGCAATGATAGTTCAGATAACTGCACCTACTGGGGCTCCAATTGAGCCTAGTTTAGCTGAGCTCTAGGTTGTTTGAGCTTGATTTATTTATTTTAAAATTGAGTGCAACTGTGCAAGCCAATCTGTAGGTTAACTCGAAGTTCGAAAAGTGTTTAATCTTTCAAATAACCTTGTGAACATAGCTTGGGCTTGTTCATTATTTCAATCAGCTGTGCTGAATAATTGGTGCTTGAAGGGGGACGAATTAGTGTGAGCATCATCCCGTGTACTCTAGTTTCACCCTTCACGTCTCCTTAATATGGGTTGTCTTCTAATAGTATTTCTGAAGCTTTATGTTTCCTTTTTTTTTTTTTCATGTTCAAAAACCTTAATATTCCCTGTATGTTTCTGGGTGAAGAAGATTGAAATTTCTATGAATTTATGCTTCAATCACATTTGCTTTTTCATAGTGGTCTTCTAATAGTATTTCTGATGCTTTACCTTTTTTTTTCTTTTTCCCCTTATTTTTCTTGTTCAAACCTTAACATTCTCTGTAAATTTTTGGGTGAAGAAGATTGAAATTTCTATGAACTTATGCTTCAATCACTTTTGCTTTTTCGTATAACATTTTCCATTGAAGAACCTATTGTAGTGTTAAAAATTGAGATCAGTGCTTAAACTTTTATTGATGCTGTTTAAAATTGTTCTTTATTTCACCTAGTTATTTCAGTTTGATATGTAAAATTCTTGGCTAGTATTGTCATCATAATTTTTTCTTTTTTTTGTTTACCTGTAAACTTATACCACCTTTCTTTTGCAGATTATGAAGGAACTTAAATCTTTAAAGCAGATCCGTGGTCCTGATCCAAATTATAATGATATTTGCTTTTCTGCTGATTCTAGGTATTATCTATTGCTTAAAAGGACTCAAATGGAAAGTCAATATATAGATTGTATGTTAATGTTTGTGTTGTTAGTAACGCTGAATGGTATTTTGTTATAGTGATGTTTCCAAGCTCTCAAATACCTTTCCAGCAGTTGAGATGGCATTTGGTAATGGGCAAAAGTTGTTGTTATCGCCTGAAAATTACTTGTTTAGAGTAAGTAGTCGACTATGTAAGTCTATGTTCTTTTTTTTTTTTTTGTTTTGGGGAGGAAAAAAAATCTACTCTTGGTGGAATTATATTTGAGCCTGACATTTTAGTAAGTTTTTCTGGTATTGGGGATTTCTTGATTGTAATTCTGATATTTGATACAGTTTGAATAATTGGGTTTTCTGTCTTATGTTGCATATTGTATTTATGAAGCATTCAAAGGTGCGTGGTGCATATTGCCTGGGAATTTTCCAAAATGGAAAGGATCCAACTACTCTTCTTGGAGGTATCTAAGCTTTACCAGATTTGTTTCTCGTGATTTTCTCACCAATTTATATCTGAATAAGATTTCAAAAGCTATACTTGTTATTATTTTGTTCATCAGTTATTCAGTAATTTGATTTGGGATGTAAATATATGGTTGTAATAGGTATCATCGTTCGCAATACTCTTGTTATGTATGACCGTGAACATTCAAAAATTGGTTTTTGGAAGACTAATTGTTCCGAATTGTGGGAAAGACTGCACATAACTGGTGCTTCACCACCAGTTCCTTCATCTTCAAATGGACACAACTTAACAACTGAATCGCCTCCTAGTGAACCACCAAATCATGTTCATCCAGGTACAGTAAACTGTGGGACTTGTAAATAATATTTTCTTGTGTATATAAATTCCTTGTTTTGATAAACCTTTCCTGTGCTCTTTGTTGTGTTGTTAGTGAAAGACTTTCTATTCTGGTGTCAAAGTTGCATTATTTTATGTGGAAGGTCTTGAAATCGTATCTGAATAGATGCATGAGGTTGATTAAATTATGTTATGATTGCTGGATATTTGTTCTCCATAGAAATGCATATTCGAACAAATTTAGCTTAGTGATACTTAGAAGAGAAAGTGGTACAGTGGAACAAAAAAATATGTGGTTACCTGAGAACGAAAAGGGGAGAGATAGGGATATTTTCTATTTTATCATTTGAGATAATTGGAATTTTGTTTCGTTTTATTTATTTTTTGTCAATGTTGATTCTGAATTTATGTTTTTTTATGTTGCATCAATTGTAGCTCATCTTGCCTATATTTCTTATTTTGTGTCATATGAGGTTTTCTAACTTGGTTGTGGTCTTTCTAATTATAATTTCACATCAACTTTTGTTTGCAGGGGAGCTCCAAATTGGTCAAATAACATTTCAGATGTCTTTGAGCATTGACATTTCTGATCTGAAACCTCACATCCCTGAGCTTTCTAAGTTCATTGCTCAACAGTTACACATTAATCCTTCTCAGGTTAGAAAAGTACATTATTACAGAGCAGATAGCAGTGTTGGATACAAATTTTGTTCAAACTACAAGACATTGTAGTTTTAGACTATTCAAGTATCCAGCGTTTTTTTTTTTTTTTTTGTATATATTAAATCATATTACCAATATTTTAAACGTTCAGGTCCATTTACTGAATGTTATGTCAAAAGGCAATAATTCTCTCGTCTCATGGGCCATAGTCCCTTCGGATTCTGCTAGCTACATTTCTGATGCCACTGCAACAGTAAGCTTGCTTTTTCCTTTTAATAGAAAGTGTAGATATTATAAGATTAGTATTGTTTGCTTTATCAGTTTGTTCTCTGCTACAGAGTATATATTCCCAGCTTTCAGAGCATCGTGTACAACTTCCCAACACTTATGGAACTTACCAGTTGCTTCAATGGAAAATTGAGCCTCCAGCAAATCGGTATGTTTGACTTGTTGGGATCAACTAGTCAATTTACTTGGTGGTTGGCTACATTTTGGGTCACTCTCCCCCTTCCTTTATACCTTTCATTTATTACTTTTTGTCGCCTTACTGGGTTGGGAAGGGAATGGAGGAAGACTGCAGGCCATTCTATTAGAAGTAGCTTCCTCTGATTTTAATCCTTCGATTTTCTAAGGGATGTGTTCATATGGATAATTATTTTTAATACATAAGTTGTTATAAGTGTGACTGTTGGGTAACTACCTCACCAGAAGGCATTTCGCTCTTTCTCTCAGATGTGCACACACACAAGAAAAAAAAAATAATGAACAAAAACAAAAGCTCACATTAAAGTCCATATAAGCTTACATTCAAGCATGTTCACATGCTGCGGATGCTAATCAAGGATAACCAATGTTTGAGACATCTGAACATCAGTTTTTCATTTATCAATCCCTTCTAGTTATGAAGTTATTTCTTCTGAAATGATGCAGGACATGGTGGCAACAGCATTATATGGTGGTATTTGCCATTACTATCATTGTGATTGTTGCTTTGTTAGTTTCTGGAGGATGGTTCATTTGGAGAAAGAGACAGCAATCGGTCAATTCATACAAACCGGTTAACGTAGCTGTGCCGGAGCAAGAACTCCAACCACTATAATCTATTAGGAGATGTGTTTGCTGGTTGATATCTGCTGAAATATGTCATGTTAGCTAATTTTGACTGGCAGTGCCTGTGAAGTTCACGATTTTAGCCTACATAACTAATAGAAGAATTTTGTCCAGTAACAGGGACCATCTTTTCCAAGGCTATTAATATGTTATTCATTAAACCCAGATTGAGGTATGGAAAAAGTTGTTCACAGTTTTTTAAAATTTTGTATGTGAATATTGTAACATACAAATTACAAAGTGAGTGAATGGAAAAGCTTGTTCAATAAAAGCCTATCATACAAGTTGTATTATGTGGATTTAGCTGTTAACTTTTATGAGAATACTCTAGTAGTCAAAATTCAAAAAAATTGAATATTGTCTAGAAACGTTGATACGATAAGTTGACATTTGTTCTTGATTCATTCTTAGGTTTGCAAGTGGGTTCAAAGCGCACCTAAAGGTTCGTATTTCGAACATTGCCTAAAAGTAACTTGGACTGTTTCTAACGTATTCTTCACTCGCGGACATTCCAAAAAAGAATTGGTCAAATATGTCGTATGAGGTCAGCGTTGACAGTTTCGGTCTGCCATATTATGCATTCAATTGTAAGGGTATATACGTGGAGATATCATAAGAAGTGAGGTAATTTAGGGCATTACCCTACGTTGGAATAATTTCTATATGTAATCAACTCATATTAGAGGCGCAGATATTGTCAACTATAAATATGATTTTTACCCTCAAATTATTAATACCCTTATTGATTAAGTTTAAAAATCTACATATTAGTATAAGCATTCAAAAATATGTCAATAATAACCTTGTACAAACAAAATTAATTAAATTTCTTCAAAACAGACTTTCCTATATAAACCAAATGAATTATATTTCTTTAAAATTAACTTAATTAAATTCTTTTAATACAAACTTTCTATCTTTAACATAGATTCTTAACCCTAATCTTAACTTTATACTTTATCAAAAAGAAGAAGAAACATTAATAGGTGAAGGTTAAAGTCATCAAAGTTGTCATCAAGAATAAGACTTTAATATTCTCTTTAGAACGAGTGTAAGATTTGAACCCTTGACTTTTTAGGATCAAGAAAATTGTTTAATCACTCTTATTAAAGATGGTGTGCAAGTTTTATAAAACTATGCTTATATTCTAATATAATGTAAATGTAACAACACAAAAAAGGGTTAAATGACTACTAAGAAATAACCTTACTGAGTGATTTAGTTTTTAAAAGATCACGTTCAATTTTTTTTATAGGAACTGTTTGATTTGTAAAGCTATTTTCATTCATCCTATATTATCAGTAATCAAACATCTAATCTGATCCAAACTTTCATAGCTTTCGAATGTTGTCGAGTTATTATATCTTAAACTTCAAAAAGGTGATGATCCAATAGTCTATCACTAAACAATGAAAGAGACAATTCCATATTTCTAAACTCTCATCCACAATTCCTTCTGAACATTTTTTTTTTTTTTGGTAATTTAAGTTTAAGTAAATCAAGTTTGAATTTCTCTTCAAATTCAAACAGATTCTAAGAAACTTCTAGCCGAAAACTAGGAAAGGACACCCAAACAAGTCTCATATTTTCCATTGAACTAATTTCGAATAATCGTTTGAATAGTGGGAGTGGGTTGTTAATAAGTAGCATAAATCCCAAGTACAAAAGAATATCTTGGTACAAATTAAAAAAAAAAAAAAAAAGAAGAAGAAGAAGAAGATTTTTTTTCTTATTTGTCAATAGAAAGTAGAATAACTATTTCTTTATATTTATTTTACCATTATAAAATCAGTCAGAGAGATCTTCCAATGGTTTTAAACACTGTTTGGTATGTTATGGCCTTATAGGTGTAATTTCTTATAAAGTAAAATAATTTAGGTGTTATTAGGTTTGATAAACTTATTGACCTGATGAATTATTAGATTATATATATATATATATATATATATATATGTGTGTGTTAAATTATTAACATTTACCGGTAACCCATAATTTATTGAAAAATATATTGAACTTCATTTTTTCAATTTGAACAAATGTTTGATACCTTATTTTATTTTTTATTTTTTAATAATTGGAACTGGTTCAAGGAATATATATTATTTTACTTTATTGAAAAATATATTATTTTTTGTTTGATACTTTATTTAACATTTAGAGAATATAAACTTTAAATATTGACAATTTATTATATATGTGAAAGTTATAATGTTTTAAAATATATAAATAAAAATATTAATCTATATATATGACTAACAAAATTTAAAAATGAAATCACATTTCCACTAACGAGAGTGGTTGAATGATTGAATGGTGTAGCTTTACCGGAAAGAAAAGAAACTATAAAATAAGGCTTTCTTGTAACACCCACCAACAAAAATAACAATAATAAAATGAACCGTTGAATCTAAGTTTTAAAGTATGCGAAACCGGTTGAATTTAAGTTTTGAAGTATTTATATTTTCTTTCCTTAAAAAAAAAAAAATTCTCTTATTTATATAGATATGCACATACAATGGTTGATAGTATAAAATTGAATGAATTTCATTTTAACCCTTATTTTAGAGTTTTATTACTTTTGGAATTATAAATTTAGTTTTTATTTATATAATCCATAAAATTTTAAAAATCTCATAATTTTAACCCTTACTACACTGTCAAATTTTGGTCAAACGTAGTGAAGGGACTATGGAGGTCTCTTAGACGATCTCCATCTTAAACAATGGAGGTTCGATGTAGATGTTTTGGGTATTCATGGGTTATGGAGATAACAAACTAGATAATTTTTTTGCCTTTTTTATTTTTAATTTATTATTTAAGACCTTTTTTTTTTTAAATTCACTATTCATTTATGAGTTGAAAGATAGAGATTTGAGATCAATTTTATATCATCTTACTTTTAATTTAATTATATTAATAATTGAATTTTCATCTCTAATCTCAATTCGTGAATAATAGATATCAAAATTTTTTTATGTTATCAAGAAAAAAATAAAATCATAATTTTAAGATATCGAAATACAGTCAAAAGCAAAATGGTTTTACTACATTTTTAATTAATGGTAACTATTATAATTCTGATCAAAATCACTAAAATAGTGAGTTTTCAAAGCTGTACATATAACTTAAGACAAAATAAATTCACAACAAAAAAAAAGTGATGGAACTGTAAAATACAGGAACTAAATAAAACTCACCGCACTAGAATTTTGGTAAACCGGCTTCCTTTGGCGGCTAGTCGTCGGCTACCAGCAAAGAACTACCAAATTTCCCAGTCAAATCCGTGTAAACAAGCGTCCAAACGCAATTAACAAATTTCCACTAATATAACCCAATAAAAAAAAAAAAAATCACATCCAAATGACGAGAATGTCCCTCTCCTCCCAACCCAACCCCCAACTATATTACCAAATCAAACATGAAATGACTGTCCTTTTTTTCCATTACTTAATTAATTAAATCTGATTCAATAAAATATTACTATTCTGCGAACAAAGAAGAAGAACAAGCCAACAAACAACCTAACAAAACCCAATAACGGAGAGGAATTGAAATTTGGTAAAACTCTCCTTTTTCAACAGATACCGCCACCGCCACCACCACCTCCTCCTCCTCCTCTTTCATCAATCCTCTCCTTTTTGTCACTTTCGCTGCATTCAGGTACTGTTTCGTTCTTCTTCTCTCTTATTTGATCTGTCTAGGGTTTCTATTTTAATTTTTTTTGTTTGGATTGTTATCTGCTCTAAATTTACGTGACCGTCATCACTGTTTGGGTTTTGAACTGTCTTACGAAGTTCTAGTATTGATTTTAGTTGCTTTCATTGGTTGCTCGGTTGCTGAAATGTTTTTGCTTCCTTGGAGTTATCAATCGAGGAAAGGAATTTGAGAGTCAGTGTGATCTAAGGATGTTTTGTGTTTAGTAGGCGTGATTGATTTGAGAGCTGAGTAGCTTTTGGTGTGGATGAGGGTTTGGATTATGATGCTTCTTTAGGTAGTTTGTGTTGTTGGTAAACTAGTTTAATTTTTGGTTTATGTGGTGGAAAACGCGTGGTTTTGATGCTTATATAATGATTGGAAGGTTTGGATGGGTGATTGTTGTGGATTTGGATGATAGGATGATGACTATGTGTGTTTGAACGTGTTGGATGTGTTTAAAATGTAATAAATGTTAGTTCACTGTTGTGGAAAGTAAAATAAATGAGTTGTATTGTGTGAGAATTGTGTGTATTGCACCCCATGGAGATAGACTAGGTAATTTTTACTGCTTTAGGGAATTTAATAACTGACCTCTATTGTGGAAGTTGGAGATTTTAGGAGTAGGAATAGCGATTTTGGTAACTTACAACGTCTTTGCATGTTGTTTGCAAGTGTTTGATGTAGTAGAGAATGTGTAGTGCATGAGATAATAATGAAACTGAGTTTATCCGTCTAGCGAGACTGTTTAGGCACACAAACTTCATGGTTTTGATTAAGGCTTTTGAACTGAAAATGCATTTACACTAGGAGGAAATACTAGGAGTCAACTAATTCATTAACATTTCCACCAGCAGTGTGACTTTGGCTGGCTTCTGTTAATTTAACATTGGTCCTGATAAAAGATGTTTCTGAGCAGAGAACATATGCTTTGTTGTCTATAGGCTTGTTGAAATTTGTAGTGCTCTTGCTTAATTGTGTTAGAGTTGCAATTTTGTAAAAGATTGTTATAACTTAAACGCTTTCTATCCATAAAATTAAACTTAATTTCTAAAGGATTGAGTAGGATTTATTTACATAGAGAAGAGAGATTACAAGAAATATGGTGTCTGAATTTGGAAAAGAGTTTTGACTGATGACATAGTTTTAAAAATCGGTTTGAGGCGCGCCTCGACTGCCTCAGCTTCGAAGGCGCCCCAAGGCAAGCACCTCACCACACTCCATGTATGTGGCCGCCTGACCTGCCTGAGGTGGTCACCACCACTGCCTCACTTAAAAATCTATTAAAATGTTATTTTTTTAAACCATACATACATACATGCATACATAAACATATATATAAAGGGTACTCGGCACTTTCTAAAACAGAAAGGTTAACTTTTCACCCCTTTCCTCTTCTTTTTTTCACTAACCCTAGAAATTTGCTTCACTAAAATCCTCTCCATGACTCAACACATCTCCTCTTTCACTCAACAAATCTCCTCCACACAAATGATAGTTTATTCGATATGTAGTTGTTATTAGAATGACATTTTTGTTGGTATTGTTCTATTTTGTTTGATTTTTATGTTTCTAAATTGGTTATCGCTATTTTGTTCAATGTTATGGATGATTTTCTATATTAGCTTTTTTGTTTCTTTTGTTTTTCAAATTTGTTGTCATTTCGAATTGAGGGTGGCTGCCACGACTGCTGCAAGGCTGCTGCCTAGCCAAGGATTGACCGCTTTGCTGCGCCTTTTGCATTTAAAACCTTGGACTGATGATAATTTAGTTGGCGCAAGGAAAAAATGGTTAATTGTTGAAAGTCAGACTTCCATATTTTCTCCCATTTCCCACATTATATTCAGCCATACTGAGAAAGATTGTAACTATGATGCATCCACCCCTTCAAGGTGCCTGTTGTAGAAGGTTTCATTTTTAACATCACTGTTTGACGTCATGTCGTTCTCATTTTGCTGAAGATCAGAGGACTTAGTCAAAAAATGCAGTTCAGCACATAATTTTTCTATTAGAGAATTTAAATTCCAAGGACCTTATTTTATGTTTGTTCTCTTGATAGTGTGGTTGCGTGGATTCTGTTGGCAGGGTTAAAGAGGATTTTCTTCATTTTATGCTTTAACATGGTTTCTCAAAGCTCTGTACTGTGACAAAGATTACTTTGGAATTTTGAAATTTTCAGGTTTGTGCTTGAAAGGTATATTCTGTGCCCTTTCTTTATGGTGTTTAGCTTTTCAATTGCGCCTTGTTAATGGTTGTACTTTATGCATGCATTCTGCTGTAGTTTGTGGTTGGTTACGAAAGAGGTATGGAGAAAATAGACATCATAAAAAATGAGTACATAGTGACATGGTTTTTGATGGAGTCGACTGGTGAATTGGAACTTTTTTGATTGACTTCAAGTGACTATCTGCATGCTTTGTTCATGACTATTTAGTTCATGCTTTTGAGTTTGAAATTAATTTCACGCTAATCTATTTGTTGATTTTTTTTTTCCCTGGTGCAAAGAAGCATTTGATTTGTATAATTTTAGCCTTTATAAATGTTTCTAAGAGTGTTTCAATTAGCTTGCTAATTCTTTCTTATGTCTGATTTTTTTTTTCTCCCTGTGTTTCCTTTTACTTTTTGCAATTTATTCTAATCATTTCCTTTCCTCTAAAGCTGCATGACTTCCATTCATTTTGTTTGATTCATTGCTCTAAATGTTGTATCAACATATGAATTAATTCATTTTGCGCTCACCAATGAGTTCTTTATTGCAGTGTAGTACTGCATGTATGCATGAGAGTAGTATTGTTACTATGTATGTCAATATTATATTATTAAGGATATATCTGCCAGAAAATACGTGTCAAAATTAAAGAGTTGGTCCTCTCTGAATATTTTGAATTATTGGATTACATCGAGACTGTTTCGGTCGCATTGAATTCATCTTAAACGTGGAATTGAAGGGAATTTTATGTCATCTTTTTTGGAAAATTCATGATTGCCTGCTTTTCAAGTTTTGAATTACTAGCTTCATGCTACTTTTAATTAAAAAAATGCATGCTGCAGGACAAAACATAAACAATGTCTTGTAACCTTGAATGAACCAGTCAGTTTGATTGCATGAGTCTCTACAATCTAATTTAGGTATGATTTAATTAACTCCAGTATTCACTTCTGGTCAAATCCATGATGAATCAGGTCTTAATGTTCTGTCCTGAAAGAATCTCAGTACACATATGTGAAACTGTCTAAGCATTTGCTAGCAATGAATGCTCAAACCTAGATATCTGATTATGAAAGCCAATATCATTAATTTAAAAGGTCACTCACTCTGGTTGTTAGAGCTCTAAACACTAATGTATATATGATACTTTGTGCTGCCAAGTACAAGGTATATATGACTTATGTGTGTTTGTGCATGTGCATGTAATACATTCATATTTGTGGAATTTATTCTGCATGTTGTGTATTTTTTAAATCATCTAGATTTTGTATTACATTTCTTGAGTTTGCTTGATAGTATGAGAATGTTAATAAATTATCTTCATTTATAATTTTTGTGCAAGAAAAAGGAAAAGCATTTTGAAGATTTGTGATAGTATTATTACCTTATTGTTTATTTTAAAGTTTAAATGTCACTTATGCTCCTAAGCGTTCAGATTTTACGACAAGAGTAGGATAGATAGAGGTAACGGTACTGGTTTTATAATTAGCCCATAAATCACGGTGTGCACAGAGTGATATTGTTGGTGCACTTTGTTGAAGGTAATCATTTTTAAAATCAACAAGCTTTGTCAATTTAATAATAAAAACCCAGCTCTATTAGATGGTGTTGGTGGCTTATTTTCCTTTCGTCTTTCTTGGTCTAGGAGTACTTTGATTTCCAGTTTAGGTGGTCTTCTATATGAAATCTACTTGTGACTGCTGAAGTAGCCTTATTAACTTACTCTTTACAGCTGCAAAAATTAATCATTTGCAATGCTTCCCCTTCTTTGCAAAAAGCTTTGATGAGTGTGCATGCACTTCTTTGGCTATTGACATTTCCAGAAGTTCAAAAGCAAAACAAAATCTAATAAGATCAATCTAATGTAATTTTGTGGTTTATCACTAAGTATTAGCTTTCTGCTGAAACAGTTTAATTTTATTTCTACATATTTTAGTTCATATTTATATTGATCATTTTGGTTGATAAGTATATGAGACAATTGACATTAGCTTCAATTTATTTGTTACATCACCATTCAATCTTTAGTAATTTGGTCACTTTATTCATAGTCAATCGTCACTTATCCCTTTCCTTATTGGGACTGTTCATAACTCTGTCATTGATGCAGGTGATGGAGATATCGCTTTTAAAAGTTCTTCTTAACAACATCTCTTCATTCTTGTGTTTATCATCGTATGACAACATCAACTTGGACCCGGTTCAGAAGTATTATCAGAGGACAGAAGAGATATTAAAGTTGTTGAAGCCAATACTCGATGCCATCATTGATTCAAAAGTAGCTTCTGATGAAGTGCTGAATAAGACCTTTGAAGATTTCAGCCACTCTGTTGATGAATTGAGGGATCTCTTTGAGAACTGGCAGCCATTATTAAGTAAAGTGTATTTTGTAAGTAACAAACTGGAGTTTCAATTTATAGCTTTGTAAACCTAAAGCTGATTTTATTTTTCTCATCAAACTAATGAGAAAGTACCTAAGCTACCTTGTAGGGATTAGCAACCAGATGATTAATGCTTGTTGATTGATACAGTTATCTTCCTGCAGGGTGTTTAGTTAAGAGTCAGAGTGGTCAAATCATGCTTTATTAGTGTGCCATGGAAGAGGAGACCTATTCTTAGAATTATCCATTATATTTTTTTGTTTTAATTTTCCCTTTTTCTTTCATTTGCTCTAGGTCATCTTTCTTTGTCACGTTCTTAACTCTTGTTCCGCTTTTATCCTTTCCTTTCTCTGAATCTCTTTATCTGGAAAAAGAAATTACTTAGTTATTCTTTCTCAGAGAATTTATAAAAGCTAGGAGGGGTGGCAGTTAATATTCTAAAGAAGCAGTGATGGTGGCAATGGTAGTGGTCACAAATTGATGGAAGTGGTGTTGGTGGAGGTGCTGAAGGTTGAGTTATTGGTGGTGTTAATGTGCGATTTTTTTAAGGAAAAAAAAATCAAAGATATAATAAGCTGTATATGGATAAAAATATTTGCGAGTTTTGTAATGGTCAGAGAGTTAGTCTCAATAAATCCCAGGTATTTGTGTCCCCGAATACCTCTCGAGATGTGTTAAATGCACTCATCTTGTGCAGAAATCTATAAAATTTAGAGCTTTTTTAAATGTTGCACCAGATGGAATTTATGTAGAGCTTTTTAATATTGCATTGGATGGAATTTTTGCTTAGCTTTTTCCTCCATGATCTCTAGGTTTTGCAAGTGGAAGCATTGATTTCAAAGATACGGGCTTCTGCCTTGGATATTTTCCAGCTGCTAAAGTCTTCTCATCAATCTCTTCCCGATGAATTGAGTTTAACATCTATTGAGGTACTTTATGACAGAAATGTTAATTGAAGTTTCTTACTTTTTTTTTTTCTCTCTTATAAATATTTTATAGCCCTTAGCTTCTCTGAATGATCATTCACAGAGTTACATTGATTATATAAAAAACCATCTGTTAGATGGTTGGAGTATCAAAATTTATGCAAAAGTTTTTGAATGTGACAATCTAATGATAGCCCTTTGATTAAATCCCTGGGCTGGGGAGTTTTATTGGTTAAATTTTTTTTTGATGAAAACCAAGGGGCTGGGGTTCAATGGCTCTTCAACTTAGGTTCAGGTGACTTATGAGGCATTGGGCCCATGTTGGATTCCTACCAACAACTTGAGGTCGTTTTCTAGGATTTTTCTTGCAACTGACCTGTGCATGTGGAACTGGTGGCTACCGTGTACTTCAAATTAATTTGGTGCCAAAAGCTCCCTGTAAACCTCATTTGAAGAAACAATAAATCTATTTTATGGCTAACAATTGAAATGACTAATTGCAGCATTGCTCACAGAAAATTAAGCATATTGAACATGAACATACATCGTCTTTCATCAAAGATGCCATAAGGGATCAAGTGGATGGTATAGTGCCCAGCTCAGAAACCTTTGTAAAAATTGCGGAGAGCCTGAGCTTGAGGTCAAACCAAGAGATTCTAATTGAGGCTGTGGCCCTTGAAAAGTTGAAGGAGAATGCTGAACAAGCTGAAAAGCCTGGGGAGGTTGAGTTTATGGATCAAATGATTGCTTTAGTAACTCACATGCATGAGCGCCTTGTTATGATAAAACAGTCACAGATCTGTAGCCCCGTCCCAATACCTCCCGATTTCTGCTGTCCCCTTTCACTTGAGCTAATGACTGATCCAGTGATTGTAGCATCTGGGCAAACATATGAACGGGCTTTCATTAAGAAGTGGATTGATCTTGGGCTCACTGTATGTCCTAAGACACGTCAGCCACTGGCTCATACCACTCTAATACCAAATTATACTGTAAAGGCACTAATTGCAAACTGGTGTGAGTTAAATAATGTGAAGCTGCCTGATCCCATGAAAATTATGAGCTTAAACCAGCCCTCGCCCCTCTTGCATGGAGATTCTACCCCACCTAGAGATTCACATGTTTTTCCTCCCAGTGGGGGCAACCAACCAACAATGCCCGAGTCAATTCGGTCTGCAGGTTCGTCTGTTAAGAGCTTGATCTCTTCCACTGGGAATCATCGGGAGGGAAGTTCTCCTTTACATCCCCGTTCTGCCTCAGAGGTTAACTTGACAGGTGCAGCTGGAAATGGACAGGGTTTGGATATTGCAAGAATGTCACTAACAAGTTCTGAAGAGAGGTCTAGTAACTCAGAAGAAAGGAGTACGGAGTTGGATGGCCAACACTCTGTGTCACCCTCTGGAAGAGCATCTTCCACTGCTGCTGATACTGTTGAGGAGTCATCTCAGATCCATAACAGGACTGCTTCAGCCTCCAGTGTGCTAGAAAATTCAAATTTTTCTCAAGGAGTGGTAGGAGATGCCAATGAAACATCTGAGGGGCCAGATTACCACACTGAAGCTTCTGGAGAGGTAAAATCAGAACCACAGGCATCTGGTACCTTGACAACGGCACCAAGAGAACCTGAATTCCCATCCCGTTTGTTGTCTCGGAACCACATGATCTGGCGTCGCCCATCAGAGAGGTTTGTCCCAAGAATAGTTTCTAATTCTAGTGAAACAAGACCTGATCTTTCTGGCATTGAAGCCAAAGTAAGGAAGCTGATTGAGGACTTGAAAAACACTTCAGTTGATACTCAAAGAGAGGCAGTGGTTGAACTCCGTTTGCTTGCCAAGCACAACCAGGATAATCGGATGGTAATAGCAAACTGCGGGGCTATCAGCTTGCTGGTTAATATGCTCCACTCAAATGACACAATGATTCAGGAAAATGCTGTTACAGCACTTCTTAACTTATCGATTAATGATATCAACAAAACTGCTATTGCTAATGCAGAGGCTATTGGACCTCTGATTCATGTTCTTCAGACAGGGAGTCCCGAAGCTAAAGAGAATTCAGCTGCCACCCTCTTTAGTCTCTCTGTGATTGAAGACAACAAGATCAGGATTGGGAGGTCTGGGGCAATTGGACCTCTTGTTGATTTGCTGGGTAATGGGACTCCGAGGGGGAAGAAAGATGCAGCTACAGCTTTGTTTAATTTATCAATATATCACGAAAACAAGGCACGGATTGTGCAAGCTGAAGCTGTAAAGCACCTTGTTGTGTTGATGGACCCAGCAGCTGGGATGGTTGATAAGGCAGTTGCTGTTTTGGCAAATCTTGCTACAATTCCAGAGGGAAGGGCTGCAATTGGTCAGGAGAATGGAATCCCTGTTCTGGTCGAGGTTGTTGAGTTGGGCTCGGCAAGAGGAAAGGAAAATGCAGCTGCTGCCCTTTTACAGCTTTGCACAAACAGTAATCGGTTTTGCAATATGGTGCTCCAAGAAGGAGCTGTCCCACCATTAGTTGCATTGTCACAGTCAGGCACCCCGAGGGCCAAAGAAAAGGTATTGTACTGGTTACAGTTTTAATGCATTCATCTTTTCTTTTTATTGAAATAAAAAAATGAACAATTTCTTTTTCTTTTTCATGCAGGCACAAGCACTGCTTAGCTTCTTCAGAAATCAACGGCATGGTAATGCTGGAAGGAGCTGAAATAGAGCACAACTATGGTGCCATGCAAGGTTTTGAGTCTACATTCGATACAGAGTGTGTACATTTGATGTTGCCAAAAATCATTATGAAGATTTTGCTGCCTGGCTTTTACTTAATTTGTAGAGAAAAGAAAATGATTTATGGAGGATTTGATTGATTTATTCTGTGAAGTATTTATTCTTGTGAATGTAAGAAGAAAATTTTATACATGCAAGTTTGGTTTTTGCAGTGGGCCTTGAAGAAGATGATGACCAGATAAAATCAGTTTTATTTGGTTTATCCTTTGTCATGCTTGTTTATTGTTTTACTCTTTTTTCAATTTTAACAGATGGCTGGCGCTTAAAGAGGCTGATATTAGAAGTACAACCTATAGTGCCATGCAAATTTGTGTCAGAATTCTAACCAAACTGTGTATATTATTCAGTGTACAAAGTTTGATTCGAAGGTTTTGTTGCTTTGGTTTTTCCTGATTCATAAAGAGAAAAAGGAAAAGACATGAGCCATTGGATCTGATTTAATGTGCTTGCTTATTTTATGCCAATCCTCCGAATAAGTCCCCTGCATTTGAGTCCAGTCTGGCACTGAGGATAGGAAGATGAGACTAATATTGAGATTGCTTTGTATTATTTGCTTTCCGCAAGTTGAGGTAGTTGTTTATTTTGTTTCAGAGTTTTGACTTTTGACCATAAATTTCTACGGTTCCTGCTTTGCATTTAAAAGGAACGATACTGGTTTTGTTGTAATCATATGCACGCTCTCAGTTTCTTAGTTTGTCTTTTCTTCGTCAGTATAACCTGGATGCCTTTCGGATTGTACCATAAGTTCAGGATTGGACTTTTCTCTGAATGTTAAATGATAGGAGGTTTGAGAAATCTCTTGAAAGTTGCTTTCAACTTGGTTAATTTAATTATGATTGCGTTCGTTGAAAGATAATTTTCATGGCAATTATATTCTCAAAGGAGATAGTGTATCTGTTATACATTTTTTCAATTCCTGGGCTAGTTTTTTCTTTATCACTAAAAAAGTTCTAATTCATTAAGTGATTTTGTTTAACTAGAATGGATAAATTTGTCTGGAAAGGGTGCTAAGTTCATTTAACAGAAATTGTCTCTTCTCACTCGATGCAAAACCACTTGATTCGATGGCCTTTTTTTTTTTTTTTTATATATATATATATTATATATTTAAACCATTCCCATAAATTGATTCTAAAATAACTCTCTCCTAATTTAGTTATTTTTAAATTTATCCGCATCTAAAGTGCACCTAGAGTTGCATTTGCATGATGATACTGGATGAGATTTAGATTGGCAGGTCATCGGTTGGATTATATTATATTGTATTTGTAGAGATAGAATGGTTTGCTGTTTTGAGTCTCTAGCGGTAAGGACTTTGGTCTATTAACAGTGATTATTGAGTCCGATGATATGGCTATGGTGGTTAATCTTATCCTTCCGAGGTCGTGTCCAAGGTCTGAGTTGGGGAAATTCTTAAAAATGTTTTCAGTTTATTTGCCTGAGTTCCCTTATGGTTCTTTCTTTTTTGTGCCAAGCTAATAGACCTACTCATAGAAAGATCTTTTGAGTTGAGTATCCTCCTCATTTGTTTTTTGTTTTGGTTATTGAGAGTCCCTTCTTAATAAATTAGTTTTCAAAAGAAAATAGTGATAATTACTAGTAAGTTTGAAAGATTATTAATATCAAGCTTGTAGTGTACTAGAATTTTGAAGAAAAAATAACTCTAACAAGCATTTTCATGATCACTTTGCAAGCAACGATGAAGTTAAGAAATGGAGGGTTATTATTGGAATATTTAGCTGTTTATAATAGAATTTCAACGTTCAAATTTTATTTATAAATTTACTTATAAATTGAGTATACAAACCTTTATTTTGGCTGACAATATTGGCACCGTTGGCTAAACGTAATTGTAGTTTTGAATATGGTATTATGATGAGAAAAGTTAAAGCAACATCTCATGAAATTATTGTTTCCTCATATTACATTCTTTCCATATAAATCATCTAAATCAGAGAAAAAAAAACATATTTGGCTATAATTAATGTGTAAACAATGACGAGAGACCACCATTTACAATATGACATTTACCTAATAAACTCATCAATTCATCTCATTTACCACATATATTATCTGATTTGGAGTTTACATACATCATCAACCATATACCCTCCCACCCATTTTTGTTATGGTAATTCAGATATCATAAAATAAAAAAAAGGGAAAATTTTTATTACAATCTTTTTATTTTAACAAGTTCTCTTATTTTCAATTACAAATTAAAAATCATGATCCTTAAAATTTTTAAAATCCATCAATATACTTCTTTCACTCATAAATTTGTTCCCTTAAATTTTACTATAACCGTTTAAACTTGGAGGGATCAAATTAACGAATTTTGAAAATTTTAAAAATTACAACTTTTAATAGGGATACTTCCAAATTTTCCTTTTATAATTTGACATGTTAATTACTCTTATAATTTTGAGAAATCCCATTTTATCTTATACCATTAATGTGATTATTGAAATGATTGATATAATTAAGTGTCTATATGATTTTATCTTTCCGTATTAATAATTAAATTTTGATTTTCAACATCAATTTTAACAGTTAGATTTTTTTGAATATTTTTATAAATTATAAGGGATATTTGATCAATTTCAATTGGTAAGGGAGGATTAGTTATTTTAAAAATTACCGAAGAATTTTGGTATAATATCATATTATAGTGGGAAAAATGGAATTATCTTTTTTAATAACATATCGACAATTGAAAAATAAATAAATCCTTAAGTTATATATTAAAAAATAAAATGAAAATTTTGCCACAAATCAACATCGATTAAAAAAGATACCGAAAGTGAAAACACGTGAATGAAGTGGAGCCCACAACTGGTGATGACATTTTTTTTTTTTTTTTGACGTAGTGATGATATTGAATTGTTGACTTAACTCTAGAACCAAACTTGTCGCGCAAGTCCGTCGATCTTTGCTTCTTGAGCGTTTGAGCATAGTATATGTAAGTGAACTATATAAACAAAATTTCACCACCGTCACCGTCACCGTCGCCGTCTCGCCGAGATCAGCAAAAACCCCTTTAAATCTGAACCCAGGTAACTCTTTTGTGGTCCTCTTTCTAGGATTCAGGGTTTTACAGTTTCTTCTAAATTTTCGATTTTCTTGACGCGGTTTTGGCTGTTCGGTGGTGAGCTTTTGTGGGGTTCCTTTAGTTTCTTGAATTTTTGGTTGTTGGAAGAATTGTTTTTGGTGGTGATATGACAGGGTGTTATTTTGTTAGTAAAGTTTATCAGTGAATATTTACGTCTAGCTTTTTTTGATTTTATTATTGGAAATTCTTTTGGAGTTGTTGGGAAGTTTGATGCTTGATTGCTTAAGGCTTATCATAGATGAGCTTCTATAGAAAATGTATTCGTGAATCGTCGTTGCTAAAGATGTCTGCTTCGCTGGAATTTGATTCTATTGGTTCACAAAGATGTTTTGAATCATTCTGTACCGGCTTATGCTTTTGGGTCTGATGGTTATTAACACACCGATCCTAAGTTTCGAGACCCTCACATGATTATATTTGAATTTGATATTTGATTTTGTTGTGTATTTGTATATGGGCTTAATTCACATGCTAAGTCAGTCAGTCTAACATGTGAGGGGCGTTAGAGTTCTCAAATGCTATTATAAGAGTTGAACCCAGTATGAGAATATTTTAATTTGATATTTGATAATTAACATTTGAATTTGTGGTGTTTGTATTTAGTCTTGATGCACATGCCAGGCCAATCTGCCTGGCATGTGAGAGACTGTAGAAGTGTGTAAATACTAGTGTTAGACTACTTCCCATCTGCTTAAGTTTTTAGGTTTGATGATTACTAACAATGCTAACTTTTGATCCATTTTCATGTTTTAGATTGTATCTGACTGAATCACAATTTGTGTAAATGTGCCTCTTCTCTCTGCCTTACTTTCATCTTCTCTGTGACTTGTATAAGATTATGATATGGTTTGCGGTTTTCAGTCAATGGTAATATGCGATTTTGTGAGCGTTTGGAGTTTACAAGTGGAGTAACTTTTTGGGTTATTGTGGTGAACAAAAATGTTCTATTGAGAATTCAGTGAGTG